>CAJHNH020006479.1:0-295000 GCA_905116865.2 Candidula unifasciata | reverse complement strand
TCCCAAGTCCTTACGATTTTATAATTTACAATTGGAAAGGTGCTGCTGTTTTTCTTAAAGCGGCGAATTCCGTTTCTGCACAGCAGTCAGTCACTTTGTCTACAGTTGCCTGTAGGTCTTATCTCACCCAACCTCCCTCACATAAATCAACACACCTGGTCATGCGGGTGTAAAGGGAAATGAGCGAGCGGACCAACTGGCAAGCATTGCACCAAGGCATGTGGTAAGAAGCATGGACAGAGCAAATATCGTCAACGTTGTACGGACTGGGCTAGTGGACAATGAGGAATTCCTGACACAAAGACGATTTCGTGACATGGGAGTAAAGCATGGTGAAACACGTCTATGCCGTCTTCAAGGCTGAGATGGGAGACAATATAACCAGCTTCTCATGGGAAAAAATAGTAGAAGTACTTTACAGTGGCTGCTGCATCGGAGGCCTGAGCACGCATGGAAATACCCAATGTGCAGTGACGTCGATTGTGATAACATAACATAACATAAAGCTCATGGACTGTCTGTTGCCTATCGCTTTACTGCCTCTCTACAAGAGAATCATCTGTAAATGTCAATATCCTTCCATGGTCCATCATCCGGTGCTTTAAGCTCTGCAATCTGGCTTCTATACATAAGACCATAGGGAAAATTGCAAAACCCCGGGCTAGTGCCGGGGCGATATTGCGTGGCTCTGAGGTCCATGGATCCAGACGAAGCACATTCATACGTGAATGCAGGACAGCTGCTATTCAGTTCACAAGCCGGTCAAGCCCTCTTTTCTATCAGCGCAGATTTTCATTTATCATATCTGATTATTGTTGGCATCGGCAAGATCAAGTGCTGCCACAACCGTCTCCTGTTTATTCTGGAGCGCCTCATGGACATCAAAAGCAAATGTTTACAAACACACACACACACACACACACAAACACAGACACACAGAGGCACACACACACACACACACACACACACATATATATATATATATATATATATATATATAGAGAGAGAGAGAGAGAGAGAGAGAGAGAGAGACGAAAAGAGGTGGGTGGGGGTGGGGGGGGGTGTTTGCTGTAAATATAAAAAACTGTCAATGGAGCTGTTCTACTGACCCTTTACAATTGAGATCGAATACCAGGAGCATTGTGTAATCTTACATACTGTCAAAGAAAATCGATAGCCTGTAATTACATGAATACTAGCATCGACGCGCTATCAGTTTTACAGAAAAACAGGCACACTGGAAAAGGCATGGACCGTAATCCAACTGTGTACTTCTGCCAACGCTGAAGCGATAGTTTGTTGTAAAAATGCAGTACACTGCGTCGTACACGTTGGCCTGGTGTAAAAGTCGACCTCGAGTTTTTTTAAGCTCAGAATTCTGAATTATGCTTATAACCACATAACGCATATTATACCCACCATATCTTAGTTTTGGGAAGACTCGATTCAATTCAGTTTAATATTTGCCGTGACCACTTTCAGCTAGGGTCAAAAAACGTTGCTGCTCCCTAATCCGCTATATTTATTGTTACTGGTCGGTCTGTCATCAAATCAGGTTATCCTTTGTGTTTGTCAGTTTCCTATAGGTTGTTGTTTGTTATGGCGTCTTCTCGTTGGGTTTCTCTCGAATCTGGCAGTTCTTGCCCTGCACTGCGGTTCCTAGCCTTGAATGCTCCGCTGTCATGGCGGGTTATGGTATGTTTGTTTGGCTGATTGCACCAACCAAGGAGGGGATAACTACTTACCCTAAAAAGGACTGGCATTTTCGTGCCGCTTGTGCATTAAGTTTCAGATGGGTTGGTGCTGGCGTCATTGTTTCTGGCGTTATTTTCTGTGGTTTCGCCGCTTGTCGTGTTTTCCGCCGAGTTTTGGTGTCCGGTTCGGTGTTTGGGTCGGTTTGTCTGGGGACCATGGTAATTGGTCTGCTGGCAGGTTTGAGTCGAAGTAGTCTGCGTCAGTTAGGCCTTCATCTGGTAGGTAGATCTCGTTCACTAAGGCGCTTCTAGCGGCTTTTATTTTAGAATGGAGTGCCCTTGAGCGTTCGCAGTGTTTCCTCGTTGGTGAAATACCATGGTGTTTTCATCTCTGCTGCTGCCTGCACTTCGAGTCTGGCATCCCTCGCTTCCCATAGGGCCTCTACCGTGGCTGCTTCTTTGCAGTCTTTTTCTCTTGAGGCAGTCACCTTTATTATTGCTTGCAGCTGGTTACTCCACTTGGCATGTTCTGGTATTTTCTGTTTCGGCTTAACTTTGCCTCTGTTTCTGCTAGCGTTGTCTCGATCGAGGTGACTTCGGCAAGGGGTTTCTGCCTGGTTTCTCATTTCTTGCAGTTTGGTCTCCGTTTCTTTGGTTGTCTGCCCCTCCATGTTCTTAATGACGCATACGATGGCCAGGATGTCAGCTCTGAAATTCGCCATGTCTGCGCATTCTGTTTCCCATCGTTTATGAGATTCGAGGGATTCCTGCATCATGCTACGTAGATATGTCATCTCGTGTCTTTCTGGGCTTTGGTGGCTTACTTTTCTTCTCGAAGTGCCTGGATCTCACTCTTTAGACGGGCGATTTTGTTTTTGAGGTTGAAGGTTACTGCTGTTGAGACACCTTTGGGTGCCTCGTGTCTCCGGCGGGTCTCTTGGTAGGGGATGTTTTCCTTGACGGCAGTGGTTTCGATCTCTCTGGCTTGCTGGAGATAACGGCATCCTAGGTACCTGGCACCATGTTGGGCGGAACAGTTGGCATATTTCCTATTGGCGATGGCTTTCCGGAAGTATTGGTCTAGCTTCGCCAGGCGGCAGTCGCTAAAGGAGTGTTGTTCCGAACAGTACCGACAAATTTCATGCTTGCTCGCACAGGTCGCTCTAGAATGCCATGTTTTCTGGCACTGGGAACACTGCAGTACCTGTTGTATGTACTGTTCTGGACTCTGCCTCCCCTGGTTCAAAAAGACTAGATCTGGTATATCTTCGCTCTCTGTGGTGATGACTGCAACTGGCGACGGGTTGTGCTTTGATCCGATCCTCTCTGCTTTTGTGAATCTCAGTTTCTTGTTATCTGACTTCAAGTGTTCTAGGATCTCTTGGTCGTTCTAGTGTAGTTTGACTCTCTGCACAACCCAGCGCCTGACGTTCTGGAACATTGTGGCAATCACCACCATTTCGTTGGGAAGCTGTAGCGTTTCCTTGCCGTTCTTCTAGATTTCAATGATCAGGTTCGACGTGCTGTTGGTTTTGTTCAGAATGACAATCACGTCCCTTGTTTTCTTGATCCGTGTCACTGCATGCTTACCGAGTAAGTTTTCAAACATATTCACCAGCGACAGTGTGGTCAGAGCGGTGAGCCCTGTTTGATCCGAGCTGATCTGCCGGATGAAAAGCGTGGCTGGGAAGTCAAGGCTGCCTAACTTCTGTCTCTCAGGTGAGATTGATGGCTCTAGCAAGGCTGGTCTTGTGCGGGTTCTGGTGAAGTCGGCATAATTGTTTCGAGAGAAGCTGGCACGCCACTTAGAGTCTCGGCGGTGGTCTGGGCGGCTGACTTCTTTGCTCTACCAGTGGCTGCTTTCGTTTCCCTGGTGGCTGAGGCAATCGGATGGTGAGACTACTGGACTGCCTTTGCTGGCCAGCTTTGTCCCCGCTTTGACATTATGATAAGGTACTGTAACTAGCTGGCTGTAGACTGATATTGGGTGGTTTAGCCCTGCTTTCTGGATCAGGTGACTAGCAAAAAGCTTGGTCTCTGCGAAGGTTACAAGACTGGTTAGAGTTCTGAAGATTACTCCTAGGATGCTCGCGACAGTCTCCAAGGCTAAGGTTATTGGACTTTACAAATAATGTTTTTTTTTTTCTAACAGCCGACGCGATAACTATTCAAGACAGATTACAGCCGTGGAAAGCAAGCGAATCAATGTCAAGATAAGACTATTGACAATTTGACAGTTAGATCAAGCGTAGCGAGCGAGACGTGGATACCTGCTGTCGACTGGGCTGACAGAGTGAAGACTCGACTCATACTGCGCAATTTATGGTGTCTGGGTGGTCATGGTAATCACTCAGAGCATCGTGTGTAACTCTAGATGCCAAAAGTAACTTGCTTTTATTGCCGAATGTTCGCATGCATTTTGTATTACATTATTCTTACAGGTATATTTTGCAGAAGTGTGTAAACATTTTCGGTATACACCACTTTTTCACGCTCGCACGCATAAAACACACACACACACACACACACACACACACACACACACACACACACACACACACACACACATATATATATATATATATATATATATATATATATATATATATATATATATATATATAACGTAGGAGTCTCCATGGCGGAGCTGCTAGACACTCGCCGCGGATCGGAAGGTCGTAGGTTCGCTGCCTGCAGGAGCCAGAATTTAATAACAAATGACCTTGGCTCCCATGTCGACCCAGCCTTGAATGGGTACCGGGTGCGTCCCGAGAGGTAAAGGCGGCCGGCATGATGCTGAACACATCATCCATATTGTGCCTATTGGTCTATACAAATATTGGTGTAGACCTATATGCCCTATACGCGTTAAGGCGTGGAAATGAGTCCTTTACTTTTACTTATATATAAAACCTGGCTGTCTGTCTGTGTGTCAAACATTAGTTGGTTCGTTGGTTTTATTTATTAGCAAAATGTGTTTTTGTCGTTCTAACAGATTGAGTATGGATCATACAGCAGCCAGGGCCGTCTAGAACTTGATGGTCGCTTAGATTCAAGGGTCGGGAGGTATTCATTCAGCTGTGCGAATCTGACTAGGCTCATCATGGGCGGACATAGGGAACGAGACATTGGGAACATTCATGGCCTTGAGGTTGGTATGGATATCAGCGTCGTGGTGGGGAAGAGTGTATTCTCCACTTGTATTCCACCTTTTAGTCTTGCGGTTTGTCAGATTTTATTGGTACAAGTAACGTTGTCCGGTCTATAAAAAACCTTGATTGGCCGTTCAAGACGGCGTGCCTGGGCCGGACAACGTTTGTTGTATCATTTTCTTTTAAACATACACTTGTGTAGAAACGAGATGGAAGGTGTGGGCCGCCTACGAGTGTCATCACATGGAGGGCGGGGTGACAATTTGGCAGAAACTGTTTAAAAAGAAAATATACATGGCGGAGAGTGCGACAGAACGTGTTCCTAACAGGGTACCTCGTGATCTTGCTACACTACTGTTCTGATATAAAACGAGGGTTAGTTCGATGTTAGTCTCCCCACACCCCGCCCATTTACACACTAGATCACTTCTGATAGGTAGTTCCTGAGCCCCGTAACCTTCGCTCACGGTTGCGGGGGTGTTCAGCAATGCCGTTGAAATTGATGTTGTATATTTCAGCACGCCAGCGCTTTAACACTTGAAAAACATGGAAAAACTGGGTCTAACACATAACCACCCTAGATAGTGCTGCAACTTATGTCACAGGCATTCTATTTCTCTGAATAAAAACGTAAATGAAAGACATCGCAGAAATTAAACAACAGAGCGGGGCTGTCACAGACCTCTGGGTGACCACAAGCATATATCTTGACAACAGACCCGGCTGCACAACGAGTTGCAGTCGAGACTAGAATTGCAATATAGCTTACACGTAATCTTATGTTAACCTAGCAACACTAGACAACTAGGGACAACACAAGACTAGCCCTGCCAACCACCAACGAAAAAAACCGTAAATGATGAATAGGACAGACGAGAAATGAGAAGGACAATGAACGGTGCCAGGGGCTCAAATACAATCGCGTAGAACCCTCGAGGGCTGGAAAACACAACATTACACCAAAAACTTATCTTCTCTGTGGTTCTTGATTTTTGGCCTCCCACGGAAGAGATGATGAGGATGATGATGTCCGAGATCGACAGGCCTCGGTGGATCGACTTTTTCACTGTCTGTCAAACTATCTTCCTAATCGTCGCTAAATTGTCAAGACGCAAACTATGCCCCATCACATTCAGTCATAATTAATTACAATCAGTAGGAACAAATACGAAAAATGATAACAAACTATCACTTTACAGCGGCAAAGGGTGACACAAGCTAACCCCGATGTCGTCGCTATCACTAATTAAGAGTAGGCCTGGACAACGATGCAATAATTAAGAGAATTAACTCAGCATCGCCATCGCAAACTTATTCGATAGCAACATCAAAATTAAGGGATTAACTCAATCACGCTAGCCCTATAACAGTGAACACGACAAAACTTGAAGACAAATAAATCAGTCAGCTGAACATACAAACTAATCTATGTCTCCTATTTAGACAAGCACATTGGGTTCACAATTAACACGAACAACTATTCCTTTTTAGCTACTACTCTATTTATCTACTAATTCTAGGTTCAACTCCCAAGGACGACTGAATCCATTTATCTGTCACAGACCTCGGGGTGACCTTGATGGTCCGTGGCTCGTAACTGGGCCTATGACAGACAAACTAACCTTTAACACAAACTGAACCCGAACGCACACAGGACACACACGACAATCTTTATTGCATATACAGGTAATATAACAGACAGTCGACTTCCCTCTGCGTGGCCACCTATTGCCTGGACCCTCTGGCCGAACGAGCTTTACAGTCGCCTCGCTCTCCAGTCCGTTCCACGGGCAATCTCTGGTGCACAAACCACAGCTGGGCGGGATACGTCCTTTCCTATTGACACACTGACCTACCAAGATGTCACAACCTCTGTCTAGTACAGGGTCAGCGTCACAAGGCTAGACATGATCTCACAGAACATGTACCTAACCGATTTAACTGGTCAGAAATAAATGGACACTACTTTCTTATTGTGGCACAACACAAAACATTATACCAGTAAAATACGCAGCACAAAAGACTATCATATTCTAACAGAACACTGAAAATAATCTATGCAGTCCCTACAGAAATATCCTAACACTAATGTTCTATCACTGTCTCGCTAATCCGTCTTCTCGGTCCGAACACCGCACACCGAATCCCCTGTGTTCTCTTACCTCGTGTCTTTTGACTCGTTCACCTGCTCAGTCCCTCATGGGGCAATCATGTGGTGAACTTGTTTATAACAGAGTTCACTCTTACTTGTCGTCTTGAAGTGGTCTCTACTGAGCGCTAATTTCGCCGTGCAAACAGCACAGATTTGGCCAGTCATGCCACTGACCTTTGTGTCAACCCTGGGGTGAACCCTGAACACGGTACACCCTTTCGTGTGGTCCATTTCGCCACATGACTGTACTCACAGGGTTGTGACAAGACACGCCCGTAACCTTCAGAAAAGTTGACCAGCCCAACAAACTTGTGAATTAAAAGTGACCAACTCTATTTGGGGAACTAATAAGCATTCAGAGGAAAGGCGAGAAAGACGTACAGTCAAACTGTCATTGGCACTATCGGTGTCTGTGGCTTGGACGTTGCCGAATCACGGTATGGGGCGTTGCAGGCCGACCCAGCCTAAAATGGTTACTAGGATGGATGTCCTGCGGAAGTAAGGACGGCCCGAGTAATGCTGACCACATTATCCACTTAGTGCTAATTGGTGTGCAACAAAAATGGGGTGTTCTTCCCATATGCCCGATGCGCCTAGGGCGTAAAAAGGGATCTTTACTTTACTCTACTTCACTTACCGAGAGCCTACCGTTCAACTGTAATGAGAATTTACTGAACGTCAAAAAGCCTTGTCAAACAAAAACATCCAGCGAAGGGTGGGGCTGCTCATGTGACGTCCTGTTCAAAATTCTAAACTAACTTTCAAGGTATTGGAGCTCTGTGCTGATACTGATTTCGATGACAAAGAGCTTATCTGAATATCCACAGTGCTACAATGTCAGTTCTTAAAAGTAAAGAATCGCTGTCCACTCCTTTAGGCGTTTTGGGTATATAGGGCTAGGCGTATATTTTATAAAAAATCAGCACTTAACTGGTGATGTGATCAGCGGCCTTTACTTCCCAGGACTTTACCTGGTACCCACTCAAGATTGGATTGACCTGGGAGCCAAGGTGATTTCTAAAAAATAAAAGTTCGGCTCGGTCATGACCCGAAAACCACGACCTTCCAATCCGCACACGAGCGTCTAGCCGCTACACCACATCGGCGCAGGAGTCAGTTCCTAATTTGCCTTCACTTTCTTTAGCCGCTGGCTGTTCTCAGTCTGCCTACAAGGCAGCTGGTCTGTTTTTCTCTTCGTTAGATCCCTCCCTATTCTTTGACTTGCCCAGACCACAGGACTTACTCGAAGCTAAAAGTAAGGACAATACTCTTGTCATAGCTCTTTGACCCATTGAAACGCATCGACCTTAAACTGCTTTAAGGTGGAATCGCATGAAGGGAATGATGTTTCAATGAACAGTAAGGAATCACAATGATTAGGACACACAAATACCAACTCAGTGTTACCCGCAGTGTCTAATCAATAGAATGTATTCAATATACCAGGGACATAGATCTGTGGAGCGAAGTGAGCACCTACGCTGCCTGGCGAGGAAGACGATAGTGATGGATTAGTTGAAACTGAATGCGTCTAGTTGTCACTTCTCTTCTGAAGTAATCATTGCTGATCTTCCGTTTCAGTATAGCTCAAAAAAAAAAATTACATGACCTTTTTAACACCAGCGGCGCATAGATGACCTCTGCGTAAGTGGATACAAGACACTGAATATCTATCTTCTAGCTATGAAAGCCCGTAGGATACAAGACACTGAATATCTATCTTCTAACTATGAAAGCACGTAGGATACAAGACACTGAATATCTTTATCTTCTGGCTATGAAAGCACGTAGGATACAAGACACTGAATATCTATCTCCTGGCTATGAAAGCACATAGGATACAAAACACTGAATATCTATCTCCTGGCTATGACAGCACGTAGGGCTTGAAAGTCATGTTAGCCTGCATAGAAGGGTGATGGAGAGTAACGTTTTCGGGAAATGAATCAGGGGCAGACGTCCGCAAAGATGGTTACAAGACATCAAAGATGCTGTGGCTATGAAAGCACACGGTGCTGGTGAAATGACAAGAGAAAGAGAGATTTTTAGGTATGCCGTGACGAGAGCGACGTTCTGCAGAGGATCTGCTAGCATAAATAAACTCAACAGGAAAGAACAAACATCAATTTTTAGACTTCGGACAGGACACTGTGGTCTTCGAGCACATCTGTACAGGATAGGCATCAAATAATCTGCTGCCTGTGATTGTGGAGCAGAAAGACAGACCCCTGAGCACATACTGCAGTACTGCCCTTACCTCTCCCAGCAAAGACTGTGGATCTGGCCCAAAGGAGCTACATTGTAAGAGAAGCTATGGGGAACCGGTGGCGACCTTAAACGCACAATCCTAATTGACGGGACTCAATGTTTAGCATGACTGATGTCGAATGCAGAAGAAGAAGAAGAAGAAGAAGAAGAAGAAGAAGAAGAAGAAGAAGAAGAAGAAGAAGAAGAAGAAGAAGAAGAAGAAGAAGAAGAAGAAGAAGTAGAAGAAGAAGAAGAAGAAGAAGAAGAAGAAGAAGAAGAAGAAGAAGAAGAAAAAGAAGAAGAAGAACAATAATAATAATAATAATAATAATAATAATAATAATAATAATAATAAGAAGAAGAAGAAGAAGAAGAAGAAGAAGAAGAAGAAGAAGAAGAAGAAGAAGAAGAAGAAAAAGAAGAAGAAGAAGAAAAAATAATAATAATAATAATGAAGAAGAAGAAGAAGAAGAAGAAGAAGAAGAAGAAGAAGAAGAAGAAGAAGAAGAAGAAAAGAAGAAGAAGAAGAAAAGAAGAAGAAGAAGAAGAAGACCTGCTGACTGATAATGGCTCCTCGTGTATTTTGATTTTTAATAAACTATGGATGATGTAGTCATCCCGTCGCTTTTCGATTTTATTTTGCCAGTTCATTTCCTTGTACAAATGTTATGCTGCGAGTTGAGGTTAATTACACAAATATCCGCTTCTGTGACTGGAACTCAAGCTCTTTGGGTCGGCCAGGCACTGCCTTCTTTTCTTAAGAGAATGACGCATATTTGGAGCCCTAGTTCTTAACAATGCATACATTATTGGTGCTACGTTTGTATTCTCTTGCCACAGGCTTTTATTTTACCATCATCATTTGCCTTGCTGATAACCAAAGTTGACCATGCTTCGCCATCTTACACTATCACCAGAATCACGGATCAGGTCAATGCTTTTTTTTTTCTTGCCTAATCGATATGGCTAAGACATCTGAATATTCATTTCTCTGTCTTCGTGCTGCTCTCTTTTTATCATTATGGACAGTAGTCCCCAAGTTCTGTAGTCCATTCCTTTCTATAACATGGCCACAACAAAAACTAGCTAATCTATTACTCGACATGCTGTTGATTGACTTATCTTGTATACTTGCAGAACTTGCCCGGACATTTTGAAGGCTGCATCAGAAACGCTTTCGTCACGAATGCCCAAGCCCACCCACCCAAGTACTCATTTGTTTCCATCTGCGAATAACTGAGCCAAGATACACAGTGTATCATACACAGTGTATCAGACGAACCTGGAATACTTCAACTACTGTGAATACATCGCAGGAATTCAGGAATCTCCTCTGTCCTTCTAATTACAGTGTAAAAGTGATGTGTGAAGGGTGCACAACTGTTTCTGGTTGCAAGAGCATCAACAGCGGACTCAACAGTGCAGACAATCAATTCTGACCTGTCACGTGATAAACATAACACTCACCACGGCGCAATCACTGGCCCTCATGAGTGTAACCTTGGCTCTTTTCCCTGACCTGAAATCTTTTGATTTACCTGAGCTCTTTTTACAACCATGAGATCTTTTAATATTCTTTCTACCGATTTTGACTCATGTTATAAAACTGAGCTCATTTTATAGACCGGACTCATCAATCACTGTTGCAAGAGAATAAAGACGCTTTCTCGGCACCGTTACCTTCTGTGAAGCGGATTGGTGCAGATGTGACAAACCCGCAACTCCATTCTACCTGCCAACAGCTCGTTCCAGCGATTATTTAATTAAACATTGTTATACAAATTAAAAGCCTTTATTCACAACTCATGTATCCTAATTATTTATAGTGCTCGTAGTCTGTATGATAAAAGTGGTTTTAAAGATGCTTTAAAATATAATTCTCCTAAACCGAACTGCTTATTCAAAGCACTGAAAGTACTCACATTTCTAGAGCACGTCGTAAGAAGGAGTGAACTGGGATACGCTATGATAACAGGATCATTGGCAGGGAAGAGAGTCAAGAGAGATTAAAGTCGAAAGGATCGACCTAATTTCATTAGCAACTTTATATCATAAAGTCTTTTTTAGGATAACAATTTTTATTTGAAGCCCTACCCTGGCTTTTGCCAGGGGCCGCAATATAGGCAGGCCTGAAATGGCCAATTGTCTGAACGCGATTTCTGGGACCTCTCCACGGTGATTCTCACCCACATGGTGGCACTTTGTGTCATCGGGTGTTTATCGCTTGTGTGATGTCCTAGTGGGGTAGAAAGTCCTTCCTTCCTCCTAATTTCATTAGCTTTTATTCCATAGGGCTTTATCTCTCTCTGCAGAACGGCTAGCCACCTGCTGAGAACGTGGCATAAAGCCCGAACCCTTTTTGCTCCAAGACTATCCTCAATCTTCTGCGTAAAATATGCTCTCGTGAACCGAACGATACAACCGTGAAACGAACCCACGACCATCAGAGCGCGAGACAAACGGTTTGACCATTTGGTCTCGGCGACTCACATACAAATGAGTAATCACGTCCTTGAAAACCAATAATGTCAGCTTTGATTGCTAGTGCGGGAGACAGCGATCTGTGGTGAGACATCAATACCAATACCATATGTCATGGATTATCAGAAGAAGAAGAATGGGGGGTGGGGGGGGGGGGGAGAGGAAGAGACTACCTCTGCATATATACCAAATAATATCCACAAAAATATTTAGAAACTAATGTATCATGATACAACAGTGATTTTAGAAAACGGCAGCGGAAATTATACACAACAAACTATGCGTATGACGATGATGTTCTTGCATATAGGCAGGGGAGAGATAACCGACGGATAGCCCAAGAGCTACAGGCAACTGTAGACAAAGTGAATGACTGGTGTACATAAATGGGTGCTGTCATCAACTCAGAAAAGGCGGCTGTTTTGTGATGCTCTCTAGGCAATATAATCGTAAAAGCTTATGTTCCAACCCCCACAGTTATCAACAGTTACATCAAAAGAGAAAGCAAACTTAGGTACCTGGGTATCACTTCTGATAGAAGCCTGTCCTTCAAGGATCATGTGGAGGCAGTTGTGGTGAAATGCCAAAAAGAACTCAATGCTCTCAAGATTATGACAGCTATGGACATGAAACAAAGAATGTTGTTCACAATGCTCCAGCATGTGATCCTGTCAGTGATAGATTATGGACTTGGAATGCTTACCATATTAAACAGTCAGCTGATGAAACTTATACGCATACAGAATGACGCCATGCGGGTTATGCTGGGATGTACAAGAGAACCCCCGGTAGTATATATACTTGCACTGCCTACTATTGCAGATCGGCTCAAAGTTCTGCAAGCAAAATCATATCTCAGAGTAGCTGCGGACAAGAGGCACACCCTGCATGAAGCCTTGGATAGAGCTAAGGGTCACAGACTGAAGAGAAGAAGGTTTCTGAAAGAAAGTCTCAGATGGCGCAAGCTGACATTTAGACGTGTGCAGGCCTGATAAATTTAGGCAAGAGGAGGAGTGGGTCAAAGTGTTCAATCAGGTTTCAGACCTGTGTAAGGTTCTAATCACTTTGGGACGTGAGGGCAGGGACTGGCCAGCTGGTGCTGCAGAATCGGAAGTTCAACAAATGATTTATGACAATTCCCGCCGATGTGATGTGTTTGTTTATACAGATGGCTCTGTGTGGAGGGGCAGACGAAGTTGCGGAAGGGAGAGGGGTGGGAGGGGAAGTCATAGCGAAGGCAAATGGACGTCGCTTGGTGCAACAAAGCCTGCATATAATAGCACAACGTCTAGTTTGAGAATGGAGGTGGAGGCAGTCACTGCTGCCTTCCGATAGCTTGAGAATTAGCTGTACACACATGCCGTTTTTTAACCGACTAACAGAGCATTTTGAGAAAGGTGGAGACAGGCAAGCATCACTTCAAAGGTCCCGGGTAGTTAGCATCCTTGGAATATTTTCTCCAGGTCATACCGGCGTGTTAGGAAATGAGCAGGCAGATAGACTGGTCGGTTCTGCACCACTTGGGGGTGAACTGGTGTATGAAAAGCTGGACATTGTGAGGGCTCTTTGGGAGCGAGTGAACAGTGCCGAGGCACAGATAGATCATCACGGTTTTAGGAAAATGGCGCTGCGAGGAGTTAGTAGGGGGATCTAGCCGACGCATGACACTGAGGGAAAAGGCGAGACGGATATACAGACAGTTACTGGTACCATCAGAATTTTAACTCTTCTCTTGCTGCTGAAGATGGGGATGGAGCGCTTATGGATTCGTCCCGAGTGTTGTGGTGTCGATCCCTAATTCAACATTCAACAGAAAATAACTACATGTGAAATGCGCTGTCTCCGCAAGGTCACTAACAACACTAGACAAGGTCACTAACAACACTAGACAAGGTCACTAACAACACTAGACAAGGTCACTAACAACACTAGACAAGGTCACTAACAACACTTGACAAGGTCACTAACAACACTAGACAAGGTCACTAACAACACTAGACAAGGTCACTAACAACACTAGACAAGGTCACTAACAACACTAGACAAGGTCACTAACAACACTAGACAAGGTCACTAACAACACTAGACAAGGTCACTTACAACACTAGACAAGGTCACTAACAACACTTGACAAGGTCACTAACAACACTAGACAAGGTCACTAACAACACTAGACAAGGTCACTAACAACACTAGACAAGGTCACTAACAACACTAGACAAGGTCACTTACAACACTAGACAAGGTCACTAACAACACTAGACAAGGTCACTAACAACACTAGACGAGACAGGATTAGAATACCAGCATTAGAGAGAAAGTTAGAATAAGACCATGTCTAGATTATATTGACAGACAAAGAATGAAATAATTCGGCCATCTAGTGAGAATGCAGCCAGACCAGACTGCAAATGAGCCTTTTTTTTTTTACAATAAAACATCTGGAAGGAAGGAGAGATGAAGACCAGAAGAACTCTGTATGAATTTCTTTCCGTAGCTCCCCTGTAAAAAACCTATTCTGGTGTATGCTTGTGAAAAATTAGCAAAAAGCAGACACGGCGATTGAAGTCTGATCTTCTTTCTTTCTTTTTCTTTTTTCTACTTCTGGAATGCCTTGCTGCGTCAGGGAAGGAAGAGATCTCTGGAACAGTTCCTTCTGTTCGCTTCGTAAACAGTACTTTTCATTTACTTTTGTCGCATGACAGCCCACACCCCTCTAGTCATGGACATGCCCATATTTTGTCACCTCTATGTAAATAGACTATTTTTAAATCTGGGACTTTCCTCCTTGAGTAAATAGTTCTTCTTATATACCCATGTGTCTAGATGTAGAGATTTACATTTATGTCGTTCCTAAATCTATTAGGAAGACGTTATAACACTAATTCTATTATAAAAAATTGTTTTCTAAGTCTTTTGAAGCCGAACTCCTTGGCTGCCACCACCACTTTTAGGCAAAGGGGTACATACTCCCGCATCTGATTCTGGCAAACTTTTTTTGATAACGTCATTTTTGACTTGGCTTTCAGAGAGTAAGGACAAGTTTCGTTCTAGTCTCATAAGGCTATCGGCATTTTATTTGAAGGTCTCCTGTTTCACCCAGGAACTTCCCTTGAGCATGGGTAAGTGCATTGCAGAAGTACTGGACAGGTTGAATCACTATCACCTTTGTCACTAGGGACGTTCCTGGGGATACGCACAGATGAATGGTCTGTACTGACCCAACACTTACATCTGAGCAGCAATGGATTGCCAGGTGTAGTGTGGGTAATAGGGTGCAGTGTTTAGTGGGTACTTGATGACCTTTCTGAGGGCCTAGCCACAGTCCCTGCGGTACAACAATTTTAACTTATCCCATGACGTCACGGGAGACATTTAAATAATTTCCAGGATGGTAAGGCTGGGGGGGGGGGGGGGGGGGATTTTTCCTTCTAGAGTGCAACGCAGAAGCGCACGTTTGTTGGCGCCTCTTATGACATGTGTTTACCTTGCGTCAGCAGTCTTCATCATTGCCGCTTCTGGTTACAGCAGTTTTTATCTTTGTTTGCCGTTCGTTCCAGCCATGCATTTTCTACAATTAGTAGCATCTGTACGAGACAAGGAGATCAGCATTGCCTTCCTGCAACAGCATGGCATTTTGCACAGAAAGAGACGTTGCAGAAACAACCATCAGATAGATTGTGTATTATCGCTGTAGGAAAGACACACAACCGTTTGCCGGGGTCAAAAGTCCGCCTATCGTCTGGACATTCCCGTACGGCAAATTGAGGACCTCTTTCCGGCGACTATACCGCCACCGCCGAGATGACTGGGACTCACGAGCAGCAGCTACCGTATCTCATGCAGCTTCCTCCATTTTAATTGCTTGTGAGACCCAGCCATCTAGTTTAGCTCCGCGCCGCGCGTATCGGCGCGGGGAAACTCTCGGCGGTGGCGGTATAGTCGCTGGAAAGAGGTCTGCAATTTATATGTGACTGAGAACCTGTATTTTTTCGGCCTTAATAACTTGGGACCGTTATTCGGAGGATAGCTAAAAACACAATTTACATTTTATTTAAAAAAAAAAAAAAAAAACAACTACAACAATGGGCTTGAACATTTATAAAGTGAATATGCTATCAACTACGCTACACATTCACGTGACAAAATTATATAAAAACATTGTACACTGGAGAATTGCGCATCAACAAGCAGCCGACAGACAGACAGAAATATGCCACGCCAAAAAAACACTAGAAGAGAAACTACAGTAACAGCACACTTGCACCCCTTGAAATAGTGGACTGTCCAATCAGCTGTGGAATTCTCATGGATTCCCTCTGTTTGGGGTACGTAAAACATATTGTACTGTCTACGCTAATGATGCATACTTGTTCCTACAGTGCAAATAATCTGTTACACCGGTACCTACCTCAGTCTAGTGCATCCATGCAGTGTTTACTTGATGTCCTTCTGGAGGAGCAACACCGGAGATGACAAGTGGTATCACACTTGATTGAGGGCTGCTCAGCTTCAGCCTTCATCAGTAAAAGCAGAGCTACAGCTCTTATTCCAGTCTTTTGCCAAGCCAATTCGTGTGTCAGTGTATAAACCAGGTTGAACTTTGGTTATAACTAACCGTTAAGGGAATTTGTCCTAAAATATTTAGCAGTGACGTTTTTAGTGTTTCGGCACAACAATACTCCTAGCACTGCTCAAGTGGAGACAGTGTATGGGTGAAAAGAACATTCCCTGGATGTCTGGAGCTGTTTCAGTTCAAGCTTGTCTTACCAGTGGAGAGGATCTCATCCATCTAGGATATGTAGCTTGTGGTATACTGGACGGCAGCCAGTCTGGACACTTAGTGCCATTTTACCCACATCACCGCATTATTCTGCAATGATGATCTTTGTGGTGTCATGAGGCATTCCCAGGAGTCCATTAGAATCTTTTCTGCTCTTGATTCACCAGTGACACTTGTTTGTTTAATTCTTGACTTCCATTTTCAGGATTGACTATGTTATACTAATTACAATGTTATTTGTGTGTGTGTGTGGATTCAGATTTTTTAGTGTCATATCTTTTCCAGTTCTTGTAGATTAGAGTGTTTGTGACTGTAGGATTGTCTTTCAGATCCATCATTGTATTATTGTGTGACTAGGATAGGTTTGCTATCTAGTCTGGGGGTCATCAAGTAGTGAGGGTGTCAGACCAAGTTGCGCCTAGGAATGTTTATTAATTCTGTCCTAATTTGAGTTACCTCACCCCTGAAGTAGGTTGGATATTTGTTGAGACCGCGGAATTCTGCCTAGACCAGTGCGAGCCAACATCTCAACATAATAACTACTTCAGAGTGTCTTTTTGGTTCAATAGGAGAAACCCTAATAAGAACACGTGACGACTACTGTCATACAACAACCTTTTACGTGCCAAGCAAGAACCGAACTAATCGATTCGTCTACCTACAACGTCTCAAGCAACAACAGAACTAATCTACCCGTCTGCCCACAATGACTCATGCAACAAGATACTAATCTACCGTTTACCTTCCATGTCTTAAGCAACATCATAATTAATCTACCGTCTACCTACAATGTTTCAAGCAACAATAAAACTAATCAGCCCATCTACCTCCAATGTTTCAAGCAACAACAAAACGAATCTACCCGTCTACGTACAAGTTTTTATAAGGAGTAGAAAATTATAGGGAAGAGAAAAAGTTGGTAAGAAACAACAATTAGTTTATGTTAGCTTTACAAAATCGATCACAATAAACAAACAAAGGACGTTGCGGCGATTAGCCTTCATCAGCACATAAAGGACAACACAGTACACATACACAAATAGGCTCTAACTATGAAGTGACTACATAGGACTCTAATGTATAAAATTAACGATACTCATCTAGTGTCCCTGGCGAAAAATCTTCGTTCAAATGAAACGACGGTCAGCCTATATACCTCCAACGCGCAGGTAGGGGCAAAAAAAAAAAAAAAACGGTCTGGACGCCAACAGCGTACACTAAGTGTCTAAGGAGGGAGGGAGGGGTTGGCCTATAGGGCGTAACCGGGGTTGGGTTGTGGGGATGACCTTAGTCCATCCGCGTGGAGTAAAAGTGGTGCCTGTGCTTGCAAACAAATATCGACAGACAGACAGACAGATAGATAGATAGATAGATAGATAGATAGATAGATAGATAGATAGATAGATAGATAGATAGATAGATAGATAGATAGATAGATAGATAGATAGATAGATAGATAGATAGATAGATAGATAGATAGATAGATAGATAGATAGATAGATAGATAGATAGATAGATAGATAGATAGATAGATAGATAGATAGATAGATAGATAGATAGAAGATAGATAGATAGATAGAAGATAGATAGATAGATAGATAGATAGATAGATAGATAGATAGATAGATAGATAGATAGATAGATAGATAGATAGATAGATAGATAGATAGATAGATAGATAGATAGATAGATAGATAGAGAGAGAGATAGAGAGATAGAGAGATAGATAGAGAGATAGAGAGATAGAGAGATAGAGAGATAGATAGATAGAGAGAGAGATAGATAGATAGATAGATAGATAGATAGATAGATAGATAGATAGATAGATAGATAGATAGATAGATAGATAGATAGATAGATAGATAGATAGATAGATAGATAGATAGATAGATAGATAGATAGATAGATAAGATAGATAGATAGATAGATAGATAGATAGATAGATAGATAGATAGATAGATAGATAGATAGATAGATAGATAGATAGATAGATAGATAGATAGATAGATAGATAGATAGAAGATAGATAGATAGATAGATAGATAGATAGATAGATAGATAGATAGATAGATAGATAGATAGATAGATAGATAGATAGATAGATAGATAGATAGATAGATAGATAGATAGATAGATAGATAGATAGATAGATAGATAGATAGATAGATAGATAGAGAGATAGATAGAGAGATAGAGAGATAGATAGAGAGATAGAGAGATAGAGAGATAGAGAGAGAGATAGATAGATAGATAGATAGATAGATAGATAGATAGATAGATAGATAGATAGATAGATAGATAGATAGATAGATAGATAGATAGATAGATAGATAGATAGATAGATAGATAGATAGATAGATAGATAGATAGATAGATAGATAGATAGATAGATAGATAGATAGATAGATAGATAGATAGATAGATAGATAGATAGATAGATAGATAGATAGATAGATAGATAGATAGATAGATAGATAGATAGATAGATAGATAGATAGATAGATAGATAGATAGATAGATAGATAGATAAATGCTTCTCTCTTACTGTCAGCTATCAAATAGAGACTTCACAGCGTATCTGCCAATACCGACAATGTCCCAAGCAACAATAGAACTAATCAGCCCATCTACCTACAATGTTTCAAGCAACAACAAAACTAATCTACCCGTCTACCTAAAATGTTTCAAGCAACAAATTAGATAATCTACCCGTCTACCTACAATGTTTTAAACAACATCACAGCGTATCTACCAATCTACCTACAATGTCTCAAGCAACAACAGAACTAATCTAGCTGTCTACCTTCAATGTCTCAAGCAACAACAGAACTAATCTAGCTGTCTACCTTCAATGTCTCAAGCAACATCAGAACTAATCTACTAATCTACCTACATGTCCCAAGCAACAGAACAAATCTACCGTCTACTTACAATGTCGCAAGCAATAACATAACTAATCTACTCTGCTATCTTCAACAACCAGAAGAGACTTACTAGGCATCTACAACAGTATAAGGAGCATAGTGCCGCATATGTTTGCTCTAGGCAATATAGAAAATACGGAAAGCACATTTAACATGAATTATGAGTTGGATTATCTTCACAGCAGTTCGGACACATTCATTAAGTGCTCAAATTCCCCTCTTAAAATATTCATCAGCGTCGCGTGGTTAATAGTGCCAGTCCTATGCTGTTTGACAAGACTTAATGTCCGGCCATCTTCAGTTATTTCGGCACCTGCAAGTCTATCATTACTAACAATACATGCATGCTCTGGGACAAATATGACGGTAACAGCACACACAGTAGAGTTTTGCAATGACTCAAACCACTTAACCAGCCTGCCTCGACCCGCCAGATCATGCTCAAAGAATCACACAGCACACACAATAATCCTGTGATTCTAGCCATATAAAAGCTTGTGTCACCGCTTTCACCGCCATCGTCATGCTGCTGGTGGTCATTGAGAAGGCACCGCTGGCTTCTTGAACTGTTCTGCCTGAAGAGCCAGCTGTAAATGCCCGTGCACTCTTATGTCCTCGTATAATGGACCCGTCTGTGAAGATCACCACATCTGTGTCATCTGACTTGTCACTCGGCATTGACAGCAGCGGGATTCTGCCGCCGACAACTCCTATCAAGCGTCAGAGAATAGGAGACTGAGATTAAGCGCTTTAGACGCTGGTATCCATTCCTCCCCTGGATGGATGTCTGCAAGGCTGCAGACCTGCATGATATCGTCCTCTGCCCTACCCAGCCATGATTTGCCCCTTTTAAGTTTGTTGCCCTTTTTTTCTGAAGAGCATGTGGTGCAAAGAGTGCTTCAGATCTGAGCCTATCTTGAGGCATGCACGAGCCCTCCAGATCTTGACCCCGTAGTGCATGGTAGGGAAGTCAAAAAGGTACCTCATTGCTACACAAGAGGTGTCTCCGGTGCACCTCAGAATAATGCGCATCGCTTGGTTTCGCACCTTCTCAAGTTTTTCCATCTGAGTATGGCTTGAAAATGTGGGAGTTCGGTGGCCACATTTGTAGGAAAAGATGGTGGGTGGGGGTGGTATACCCACTGCCCCTAACAAGCATGTTGTAAAAGGCAACTAATTATGGTTTTGCTGAAATCGAACACAGCAGATATCTCTTCCCCCCCCCCTTTCCCCCATTTTCCTCAAAATGGAGTCCAGGACTGCAGAATTTTGTGTTTCCGCAGTTTCTGAGCAAATATTAAATACTAGGTGTAACCGCCCGGGCGAACGCAGCGGAAGAAGAAGGGGTGAGGGATGGGGAGGGGGGGGGGGGGGGGAGATGCCTTTGGAACAAAGGGGGTGAAGGGCAGGGAGAAGGTGATTCCTGGACAAAAATCAAATTTTTAACACAACAGTCAGACGTAAACAGTTTTATTTATGGTATCCCCCTTTGTATTTGTGTTCCTAAGTTTTCAAAAGACTGTTTGAAATGGACAGTATCGACTTCATTAGATCGGTATTTATCCCGTATGGCTCGGTCTCCCTCCACAGCAAACGTCGCACAAAACACACAATTCCGTTGTTCCAGTGAAATATCTGTACCCTCAAAACCAAAGGCTGGTGTCTAAATTCAACCCAAAACTTTCAGAGATCGCAACGGAGGACACCCGCCAGCCAGCCCTCTCCGCGCTACAAGTGTAAGTTGAGAATGTCATAAATACACGGAGACAATATTCAAGAGCCTGCACCTGTGCAGACAACCACCGGATCACCTCATTCCCCCCGTGCAAACAGACACAACACCTGGAGTGCTCCAGAACCACTTTGACCTGATTGCCGGTGCATTTTAACAAATCTCGGAACACGGGGTCCCATTATCTGCGCAAACATTTCATCACATCCACCCACACATGTCTTAGAATTTCACACCAAAAAAGTCACATTTCATTAACCGCAAGCCATGAATGTCGTCTTGTGTACCTGAGGTTTGTCACACACAAAACCCCGAGCGGAGCGCCTACACCTGCACCCCGACCAGATTTCAGCGCGGTTATGAGTCAAGGCCTAATCTATATCCAACGCAATCCCTTTCCAATCTCGACATGGCGCTGACAACGAAAATAACCCTGCACCTGGCTCTGGCAAGATTTGCTAGAGGTCATTGCAGGGGTTGGCGTCCGGGAGGAATTTTATTGTAGTGTTTACCTTTTAATAAAGCCGAGAATAAATTTGAATTAGGAATGAATGTTCGTTGACTGTTTTTTGTTTTCTTTTCTTTAGCATGAGTTTTCAGCTTCATAGTTCGTACAGTCTGTTTTGGTTTGCAGTCTCAAGGTTGAGTCATACATAGGTTAATACAGGACGTCACATTTTGTCAAGCCGGATCTGCATTTTTATCTGGTTTACTGGCTCGGCTCGCCAGCGCATTTGGTTAGGGCTGATGCGCGGCGACCGTAGGACGAACTCTTTGTGGTCCGGGTTCACACCCTGGGGTAGGAAAGAAAGGCCACATTTCTCCCAGATTTATAATATCTATTATGGAATCAAGGCCGAAGGGTTACGATATCCCTAGTACCGAGACAAAGGGTTAAGAACTCATCGTTTCTGGATATATATATATATATATATATATATATATATATATATATATATATATATATATATATATATATATATATATAGTGAACCTTAGCAGTTCTGAGCTTGTTGAAAGTCGCTCTCTTTTACCAGTTATCGAAGAACGGAGTTCCATAGCGCAGTGATTAAGCCGGTTGCCTTGCGCTCTGAAAGTCATGGGCTCGTTAAGTTTAGTTTACGGATCAACATAATGGCACACCGGTGTAAACCCATGAGTGCTCCGTTCTACTCCTAACTTAAGTTTTAATCTGAAGATTCTCAGCGCAGTGCACGAACTACGTTGCACCGGCAAGGATCCTGAAATACTTTTCGGGTAGTTTTTTAAATCCAGATTTTGCCCGACCAGAGCCGTTAGGCTTCCTTTTTCGATTTCCAAATGCCAAGGTTTTTTTTTTACGTGCGCAACATTACACACAGACGTCCAATTTCACTACACAAACACCAGGGGAAATTACGTGAAAAAAATCACAGCGTTTACCTGGGCATGAACCCGGGGCCTCCAGCACTCGAGGCGGACCACGCAGCCCCCCCCCCCTCTTGACTCATGGGCTTGTTTGAGTCTTTGATTCACGAGTGCAAGTTTTACTGACACCCCTGAGGCACGTCGCTGGAGCTGTGAAGTTCGTGCTTTGTGGACACTTTCGGCAGGCGGCTAGCCTTTATGAGGAGAGAGGTCGAGCCATTTGGGATAAAACCCGGTGATGAAGTCGATCCTCTTAAATGTAACCGTTTACCTAAATGGAGCATAGATCAAGGGACACCGGAACATGAAGGCTTAAGTCCTTTAACGATCCACCCCTCCAACCACTCAGAAACAGTGTAGAGAGACTAAAAGGTTCCCCTAAGCCTGATAAAAGTTCTCTTTTTTTCAAGTGTTTGTTTAGGAGTCCATGTGGGGTCACTACACAAAAATTTTTTTTTTTTTTTATTTACAGACTTAGAGCAGTTATTTTATAATGGCCATTTGTAGGGATACATTTTATTACATTTGTATACTTTAAGTGTTAAAAAATAATAGTTGTCATGGCAATAGCCGCCATTTTGTGAAGAAAAAAAAACAATATGTACTTACAATCCTTAAATTTTAAAAGCAAACATAGGTATTCAACAATAGATACAAGATCCATGACCTTTCGTCCTATTTACAGGTACTGGTCTAGTTTATTTACTTTAAACATGTTTTTAAATATTTTTCGTAGAATTTTAAAATGTAGGTTTATTGAAAAAGTCTAAAAAATCTAGCATCATAAGACAATAATCAAATTTTAGAAACAAACACTTTCTAAAATCTACTTTTATATAAACCAGTCCCTATAATATTGTTTATGGAGTATGCATACAAAATTTGATGATTCTACTCTTCATATTAGCTTAGATTTTAGGATTTCACACACACAACAAACTGAAATATAAAGATTTGAGAAAACTGACTTTTAAACTTTTTTTTATCTTTAAAAAGTGCACGAGGTGGTGTCATTAGTATTAACTTTTCAATGCTAAATTGTTTACAAATGACATAAATTTTTTGTGTCATCTATTGTACGAATGCCGAACTTTACAAAAACGAACACATTGAAAATGTGATATTTTTGTCATAAATTGGGAAAAATGCCGTGTAGTGACCCCTTATGTTATTCAGACTAACAGCAGCAGTATACGAGAGCGTACAATATAGTCGGTCGAGAGACAGGGATCGATCTATTTGTCCTCTCCATGCTGCTACCATACCATCCAGAAATTGAATATATCAGCCTGAATGGCAGACGAGAATTAGAGGTCAATTGCAACCAACTTTTATTGTGTGGACGGTATTGTTGTTTGGTTGTACCTTTACCTTCGTACAAACACCATTTTGCCGATAACCTACTTAAGTGGGTCATGGTTACGCCAAAAGTCACACTCTCAAGTGTCTTTAAAATTGGTAAAGCATAACATTATGCAGAATCTGGCTCCTTATTCAATTGTCTTAGGCAGGTTTGGGTGTAGGGTGGGGTGGGGAGGGGGTGAATCAATATCATCCTTATCATCATCAAGTGTCTTGCTTAGGGCGATCGTATCTCTCTACAGTCTGCGATCCACAACTGCATGTATCAGTTAGTGTGTTGAAACCTCAGCATGCCATGACAAAAGGCTGTCAAGAATCTTCTCGCGCTGTCTCTCTCTCTTTCTCCTCTTCTCTCTCTCTCTCTCTTTTTCTGTCTCCTTTTCTCTTTCTTTCTTTCCACAGATGTTTCCAGTAGTCACAACATGTTCCAGTTTCCTTCTTCTAAAATGACTAGAAAATAGTGACCATCTCTTTCAGATGTTTGATATAAGTCGTTTTCGAGCCTTCGCTTCTTTCAAAACATCTGGGTCTCTCTTTTTAGCTGTACAATAAATTCTAAGGATTCTTTTGTAAAATCACATCTCAGTGGCTTCGAAATGTTGTTCATTCAGCTGTGTAAAGGAGATTTCAAGCATAGGCTTGAAATTAACTTACGGCGATTGTGCTGTGTATAAGGAGATACTCACTTTAAGCATAGGAATGAAATCAACTTACGGCGATTGTGCTATGTATAATGAGAGACTTCAAGCGCCAGCAGGCTTGGTGCTGGTTTTACGGAACCTCATTCAAGACTCTTGCCTGACGACCTTGCCGTGCACTGCGGATAATGTCCAGTATCGGCCTAAACAGAGTTTCCTACTAAATGAATCACAGTTTGTCATTCAGTATAGAACACAAGATGGGTGAACACTTGAACCCAAGTTGTCATTCGTCCGGAATGTTGTGACCGTAAAGGGTAGGGAATCGAGATGCCCATTTTGTGTTTGTTTTAGTATCCAGAAGCCATGAGTTGTTAACCCTTAGGCTCGGTATTATGGATATCGCAACCTTTCGGTCTTAATTCCATTGTAAATACCGCAAATCTGGGAGAAAATGTGGCTTTTCTGCCCACCCCCGGGAGCGAACCTGGACCACAAGGAGTTTGTCACCCGCTCACTGCGCAATCCGGTTTAGCCGACTAAGCTAGAGAGCCGGTCGCCCATTTTGTGTGGTGCAACGAATCGAATCTCAGATCCGCGGACTGCTTCCTGTTGATGACTCAGAGGTGCAGCGCGTGATGGCGGGAGGCTCAGTTTAGGCATATGGAGTTAAGCAGTCATGGGAAGGACCCGATGGCGGGAGGCTAAGTTTACGCATGTGGGGTTAAGCAGTCATGGGAAGGACCCGATGGCGGGAGGCTAAGTTTACGCATGTGGGGTTAAGCAGTCATGGGAAGGACCCGATGATGGGAGGCTTAGTTTACGCATGTGGGGTTAAGCAGTCATGGGAAGGACGTGATGGCGGGAGGCTAAGTGAGTGAGTGATTTTCTACCCCACTAGGACATCACACAAGCGATAAACACCCGATGACACAACGTGCCACTATGTGAATGAGGATCACCGTGGAGAGGTCCCAGAAACCGCGTTCAGACATTTGGCCATTTTTATGGCCTGCCTATATTGCGGCCCCTGGCAAAAGCCAGAGTTGGGCTTCAAATAAGAAAAAAATTACGTCCTGAAAAGGACGTAAGGATTTTTATGGGGGAAGCTAAGTTTGCGCATGTGGGGTTAAGTAGCTATGGGCAGGACCCGATGGCGGGAGGCTAAGTAGTCATGGGAAGGACCCGATGGCGGGAGGCTAAGTAGTCATGGACAGGACCCGATGGCGGAAGGCTAAGTAGTCATGGGAAGGACCCGATGGTGGGAGGCTAAGTAGTCATGGGAAGGACCCGATGGCGGGAGGCTAAGTTCACGCATGCGGGGTTAAGCAGTCATGGGAAGGACCCGATGATGGAAGGCTCAGTTTACGCATGTGGAGTTAAGCAGTCATGCGCAGAACGTGTTGATTCATTTGGTGAGCATAGGATCAGAGAGCTTCTACATTTATGGAAGCCTCCTCCTTAGATAGCAAAAATAGCTCATGTTCTGCCCTTGTCTCCCCTTAAGGGTCTACCAGTCTGCACGCGGCTGGTCTAAATGTGCCCTCTGTGGGCAACACCTGTGGATCAGGGGATAAGGACGTCCCCACACAAGTGAGGTTGTAAAATGTCCCATAATATCCCATGAAACTAACTGGGATGGCTAACTCGGTAAAACAAATGCCAAATATCGTAGGATGTGTCAGTGGAAAGCCGTAGATGTCACAGTTATGCTCGTAAAAAAAGACACAACACAATTTCGTCACTTGGACAAACCACGAAGTTAACATTTTTCTTTTTCTTTTAGGACTGTCTGGTTATTTTTCTGTCTGTACATAGTATCCTATGCAGTTTTCCCACAAGCCATATTTCTAGTGATATCAAACTTCAATCGGCGTGTCTGCTTTTTGCTCATGTTTCACAAGCAGACACCTAATAGGTTCTTTGCAGGGGAGCCACAGAAAAAAGTTCAAATATAGTGTGTTGTGTTTCAGCTGCCATTGTCTAATATTCATTGAGGTGTCATGATACATTAGTATTTAAATATTATTTGTGGATATTATTTGGTATAAACATAGAGGTTCTCCCCCCCCCCCCCCTTCTTTACACAATTCTTCTTTTTCTAATATCCATGACACATGGCGTTGGTATTCGTGTCTCACCACAAGCTGCTGTTATCCCTACTGAGAATACAAGCGGACATTAATGGTTTCCTAGGATATGAGACCAAATTCTCCATCATCCCCTCTCTTTATCACTCATTTGAACGGGAGTCCGTGACGAAGTGGCCAAGCCGTTTGTCTCGCGCCCTGAAGGTCGTTGCTGTGTCGTTCGGTTCACCAGTGTACATTTTACGGAGACCGTGGGGAAAGTCGACGGAACTACGGTGTTCGTGCTTTCGGCGACGTTTTTGGCAGGCGGCTAGTCGTTCTTTAGAGAGAGAGAGAGGGGGAGAAAGAGAGACCGAGTCATATGAAAAATAACATGGCGTAATTAAGTCGATCCTTTCGACTTTAACCTCCTTTGGCTCTCTTCCCCGCCAATTTTCATTTTATCATGAAGTATTGCAGTTCACTCCTTACGATTTGCTCTAGAAATGTGAATACTTTCAGTGCTTTGAATAACTAGTTCGGCTTGTGAGAATGATATTTCAAGGTATCTTCATTACAATTTTTATCATTCAAACTCCGAGCACTAGAAATAATTAGAATACATAAGTTGTAAATACAGGCTTTTAATTTATATAACATTATTTAATTAAATAATCGCTGGAACAAGCTGTTGGCAGGTAGAATGGAGTTGCGGATTTGTCACATCTGCGTCAATCCGCTTCACAGAAGGTAACGGTGCAGAGAAAAGGTTTCTATACTTTGCAACAGTGATTCATGAGCCGGGTCTGCAAAATGAGTTCACTTCTGTAACATGAGCCAGGATCTGTAGAAAGATTTTGGTTCTGTAAAACAGAGCTAAGCTCTAGAGCTTCCTATCGCCACGACCCTTTAGTACAGTTCTCTTATGTTGTGGGGCCCCCAAACGATTATTTTCCTTGATAACTTAAATGAATATGTGTTTTCCAATGGTCTTTGGTGACCCCTGTAAAAGGGTCGTTCAACTCAAAGAAGGGTCACGACCGACAAGTTCAGAACCGTTGCTCTATAGGGGGAAAAAGAGCTCAATTTTCTTAAAAGATCAAATGTTTGGAAAGGGGAGGGGGGGAGGGGGGGGGGGGGGGGGCTAGATTTTTTTTCAACGCTGAAAAAAGATCGTTTGCAAAGCTTTAAACTTAGTTCTGGAGCCAAAGTTACACTCAGAGTGCCAGTGGTGACACCAGGGTGTTTTATATTTGTATCACGTGACAGGTCCGAAGTGATTGTCTGCATTTTTGAGTCTGCTGATGATGCTCTTGCGATTGTGTCTGTTGATGTTTCTTTTCTTTCTGTCTTCCAAGACGCCGTTAGCAACAATAAGTACTGTTAAACCAGAAACAGTTGTGCACTCTTCACACATCACTTTTACACTGTACTCAGAAGGACAGAGGAGATTCCTGGATTTTTGGGCAATAGTTGCACGAGTTGAAACATTGCAGATTCATCTGATTGTTCTTTGGTATCATACACTGTCTGTCCTGGGTGAGTTATTCGCAGACGGACACAGCGTAGTACTTGGGTGGATAGCGAAGGGGGACCGGGACGTAGACGTTTCTGATGCAGCCTTCAAAATGTCCGGGCAAGTTCTGCAAGTATACATGAGAAATCAATCAACAGCATGTCGAGTAAACATATCAGTGTTTGTTTGGAAAGGAATGGACTCCAGAACTTGGAGACTGCTGTCGATAATGATGACAAGAGAGCCAGACGAAGACAAAGAGACAAATATCGGATGTCTTAGCCATATAGATGGGGCAAGTGGAAACAATATCTATGACCTGATTCGAGATTATGGTGATAATGTGAGATGACGAAGTATTATCAACTTTGCGTATCGGCAAGGCACATGTTAATGTTAAGATAAAAGCTTGTGGCAAGAAAAAAAACAACATAGCAACAATTATATATGCAACGTTCACCACTAGGGCTTCAAATATTCACCAGTCTCTTAAGGAAGGAAGACCTGCAGTCAAGTGGCTAGCCTCGAAGTTCTTGAGTTTGAATCTACAGAGAGGCGGTTATTTTTGTAACTAACCTCAACTCCCAACCCGACGTAGGGTAACATTTGTACCGCAAATGAACTGGAGACGGGGACAAAAATAACGACCAACGTGATGATAACCACATTAGCCATCCATATACTTACCTGACAACACAGGATACATTCGTACCCTTGTGGCATGCAATTTTTTTATGTTAAAGCCCCACATCAACCTTTGCCGAGGGCCGTGAATATAGCGGCGCCTTAAATATGACGTAACGGCTGAACGGGATTTCCGGGACCTCTCCACGGGTGATCCTCTTCCGCATGGTGGTACTTTGTGTCACCGGGTGTTATCGCTTGTAAGATGTCCTGGTGGGTGCAATTTATCTATCTACAACATTGCCCATAGTTTATAAAGAACAACGAGTTTAGAACTAAATACCCGATGAGCCATCATCAATCATTAGGTCCTTTGAAGAACGTCGCTCCCGTCACAGCTCCGCCTGAAAATCTCTTTGTCTCTTCCCAGTTCACCAGCACTGTGTAAAACATCTTTGATGTCTTGTAACCATCTTCGCGGGGGTCTGCCTCTGCCTCGTTTTCTGGAAACTTTACTCTCATTCACCATTTTCTCCAGGTTACTATGAATTTAAAGCCTTACGAGCTTGCATGGACACAAGTCTACGTTATGACACCAGTTGTGGCCCTCACCCACCCTTTCTACGTCACTGTATAGAAATAAAATATCACAAACCGCAAGACTACTGCGTGGACTACAAGCAAAGAATATAATCTTAACCATCAACACGCCGATACCATTACTGACCTCCAGGTTCGCGATGTGTCCCTTGTCCTCTTCGCTGTGCCCGCCCATGATCAGCGTGGTCAGCGCCCCACAGCTGACTATATACCGCTTGATACTTGAGTGACCATCAATTTCTATGTAGCCTTTTGTGTCGTATGGTCGATACTTAATCTGTTAAAAAGCCACAAACATATTTTCACTTAATACAAGGGCAAGTCAATAAGTAAGTCACAAATTGTTGTTTAAAGAAAACTGAAGACGATAACAGCTTTAAAACCGTTTATTTTTACTCAAACAATGTCTCTTTATTTTTCTATCAACACTGAGGCATTTGTCCCATCATGTTATCAGTCTTCCCAAACCTGCCGCACAGAACTGCGTGCTCTGTTTTCTAAACCATATTTTCACTTCACATTAACTTCTGCGTCATTCACAAAATGTCTCCCGCCAGTGTGAGTTTTCAGTGGACCAAAAAGGTGGAACTCGCTAATGACTAAGTCGTGGCTGTTAGGTGGTTGTTCTAGAAGTTTCTACCCTACTTTACAATATGACTCAGCATTCACACTGTCACTTTTTTTTTTTCAAATTTGTTAAAAGCACTCATTGACAGTCTCAGAACACTATCAGCAAAACATTCCCTGTTGATGGCGTAAGCGTGCATTTTTTAACACAAGGCGAAGAAAGATGTTTCCAACGCAATAAAGCACTGTTTGATTTGGGCTGGTAGTGATGCACCCATGATTCGTCCCCAGTAATAATCCTGTTCAGCATGTCTTCTCCTTCATCTGCTTATCGACAGAGATACTGCAAGGACAGGCCTACTCGGTTCATTTTGTGTTCATATGTCCGTTGTCTGACATTAGGCACACTTTCTTAAATTTCAATCGATCATACATTTTGTTTTATACTGAACCAGGTAAACCATGTGAGCACCCTATTGCAGCTGCTACAGAGTCAACCGTTACTCGCCTGTCATTTCTAATCATCTCCTCCACCTGCTGCACAGATGCGTCTGTTGAAATCTCAACAGGACGACCAGATCGGATTCATCACAATCGTAAAGCGTCCCTAAAAAACAGTTTACCCAGCTAACGGGATAAACATTTGTCAGCACTAACAGGAAGCGTTTTCTTATGATTGCCATTTGCAGACAGCCCCCCCCCCCCACCTCCTATAAAACACACACAACGGCACGTTGTTCTTGGAGAGGATACACTCCGTAAGTACAGTCGCCATTTTGTTTTTGTGTTGCATTTGCGCATGCAACACCTAGTGCTACATAACGAATGGAGACAAAAAGTTCGATGTGGTTGTCACCTAATGACACCTTTAGAAACCAACAACATTATTTTTCTGCCATCCCATAACTATTTGTGACTTCCTCACATACACACAAAACTGAGAGTTGTCTTATATAGCGGTTATAAAACGCGTTAGGTAGTTTTAAGCCTTGTACAGAATTTTAAGCTAAAATAACACGAGGTCGAAAAGTACACAGGCCAACTTGTAATTCGTAGTGTACTGTGTTTTTACAACAAACTATCGCTTCTCCAATGTTGGCAGAAGTACCTAGTTGGATTTTCCATTTTTTTTTCAAATAGGGTCACCAGTTTGGTTCGGCGTTGAGAGGAAAGAGAAATGCCTGGAGGCTCGTAGCAAAAACCAATGGAAAATCTTTAGTGCAAGACAGCCTAGCATACGATACCACAACAACTAGCATGAGAATGGAGGTTGAGGCGGTAACTGCAACTCTTCAGTGGCTAGAGAACAAGATGCATACAAACATCGTCGGTGTTAAAACAGACTGTGAAAGCATTCTGAGAGAGGTGAATTAATGGATGCTTCGAGTAATGTGGTAAGTTTCACTGGGAAGGTCACGGGTAATACGTGCTAACGATTGTGTTTGACAGCATTGCTGCCGGTATTCGATCTCACTTGTAAAGGGTTGGTCTCTCTCTCTCTCTCTCTCTCTCTCTCTCTCTCTCTCTCTCTCTCTCTCTCTCTCTCTCTCTCTCTCTCTCTCTCTATATATATATATATATATATATATATATATATGTGTGTGTGTGTGGTGTGTGTGTGTGTGTGTGGGGGGGGGAGAGAACTTTTGCTTTTGATGTTAATGAGGCTTTCCAGAATAGATAGGAGACAGTTGTAGCAGCACTTGATCTTGAGTATGCCTACAATAGAATCAGATATGATATTTTGATGTCTGCACTAATGGAGAAGGGTGTTTGTCCCTGGCTGATGAACTGGACAGCAACTGTCCTGCATTCATGCATTGTTGCCCTTTGCCTGGTTCCATGGACCTCAGAAGCATGTAATATCGCCTTGGGACTACACCAGGGTTCTGCCGTTTCACCTGTGCTCTTCGCTGTGTATACAAGCAAGACTGCAAAACCCAAAGCACCAAATGTTAGAAGGATACTGACATTTGCAGAATATCCTCTTGCATGAGGCAGGGAAGCGATAGGCAGCACACAACCCAAGAGCTACAGGAAACTGTACACACATTGACTGACTGGTGTGCTGAAGTAGTTACTGTCATCAACTCAGACTGTTTTATCGTACTGTAGGGACAATATAATTGGAAGAGCTAATGCTCCAAACCTCACAATTATTAACAGAAAAATCAAAAGAGAAACCAAGCTCAGGTACCTGGGTACCATTTTAGATATAAGCCTGTCCGTCAGAGATCACGTATAGGCAGATGCAGTGAAATGCCAACGAACTAAATGCTATCAAGATTTTGGCTGTAATGGACATAGAACAAGGAATATTGTTCACACTGTTCTAGCATGTGATCCTGTCAATGATAGATTTTAAACCTGGAATACTTACCATATAAAAGAGTCAGCTGATGAAACTTAAACGTATACAGAATGAAACTGTGCGAGTAATTCTGGGATGTACAACGTGGGTAACTCTGGGATTGTACAAGAGATACCCCAGTAGTATGTATGCGAGATAAAGTTGCACTGCCTACTAATGCAGATAGGTTCAAAGTTCTGTAAGCAAAGTCATATCTCAAAGTAGCTGCAAACAAGAAGCTCCTTCTGCATGAAGCCCTAGGTAAAGAGGAAGGCCTTGGGTGGCGCAAACTGAAGAAACAATTAGACATGGTATAGGCTTGATAAATTTTGGCGAGGAGAGGAGTGGGTTCGAGTGTACGAGAATGAAACAGTCTTGTGTAGGGTTCTAATCACTTTAGGTCGTAAGTGAAGGGACTGGCCAGCTGGCGTTGCAGAATTATCAACAAACGATTCATGACAATACCCACCTAAGTAATGTTTTCAGATGGCTCCGTTCTGAGAGGCAAACGAAGTGCATGGGGGTTCATAGCAGAAACGAATAAACGTTGCTTCGTGCAACAATGACTGAACAACGTCTTGTTTGAGAATGGAGGTGGAGGAAGTCACTGGTGCTATCTGCTGGCTTGAGAAGCAGATTTACACACATGTATTAATTATAACGGACTAACAACGCATGCTGAGAAAGGTTTAGACAAGCATGCTCCGTGCAGAGTGGCAAGCATTGCTTCAGAGGTCCCGGGTAGTTAACGCCCTGTGGATATTTTCTCCGGGTTATGCTGGTGTGTTGGGAAACAATGAGACAGAAAGACTGGCCGGTTCTGCACCACTTAGTGTTTATCAGATGTTTGACAAGCTAGATGTTGTGAGGGTCCTTTGGGAGGGAGTTAACAGTGCGGAGGCCTCAAAAATATCATTCCGGTCTGAGGAGAACGGCGCTGCGAGGAGTTACCAGGGGATCTGGCTGACTCAACACTCAAAGGAAAGGCGAGACGGATAAACGATCAGACAGTTACTGGTGCTTGTTGCTGGAGATTGGGACGGACCGTTTATAGGAGTATATGCAATTGTAAATTGTAAATCGTAAGGACATGGGTCTCCTAAAGCCATATGCAAGAATTCGTGTTGATCCGTACAAGAGTTGACGAGACATTTGTTAAAGTGTGAGGGCAAAACTTTTTGAAAAAGCACTGTAGTATGTCGTGATAAACAGCCGGGAACGCTCTTTATTAAAGAAATCACTTACACTGTTGTATGTCGTGATAAACAGCTGGGAACGCTCTTTGTTATAGAAATCACTTACACTGTTGTGTGTCGTGATAAACAGCTGGGAACGCTCTTTGTTAAAGAAAACACTTACACTGTTGTATGTCGTGATAAACAGCTGGGAACGCACTTTGTTAAAGAAATCACTTACACTGTAGTATATCGCGATAAACAGCTGGAAAAGCTCTTTATCAAAGAAATCACTTACACTGTAGTATGAAGTGATAAACAGCCAGAAAAGCTGCTTTGTTAAAGAAATCACTTACACACTGTAGTGTATCGTGTGTCACTCACACTGTAGTGTGTCGTGTGTCACTTACACTGTAGTGTGTCGTGTGTCACTTACACTGTAGTGTGTCGTGTGTCACTTACACTGTAGGCAATTTTATGCCAGGTGCCATCGTTGAGTCTGCTGTTGTTTTTTGTTGGCAACAAGATGTCTGCGTGCAGACTGGGGCACTGGATTTTGTAAATGAGGTCACCTCCATTCAGGACCAGCCCTATTAACTCCCGCGGGTTCTTGGATCTGCCGTAGAACAAGACTCCATCAGGAGAAGTTGTTCTAAAGTCGAAACTCAGTCGAAATCTGGTATTAGGAAAGAAAATGTGCATTGGTAAGTGTGTGTGACACCTGTCTTTTGACGTACAGAAAAAAAAATTATCTATAATCAGACCGGTATTTAGGGTGTATGTCATCCCTGTGCAGACATTTATTTATGTATATATTTTGGAAGCCACCGTGGTGTAGCGGCTGGATGCTCGCTTGCAAATCTGAAGGTCGTGGGTTCAAATCTGCAGAGTGTCCGAATTTATTCAAACACGACCATGGCTGCCAAGTAGACCCAGCTTTGAATGGGTATCAGGGAAGTCATGCGAAGTAAAGGCAGCCGGCGTGATTCTGACCACATCGCCCATTGGTCTATCTAACTATGAGTCTAGCCTCATGTGCCCAGTGAGTACAATGTTTGTACTACAGGGGAGACGCTGTGGTGTAGCGGCTAGATAATCGCCTGAGGATCCAAAGGTTGTGGATTCAGATCCTGAAAAAAGGCGAATTGTTTTTCAAAAACGAGCTTAGCTTCCAGGCTGAAATAGCCTCAAATGAGTACCAGGTAAAGTTCTGGGACGTAAAGTTGGCTGGCGGGATGTTGATCACATCAACAACCGAATATCGATTGTTTTATAAAATATAGATCTAGCCCTACATACCCAATACGTCTGAGAGCGAGGCAAGGAGTCCTTGACTTCACTTTCACTACTAGCTATATTTTGCCGTCACGACATTTTGTCGATCTCAGAATTGCGCCACCCTTTGCAGCTGCACACGTTGTACATACCTGAATACTAAGCTGAATAAAGGGATATGAATTAGTAGAAAATGGACACATACTAGGATATATCATCGACCATGTGTGGGCGATACGTATCACCATCCTTTAGTCTCTTTATATACGTCACATAAGGTTCACAGTCTAGTCTTTCATTCGGCTCTCATCCTCATGCAGCAGGTCCTTTGCAGAACGTCGCTCTCATCACTGTCTGTTTGAAAGAAACTCGGTCTCTCACCAGCTCTCCCGCCCTGTGTGTTTCCATACTCAAGGAGTCGCTAATATCCTGTGCCCATCTTCGTGTTGGTCGGCCCCTGCCCTCTCCTTCCTGGTACTACCATGGCTTCTGCTGTTACTTTTTCCAATCCGCTATGGCGCTTAATATGACCAAAATATTTCAGCTTTCGAGACAAGGTGCTGTTTATTAGCTAAGCTTCGTAGATGTTCAGATCTGTTAAAATGCTAGTATTTATCCTCTTCTAAGTCCACGATATTCTGAGATTATTTCCAAAACATCTCATCTCAAAAGCTCTCATTGTCTTTCTTAAGGACTGTGAGATAGTCCACGACTCACACCGTATGTTGCTGAAGGGAAGATGCTCACACAAATTTGACTTTTGATTTCCTTGTTGGCGCTCAACCATAGACTGTTAATGCTGTTTAACATTCCGCTCTACCCTATGCTTTCTCTCTCTCTCTCTCTCTCTCTCTCTCTCTCTCTCTCTCTCTCTCTCTCTCTCTCTCTCTCTCTCTCTCTCTCTCTCTCTCATGGATGGAATCCAACTCAGCATATTTGGCCTCTCCCATCGACGTTTGCCTGAGATTTTTGTTGGATGTTCTGATTTCCACTACTGGGTGTAAGTGTTTGAGTGTCCGTGTTTGGTACTGTATCTGAAGGCAGCAAGCTGAACATACGGAAAGACAGACAAATGGATGGACGGACAGATAGACTGATAGACAAATGACTGAGAGATTCAAACCCAAACTCACTCAGAATTATCACTTGTGTCTAGTTGATCAACTAATGCCAGTTTGACGTGACTTTTGTGGTACGGCTCAATCCTGACTCCCTGGTTAGACAGAATTTCTATTGAATCCTGCAAAATTTTAGACAAAAGCAGTTAGTGAATAAATGTTGTTATTCATCTTTCTGTTACCCCCTCTTCTTTCCCAGTAGATTAAAGCCCCCCAACCATATCAGGGCCAGCCCCTGTTATATCCTCTGCTACCTCTTATAGCTTCTCCCACATCTCTCAATTATTATTTCTCGCTGTCTCTAACTACATTAACATTTTCCCATCTATACTTACGGAGCTGTGGCGTTTTTTTGTTTTGTTTCCTTTTAAGAAAATTAATTACCGCTACTTGTCAAAAAGTGTTTAAAAAGGTGCCGGTATTGCCCACAAAGTGCCGGTAATGCCCACAAAGTGCCAGTAATGCCCACAACATGACTGTTAGAGTAGACACCTGCCCGTTACTGCCTCCATTTACCACTTTTGTGGTGTAGGCAGCGAATATTTGAGCCTGATGATCTACGACAGCTTGGCTAGTGTTGTCGCCACGGACTGTGCAGGTTGTTTAGCGTGTTATTTTTGCCCCCGATAACAACAAAAATGCCATAATTCTACTTAGGACTCAAACCACAGTCGCCCACATGAGAGCCCAAAGTTCTTAACCGTTCAGAGGCGCTGGAAAAATGATGCCCCAAAAGATCCAAATACTGACTACTCCTACCTACCGCCAGGGAGAAGTGGGAGAAGGACACTGGATAGCAGGCAATCTTTTGGGAAGTAAAGACGAATGCCTGATGTTGACATCGTCACTAGTGACAATTGATAACTCTTTTAAAAAAATGAGTCCACCATAATATACCCATAGCGAAATTGGCATGAAAAGACAGACTGAATTTCTACCCCACCAGGACATCACACAAGCGATAAACACCCGATGACACAAAGTGCCACCATGCGGATGAGGATCACCGTGGAGAGGTCCCAGAAACCGCGTTCAGACATTTGGCCATAATGATGACCTGCCTATATTGCGGCCCCTGGCAAAAGCCAGAGTGGGGCTTCAAATAACAAAAAATTACGTCCTAAGAAGGACGTAAACGATTATGGCATGAAAAGAGCCCTAACCTTTACTTAAAGCTATAGTCACACCACGTGACTTAGATGTTGCGAGCTCGAATCGTAATCCAGCGTACCGCGATCGAAACCCACTGCTGGCTTCCGTGGATTTTTATCATGGTATGGGGCGTCGCAGGTCGACCCAGTATAGAATGGGTACCAGGATGGTCTGTCCTGAGAAAGTAAAGACAGCCGGCGTAATGCTGACCACATTACCCACCGAGTGCGGATGGTATGTAAAAATATGGGCGCTCTTCCCAAAAACCTGATACGTCTAAAGGCGTGGAAAGGGATGATAACTTTTTTTTTTTTTTACTCACACCACGTTACTAAAAGCCTTAGTCACACTAGGTTACTTAAAGCTGTAGTCACACACTGTTACTTAAAGCTATAGTCACACTAGGCTATTTAAAGTTATTGTCACCCTAGGTTACTTAAAGCTTTAGTCACACTTCGTTACTTAAAACTATAGTCACACAAGGTTACTTAACTCCTTGAATACCAAGCAGCGCAGTATGAGTTAGTTTATTTATATTTATTTGATATCCCTTTTTTTTAAAAATTTATTTTACTTTCTTTTTAAAAATCTCTGTTTTATTAACCCATTTGTTCCAAATCTATATTATATTAACCCATTTGTTCCAAATCTCTTTTAAATTAACCCAATTTCCACCGGTTTTTATTTTAACTCTTCTGCCTCATGTTATTATTTTTTTTATTATTTCAGATCCAAAAAAATATATCAGTTAAAGTAACAACCTCTTACGGTATAAGGAGTTAACGTGACACCTGTCTGTGGCTGAAAGAGCTGAAGCTATTCACACTAGGTTTGAAACTTCCTTGCAAGAAAGATATTTACTGGCACATTTTGAACATCTGTTGAAAGAAGGCGTGGCGCAAGTGGAATGTCAAGGAAACCATTGACTCAGGTAAGGAATGAATGAGTCAGATTCAACCCCGCCAGGAGATCCACACAAAGTGCCATCATGCGGATGAGGATCACCCCGGGGAGAGGTCCCAAAAACCCCGTTCAACCGTAAGGTTATATTAGGGCCCTTGACTATAGCCGGGGTGGGGCTTGAAAATACAGAAAAATTTCGTCTTGTATCTGAACGACAGATGATTCCACTTTAAGCAAGTGATGTTCACAAAAACTTCAATAACACATGGCTACTTACTGGTACTTTTGTTTGAATATCAAAATTATATGGATTATCATCATCATCACGTATAGGTCCTTTGTAGAACGTCGCTATAATCATGGTCTGCGTGAAAGAAACTCGGTCTCTCGCCAGCTCTCCCGCCTCAAGCACTTTCATAACCAAGGAGTCACTTATATCCTGTGCCCATCTTCGTGTTGGTCGGCGCCTTCCCCTCCTTCCTGGTACCATGCCTTCTGCTATACTTTTTTCCAATCCGTCGTGGCGCTTAATATGACCAAAATATTTCAGCTTCCGAGACAGGATGCGGTTTATTAGCCAATCTTCTTTGATGTTCAGATCTTTCAAGATGTCAGTATTTCTCCTCTTCTTTGTCCAAGATATTCTGAGAATCTTTCTATAGCATTTCAGCTCAAAAGCCCCTATTCTCTTTCTTAAGGACTGGGAGATAGTCCACAATTCATATCTGTATGCTGCTACAGGAAAGATGCATGCTCTCCAAATTCTTATTTTGATCTCCTTGCTGGTGCTGAACCAAAGACTCTTAATGATGTTTAATTTTTGCATTGCTATGGCCGTCCTCCTTTTGATTTCTGTCAAACAGTCCCCATTGCTATTTATGAAAGAGCCTAGATATTCAAAGTTTGTGACATTTTCAAAATTTTTCATAATTTATTGTTATTTTTGGGTGACAGGCAGTTATATCTGTGGACATTGTTTACGTTTTCTTCAAATTCAAGAACAGAAAGTGACTTAGTGTGTAAATGGGCGGGGCCTAACTCTATTTGTGGAGATTAACGTTATGTTAACCCCTAGCCTGAATCTTTTTTTTTTTTATGGGTTTTCTGGTTACTGTTGTCGACGACCAATGGAAGATAGGTCCTAGGCTACGTCAAATATTAACATCTATGTTGAGGTCATTGTGGTAGGGACAAAATGACCGGGGGGGGGGGGGGTCTCAGAACAACAATTAGTTTGTGTGTGTGTGTTGAATTCCACTCTAAACAAGAGAACACTATATCGCCGTTCTTTTTAATAGGCGCCTTCACTACAGAGAACATGTTTTAACTGTAATTTTTAAACAAGCCATATTTTTGTAACAGGCCAGAGGTTTTTTTTTTTAAAAACACCTCCTGTTTGTAAACACCGGAAGTTATTTAACAACCACGTGCCTCTAGGCTCCGCCCTCCTGCTGGCCCTATCAACATTCCGAAGCTGTTCTTTTTGAGCAGACACCCTGATCGTTAAGTCCTCATCTTTCTCGGGCTTGTTTTTCTAGCCTGACACCGGTAATTACTCAATCATAACCTCTCATGCTGCCATTTCTTCCCTTGACACCGCCTGTTATTGACGGCTCACTTGGTATTTCCGTTTCCACTTTTCATAGGGCGATATGCGCAGCATGTGCTTGCTAAAACACTGAACGGATAGAAAGTGTAATAAATTCATTGTAGGCTGTGCGGCGAACGATGTGGTAGCTCGGTGGTTAGAACGTTTTTCTGCGAGTCTAGTGCTAATGAATTCAACCCCCCCCCCCTTCCCCATTTAGACGACATCTTCACCTTCACCAGGGCTTGAATGGACCACTCAGCCAAAATAGGTAATGTCCTGGGAAGAAAAGCCTTTGCACACGGTTACGGGTGTGCTCCGCAATGCTGTTATTATCGCGTGATGTATATTTCAGCATGAAAGCGCTTTTAACACTCCAAAAAACATGGAGAAACTGAGTCTAACCCCCCGCCCCCCTCCTCCAAACAACAGAGAGTACCTATGTCCCATGCATTCTCTTTCTCAGAATGAAAACGTAAACGCAAGATATCACAGAAACTAAACAACAGAGCTGGACACACCCGTAACCTTCATGAAAGTCGACCAGCCCAACAAACTTGTGAATGAAAAGTGACCTACTTTATGGGGGAGACTAACATTAGACTAACTGTACTGGACTATAAAGGTGAAATAAGTCGAATATGAAAGCTTGATAAATCGAAAATGGATTCATTATGTCTTGTTTTGAATGAAGACGTTTTAAAATGTGACGTTGATTAGCAAACCCCAAAATGGCCAGCCGCGAATAGCCAGTCTACCAAGTAGTCGAGGCTTCAAGTTGCAAGTCAAGACGCCAGTCGCTAGGCGAAATCTAAAGTCGAATCGCAGGTCGTTAATTATACGACTTAAGTCGCACTCCAGTCTAAGTCGCGCGACTCGAGTTCCGTCCTCTGTCTGTGAGTCTTTTATTTATAAATATGCCGCAAACTTCTGTAATATTGTGCATGCCGTTTGCAAGGCGAGAGTATACAGAAGAGACGTTGAGCTATTTTAACTTCGCTGACTCTTTCAGTCCCAACCGATTTCACAGCAGAGCTAGAGGATGACCGTGAGGAATAAAGCAAGAAGGTATTGCCTTCACAGAAACATAATGTGTCAAGTTCTGACTCGTTTCACGAGTGCAGTTTTTACGGAGACCCATTAGGATCGTCACCGGTGCTACGTGCTTTGTGCGACGCCCTCGGCAGGTGGTTGGTCGTTCTGCAAGGTGAAACCCAGCCATATGGCATTTTAAAAAACCAAGTGCAATGAAGTGGATCCTCTAGACTCTAACCTTTACCCTTTTTATCTGTTTCATTACGGTAAGGCGAGCACAGATGGAGAATTACACAACTAGCAACACCAGAAAGAGAAGTCTACTTTCTTTAAGCACATCATAAGAACGAAAAAACGAGAAAATCATGACAGTTGGACAGATTGGAAAGATGAAAAGCAAAAGGTAACCAAGAGAGAAGATGTTGCAGGTTTAACATCATGTCATGGAAGATCTGTAGCAGGAATGTCTGAATGTACCACAAGGCAGAAAATACAGGAAGACACGTCAGGCTGTGACATGGCTGAGGCCTGCCCTTTAACACATTGTAAGGATTTAAACAGAGTCCTAACACCCCCCCCCCCACCCCTTCATCCCCTGGGCCTTTGTGTCCCTAAGACCATTCTTTATAATGAATCAAAGACGGATAGAAGAATCCAGCGGGACATGAATGATACAGTTATTAAGGTCCACTCGTAGGAAAAAACTGCCATGGGCAGTCGTGGATGGAGGGCGAACATCACGAAAGGAATGAGAATGAAGAAAGAAATGATTGCAGAAAGGAGTAAAGCTAAGCATCTGCGAAGAAACAGACTTAACACAAATGTTGACAACAACGGTCCTGACCACCCATGTTACGACTGGAAGACTTTTCTTAACGCGGGCGGGTTCTGTTAGTCACACTCGCCATCGCCATAGTCTGTGAGTCCTATGGCTCTTCATATCGCAATATAACACCATCTTCTGGAAAGACGGAAAGGTGCCAGTGATGACGACCCCCTCCTTCGCAATATTTTTTTTTTTGTATCGACAATGTTCACGTCTTTATTTTTGCGGTCACGCCCTCATTTTTGTGGTCACACCCTCATTTTTGTGGTCACGTCCTCATTTTTGTGGTCACTTCCTAATTTTTGTGGCACGCACTCATTTGTGTAGACACGCCCACATTTGTGTGGTCACTTCCTCATTTTTATGGTCCCGTCCTCAATTTTGTGGTCACGACCTCATTTTTGTGGTCACTTCCTAATTGTTGTGGTCATGTCCTCATTTTTCTGAGGGCGTCCTCACTTTAAGTGTAAATCCGAGTGTCCGCAAACAGTTTTGGTCATGTGTTGATTTGTCCGCAATTTTACAAGCCGGGACAACATTTATTGAAAACTATAGGAGTAGTGGAATGTATTTGTCAAGAAGGTACAGTTTTATGTTTTACATAGTGACTGGGTAGCAGAAACTTTTTTTCTTTAATGCATATCCAAATGGCCTAGTTGAAAAAAGTCTTAGTTGGGATTCAGTCAGGTCATTTTCATTGCAATTTTACGGACATTTGATGCATAAGACATTCTAACAAGACCAGGTCATTAGAAATATGCAACACTGTTTTACTGACATTTAGGAAGATGAAAATATGGCAACCGTATGCTGACGACAACAGTGTATTACTATATAAGCTTTGATGAATACAAAAAACACAGATGCCTAGCTAGAAGACATTTGCAATGTCACATTGTCAGTGCGTGTCGAGCCGACAAGCATGGGTGGATGATCTCCACTAGCATGTCTTACTCCTTGCACTGTCACTTTTCGGTACTACAATAGATGCCTGTCTCCTTTCATTTGAGTTCTTTCAACACTTTCGGTCCCATGTATATTTGACTTGTTTATTTCTTTATTTCTTTTTAAATGTGCGTCCTTGAGAGCTACAATCTTGATCATGACTGAGCTAAAACAATAAAGATATCGCGCAGAGCTACACCCTTGATCATGACTGAGCTGAAACAATAAAGATATCGCACAGAGCTACACCCTTGAGCATGATTGAGCTGAAACAATTAAGATATCGCACAGAGCTACAATCTAGATCATGACTGAGCTGAAACAATAAAGATATCGCACAGAGCTACAATCTTGAGCATGATTGAGCTGAAACAATAAAGATATCGCATAGAGCTACAATCTTGAGCCTGACTGAGCTGAAACAATAAAAATATCGCACAGAGCTACACCCTTGAGCATGACTGAGCTGAAACAATAAAGATATCGCACAGAGCTACAATCTTGAGCATGATTGAGCTAAAACAATAAAGATATAGCATAGAGCTACAATCTTGAGCATGACTGAGCTGAAACAATAAAGATATCGCACAGAGCTACAATCTAGATCATGACTGAGCTGAAACAATAAAGATATCGCGCAGAGCTACAATCTTGATAATGACTGAGCTGAAACAATAAAGATATCGCACAGAGCTATAATCTTGAGCATGATTGAGCTGAAACAATAAAGATATCGCACAGAGCTACACCCTTGAGCATGATTGAGCTGAAACAATAAAGATATGGCACAGAGCTACAATCTTGATCATGATTGAGCTAAAACAATAAAGATATCGCACAGAAGGATTTTAAAAGAATGGATTTTTCTTCTTCAGCATTCCGAGCTCCTGAGGTTTATTGTTGCAGACATTACATTATTCTCTCTGGTTGGCCTTCTCTTTCCATTTGGTGACACTAGGTGTTTGCAGGTCTGTCTGGACATTATCTCTCCATCGCCTTCTTAGTCTGCTTTGTAGTCTACGATCATGCATCTCCCTTGGGTACAGTTTTTACTTCTCTGCCATCTGACATTCTCTCAATATGCCCCTACCATTTCAGTCTATTTGCTCTCATGATGCCAGTGTTAAGTGGTGATGATTATCATAGCATAACAGTGGGGTAGGAACAAGGTAAGGAATGTATGAGATGTATAAAGTAACCATTCCCGCATGCTACTTTGCTTAGTATTGCGAGTAGTATACTAATTCTCTCATTATTCTGTCCAGTTGTCGCAACATGTTCCAGCTTTATCCCAATATGGCCCCAAAATTACGACTTTGGTTGAATATTTATGTGCTATTTTTGATCATTTTAATAATATTAGCTCCGAAATTCGAAACATTTGGTTGTTCTCGTGCCATCACGCCATCATTTCCGGTTGTTGTTAATTCTTTGGATTATTACAGTTTCGTTGAAAACACATTTGAATTATAATAAACATCGACACCCCTAAAAGAAAACATTCAACATCATCTTTCCCTTCCGCAGTTTCTGCTGTTTGGGATACAAACATTGTTTCTGGGAGATCGAGGAAATTAAAAAGGACGCCGTTTCCTGGAATACTGGGTCTCCATGGCAGCAGGGGACGGTACCAAGTTTCTTCCACCGCCCACAACTCACGCTAAGGTACAGACAAAAGAGGGCATATTTGTGCACGGCTATTTGCGGATCCGATCTGTAAAACAATTGTGAGTACTTAACGCTTTAACAACACGAAAATCCAGACTCCCTGTGTCAAAATTAATACTTATTATAGTCAGAAGTGGCAATTTCGATGCCCACGCTTTATGGCTTATTGTTTCTTTTCAAGTAAAAAAAAAAAAAAAACCGCTACTTGTGTTTATTGTTTTCTTTAAATATTGTTTCTTCCTCCCACAGAACGTGGGTTGCAATTAGATATCACTCTCACCGCCGCGGCGTCGTTAGGGACAATATAAATACTGAGCTACAGAGTTTAAGCGCAAATGATAAAAGTGTATCCAAATCAGATTATTGTTGTTATTGTTTTTGTTTAGAAACTAACTTTAAGAGTCAGGCTAATAAAATACAAAAACACTGAAATGAAAATCGGTAGAGATTATACTTGTTTGTTGTTGTAAAGATGTCAAAATTTCATGAAACTTACTATAACTGCAGACTCGACAAACACTTATATTGGGTATGAGCCAATTATACCTCTGCCAGTGTTTTCGTGCAGAACATACCACATAACACGCCTTGTAAGACTGTAAAACGGATGTGTGCGTAAAACAAGTGCTGGATCAAAACCATAGTCCAGCAGTTGATAAACAACCAGCATTTTACGCTTGAGTTTACAGCCTGTGAACGCTAGGAAGAAGAAGAAGAAGAAGAAGAAGAAGAAGAAGAAGAAGAAGAAGAAGAAGAAGAAAACGAAGTAGAAAAAGAAGAGGAAGACAAAGAAGAAAACTTGTTGAAAACTCCTTTCCGACAGAAAACTGAACCGAAAACTTTCGGACCGGCACGCAAGGGTCTTGCTACTGAGCCACAGCATCTGTGCATGTCACACTGAGGATGTTCCCAGAGCATCTCTTACACCAGGTCAGTAATAATGTGCGGGTCTTTTACAGTCACTTCCCTTGGTAGCTTTTCCCCCTTGCTGGTAATGTTCTGATTAGATCCCCTTGCTGGTAATGTTCTGATTATATCCCCTTGCTGGTAATGTTCTGATTAGATCCCCTTACTGGTAATGTTCTGATTAGATCCCCTTGTTAGTAATGTTCTGATTAGATCCCCTTACTGGTAATGTTCTGATTAGATCCCCTAACTGGTAATGTTCTGATTAGATCCCCTTGCTAGTAATGTTCTGATTAGATCCCCTTGCTGGTAATGTTCTGATTAGATCCCCTTACTGGTAATGTTCTGATTAGATCCCCTTGCTAGTAATGTTCTGATTAGACCCATTTGCTGATAATGTTCTGATTAGATCCCCTTACTGGTAATGTTCTGATTAAATCCCCTTGCTGATAATGTTCTGATTAGATCCCCCTGCTGATAATGTTCTGATTAGATCCCCTTGCTGGTAATGTTCTGATTAGATCCCCTTGCTGGTAATGTTCTAATTAGATCCCCTTACTGGTAATGTTCTAATTAGATCCCCCTGCTGGTAATGTTCTGATTAGATCCCCTGGCTGATATAGTTCTGATTAGATCTCCTTGCTGATAATGTTATGAATAGATCCCCTTGCTGGTAATGTTATGATTAGATCCCCTTGCTGATAATGTTCTGATTAGATCCCCTTGCTGGTAATGTTATGATTAGATCCCCTTGCTAGTAATGTTCTGATTAGATCCCCTTGCTGATCATGTTCTGATTAGATCCCCTTACTGGTAATGTTCTGATTAGATCCCCTTGCTGATAATGTTCTGATTAGATCCCCCTGCTGGTAATGTTCTGATTAGATCCCCTTGATGGTAATGTTATAATTAGATCCCCTTGCTAGTAATGTTCTGATTAGATCCCCTTACTGGTAATGTTCTGATTAGATCCCCTTGATGGTAATGTTATAATTAGATCCCCTTGCTAGTAATGTTCTGATTAGATCCCCTTGCTAGTAATGTTCTGATTAGATCCCCTTACTGGTAATGTTCTGATTAGATCCCCTTGCTGATAATGTTCTGATTAGATCCCCTCGCTGGTAATGTTCTGATTAGATCCCCTCGCTGGTAATGTTCTGATTAGATCCCCTTACTGGTAATGTTCTGATTAGATCCCCTTACTGGTAATGTTCTGATTAGATCCCCTTGCTGGTAATGTTCTGATTAGATCCCCTTACTGGTAATGTTCTGATTAGATCCCCTTACTGGTAGTGTTCTGATTAGATCCCCTTACTGGTAATGTTCTGATTAGATCCTCTTACTGGCAATGTTCTGATTAGATCCCCTTGCTGATAATGTTCTGATTAGATCCCCTTGCTGATAATCCCCCTCGCTGGTAATGTTCTGATTAGATGATAATGTTCTGATTAGATCCCCTCGCTGGTAATGTTCTGATTAGATCCCCTCGCTGGTAATGTTCTGATTAGATCCCCTTACTGGTAATGTTCTGATTAGATCCCCTCGCTGGTAATGTTCTGATTAGATCCCGTTACTGGTAATGTTCTGATTATATCCCCTTACCTGGTAATGTTCTGATTATACCCCTTACTGGTAATGTTCTGATTAGATCCCCTTACTGGTAATGTTATGATTAGATCCCCTTACTGTTCTAATTAGATCCCCCTGCTGGTAATGTTCTGATTATTAGATCCCCTTACTGATAATGTTTCTGATTAGATCCCCTTACTGGTAATGTTATGATTAGATCCCCTTGCTGGTAATGTTCTATGATTATGAGATCCCCTTGCTGCCCCTGGGTAATGTTCTGATTAGATCCCCTGATTAGTCCCCCTGCTGGTAATGTTCTGATTAGATCCCCTTGCTGGTAATGTTCTGATTAGATCCCCTTGCTGATAATGTTCTGATTAGATCCCCTTGCTGGTAATGTTATGATTAGATCCCCTTGATGGTAATGTTATAATTAGATCCCCTGCTAGTAATGTTCTGATTAGATCCCCTTGCTGGTAATGTTCTGATTAGATCCCCTTGCCCCTGCTAGTAATGTTCTGATTAGATCCCCTTGCTAGTAATGTTCTGATTAGATCCCCTTGCTGGTAATGTTCTGATTAGATCCCCCTTACTGGTAATGTTCTGATTAGATCCCCTTGCTGGTAATGTTCTGATTAGATCCCCTTGCTGGTAATGTTTATGATTAGATCCCCTTGCTGGTAATGTTCTGATTAGATCCCCTTGCTGGTAATGTTTCTGATTAGATCCCCTCGCTGGTAATGTTCTGATTAGATCCCCTCGCTGGTAATTTCTGATTAGATCCCCTTACTAGTAATGTTCTGATTATTAATGTTTCTGATTAGATCCCCTTACACTGGTATGTTCTGATTAGATCCCCTTACTGGTAATGTTCTGATTAGATCCCCTTACTGGTAATGTTCTGATTAGATCCCCTTACTGGTAATGTTCTGATTAGATCCCCTTGCTGGTAATGTTCTGATTAGATCCCCTTACTGGTAATGTTCTGATTAGATCCCCTTACTGGTAATGTTCTGATTAGATCCCCTTACTGGTAATGTTCTGATTAGATCCCCTTACTGGTAATGTTCTGATTAGATCCTCTTACTGGCAATGTTCTGATTAGATCCCCTTGCTGATAATGTTCTGATTAGATCCCCTTGCTGATAATGTTCTGATTAGATCCCCTCGCTGGTAATGTTCTGATTAGATCCCCTTACTGGTAATGTTCTGATTAGATCCCCTTACTGGTAATGTTCTGATTAGATCCCCTCGCTGGTAATGTTCTGATTATATCCCCTTACTGGTAATGTTCTGATTAGATCCCCTTACTGGTAATGTTCTGATTAGATCCCCTCGCTGGTAATGTTCTGATTATATCCCCTTACTGGTAATGTTCTGATTAGATCCCCTTGCTGGTAATGTTCTGATTAGATCCCCTTACTGGTAATGTTCTGATTAGATCCCCCTCGCTGGTAATGTTCTGATTAGATCCCCTGGCTGGTAATGTTCTGATTAGATCCCCCTGCTGGTAATGTTCTGATTAGATCCCCTGGCTGGTAATGTTTTGATTAAAATGTTCTTGCGCAGGAATGCACAGGTCTAGAGAAAAACAATGGAGACTAATAAATTAAAACACAATGAATTAAAGGGAGTTGCTGTGGCTTAGCGGCTAGACGCTCGCCTGCGGGTCAGATGGTCGTGGGTTCCCTACCTGGCGTAGCCGGGCTTTTTCTAAAAACTGATCTTGGCTCCCAGGTGAACCCAGCCTTAAGTGGATACCAGGTGCAGTCATGGGAAATAAAGTTGGCCGGCGTGATGCTGATCATATTCCCCATCTTGTGCCGGTTGGTCTATAAAATATAGATCTAGCCCTATATACCCATTACGCCTGAAAATGGTCCTTGACTTACAATGAATTAAAGATATCGGTTGCGGGAAAAGACGAGTTGGAAATGAGATGAATTGCATCCACTGGCAATGGAGATGACTGTCCATGAGTAGGAAAGGACTGTACACCGTTGGGTTAGCGGAACATATATTCTAAAGAATTCATTACCCGGTTCGGTCACTGATACTATTACATTTAGAAGTGACGAAAATTCAGCTTAGAGTGTCAGATGTGCCATTTCAAGAAGTGCCATTTACCGGTTTAGTCGAATAATAATAAACATGGTTCATATGAAGATTAACCAATCAATCGATCAAACAGCTGCCATCTCCGCAATAAGAGTAGGTTGCATCTCCTACGCCCTTTCTCGCTGTCTTCCTGGTTGTACACTTACTGAGACTGCAGTTCGTCCATCTCTTGATGTTATCCTTCAACTTGGTTCGCAGTCACCCTCTTGTTTGCTTGCTTTTAATTTCCTCCTCCAGTATGTCTTCTTTTTTAATCAAGGATGTTATGACTGTTAACGAAGCCGAAATATTTCTTACTTAGTCGCTCCTCTTCTACCTTGGGGTTGTAAAGATTTGCCAGAGAAATCGACAGACTTCTCTATCAGCAGTTTACTTTTGGCTTTGTTTCATTCTGTTAGTCAGGGACTGTCGTATGTTGTCTTCCCAGCGGATCCTGGGTCGCCCTGGAGGTCTGGTTTCCCGGTTCTCAGCCTCCCACGTAAACTATTTCAAGTGGGTATTTTTCTGTCTTTCATAAACTCTCTTTTCATTCCCAATTTTAGAACGACCTCTGTATTTGACTGGTTTTTTTCCTTAAAATACTTTTTAAAAAATGACCTTGGGTCCCAGGTGGACCCAACCTTGAGTAGGTACCAGGAATAGTCATGGGAAGTAAAGGCAGCCGGTGTGATGCTGACTACATAAATCACAGGGTGTCGAATGGTCCGTAAAATAAAGCTGGCCCTCTGTGTCCAGTATACCTAAAGGCGTGGAGAAGAGTCCTTTGCTTGCTTTACTTACGCCATGTTCTTCTGTATATCCACATTTCGAGAGATCCAGTCCGTCTTTCTATCTGTCTGTTTATTGTCTAGGTGTCGGCAACATACAGGATAAATAATTAACAACATGGCACAGTGTTTCTATCAGACAATGAGCAGCAGCTACCGGACCCAGAAACTGGTGCAGTGATAAACATGGACTGGATAATGTTTTAAAAAAAAAAGAAGAAGAAAAAGAAATAAAGAAAACTAGTAATTACCACTAGCAAGGAGATGCCAATAACGAAAATCATTGTATGTGTGCACTATGCTACTAAATCATGCTATATAGCTAATGTATGCTGCACCATGGTACATGGCTAATGTATGCTGAACCATGCTACATGGCTAATGTATGCTGAACCATGCTACATGGCTAATGTATGCTGAACCATGCTACATGGCTAATGTATGCTGAACCATGCTACATGGCTAATGTATGCTGAACCATGCTACATGGCTAATGTATGCTGAACCATGCTACATGGCTTATGTATGCTGAACCATGCTACATGGCTAATGTATGCTGAACCATGCTACATGGCTAATGTATGCTGAACCATGCTACATGGCTAATGTATGCTGAACCATGCTACATGGCTAATGTATGCTGAACCATGCTACATGGCTAATGTATGCTGAACCATGGTACATGGCTAATGTATGCTGAACCATGCTACATGGCTAATGTATGCTGAACCATGCTACATGGCTAATGTATGCTGACTCATGCTACATGCCTAATGTATGCTGAACCATGCTACATGGCTAATGTATGCTGAACCATGGTACATGGCTAATGTATGCTGAACCATGCTACATGGCTAATGTATGCTGAACCATGCTACATGGCTAATGTATGCTGAACCATGCTACATGGCTAATGTATGCTGAACCATGCTACATGGCTAATGTATGCTGAACCGTGCTACATGGCTAATGTATGCTGACTCATGCTACATGGCTAATGTATGCTGAACCATGCTACATGGCTAATGTATGCTGACTCATGCTACATGGCTAATGTATGCTGACTCATGCTATATGGCTAATGTATGCTGACTCATGCTATATGGCTAATGTATGCTGACTCATGCTACATGGCTAATGTATGCTGACTCATGCTACATGGCTAATGTATGCTGACTCATGCTATATGGCTAATGTATGCTGACTCATGCTATATGGCTAATGAACAAGTGAAAGCCTAACTGGGGCTACAGGCATGTGGATCTAAGAACGAAAGAACAAACTTTGATTTTCCAAGGGAAATTGGACACACACACTTTTCTAACAGTCTTTCCTTCTAATCTCCCTTGTTTTATACATCATTTCATTCAGATACAGAATTTTTTGCGCACACACAGACACACACACACAGACACACACGCATATATATATATATATTTGGTAACGTTATGTGAAGAGGGAACTAGAACACGTTGTAACCACTGGAAACAATTGTGCACCAAGAGACAGGGGAAGATAACGCGAGAAGATTCTTGACAGCCTTTTGCCAAGACAGGGAGAAGTATCAATATACGAACTGATACACGAAGTAAGTAAGAACGTTTCACCCCACCGGGACATCACACAGAGCGATGCACATCCTGTGACACAAAGTGCCACCGTTCAGTGAGGGTCACCCGTGGACAGTTATCGAAAACCCCGTTTAACCTTTAGGTTATATTATGGGTCCTGGCGACCTCCAGGGTGTGGCTTTAATCATGTCTTTGTAAGAAATATTTGTAAAATGTAAACAAACATTTAGTTATCATTTTTGCTGGTTAAGTTTACGTTAATCATTTCACAAGTTTGTTAGGCTGGTCGACTTTACTTAAGGTTACGGGTGTGTCCCGCTCTGTTTTTTGCTTTCTGAGATGTCTTGCATTTACGTTTTAATTCAAAGAAAGAGAATGCCCGTGACTTAGGTTGCAGCACTCTTTAGGGGGTTTGTGTTAGGACCAGTTTCTCCATGTTTTTGGAGTGTTAAAAGCGCTGACCTGCTGACGCGATATCAACGGCATTGCGGAACACCCCCGTAATTTGGTGCAAAGTGACAGAACAAGGAACTAACACTCAGATGTGAGCTAGTGTGTATGTGGGCGGGGCGTATGAAGACCAACGTTACTTTTACCTTTTGCTTTGTTTGCGGTTCATGGGTGGAAGGGAAAGGCGGGGGGGGGGGGGACACCGATTCAAAGCAAACAATCAGCATGCCTATAGTTAACTAAGTAACGGAAACATTTCAAAACATCAAACTGCACGCGTTTCATGAGCTTTTAACTCTCTGGCGGTCATCTCCCGCACCAGTCTCGAGTGAGTTAGATGATTACAAGTTGTCATTGCATGCAGGATAGGCTAACAAAACAATTCACCACCAATCGCTGCACATATTAACTAATTTTAAAACAATCTCCAGGCAATTTTAAATTTTCAAATTTTTTTGACATGTCAAATCTAAGGCCACAAGCAAAAATTCCTGCTGATCCCAACAGGAGTTTTCGATATATATATATTTAAGTGTGAGGGCACGAGTTTCGAAAAGCACTATACCTGCTAAGCCCACCAAGCAGGACAGCAAGTTCTAATGGCACCCCCTGGCATGGATTTCCGGGCTCATTTTAGAAGTAACACAAAGGACGAATAGTATTCTTAAAAAGTAACTCAAATATAATTTGGGGTTTGCTGAAATCGAATGCGTTGGGTTGAAAGGCTAGATATCGCAGCCTAGCTGTAAATCCAAACACACGATGTGCTAGCTTCTCTTTTAAGGGCGAACGCAGAAGGACAAAAAAATATAGTGCTCGTCGGAAACCCCAGTATGACTATTTTAAAGGGTTAAACAGGATTTTTGAAGGGGATTTCCAGGATCCATAACTAATTCTCCTCCTTGAGTTGTTAATCCTACAGACTTAGGAGAGGTTAAAATGACGACTATATATCTACTGCTATCTGTTCTACTACTACTGCTTCTACTACTACTACTACCACTACTACTACTACTACTACTACTACTACTACTACTACTACTACTACTACTACTACTACTACTATACTACTACTACTACTACTACTACCACCACCACCACCACCACTATTACTACTACTACTACTACTACTACTACTACTACTACTACTACTACTACTACTACTGCTACTATCTATTCTAAACTATCTATTCTAAACTATCTATTCTACTACTACTACTACTACTACTACTAACTACGCTATACTATCGATTCTACTACTACTACTATCTACGCTATACTATCTATTCTACTACTACTACTACTTCTACTACTACTACTACTACTACTACTACTACTACTACTACTACTACTACTACTACTACTATATGTTCTATACTATCTATTCTACTACTACTACTACTGCTACAATCTACGCTATACTGTATATTATAATACTACTACTATCTACGCTATACTATCTATTCTACTACTACTACTAACGATAGACTTCTATTCTTCTACTACTACTACTACTATCTACGCTATACTATCTATTCTACTACTACTAGTATCTATTCTGTACTTCCTATTCTACTACTACTACTACTACCGCTACCACTACTATATATTCTATACTTTCTATTATACTACTACTACTACTACTACTACTACTACTACTACTACTACTACTACTACTACTACTACTACTACTACTACTACTACTACTACTACTACTACTACTACTACTACTACTACTACTATCTGTTCTAACTATATATTCTATACTATCTATTCTACTACTACTACGATCTATTCTACTACTACTACTATATATTCTATAAAATCTATTCTACGACTACTACTACTACTACTACTACTACTACTACTACTACTACTACTACTACTACTACTACTACTACTACTACTACTACTACTACTACTACTACTACTACTACTACTACTACTACTATCTATTCTATGATATCTATTCTACTACTATACTACGATTTTTCAGGAGCAAAAAAGGAGAAAGGAATTAACTACAGCCAGAATATGCTTTGTATTGTTTTACTTCAATTTTGAATTAAGCGCTGCTGTTGTTTGGGCGCCACATACAGATGGGTGGGAGTGGAAGAGGGAGAGGGGAAAAAAAAGGGGGGGGGGGGTAGAACCAGAGACATTTACTGCACTTAGTAGGCATTCTAGAATCCTTCACGGGTGTTTATTGTAAACATAGAATCCAGTAGTAAAATTGTTATACCGGAAATGAAGGTGAGCCAATCGTGTACGTACGTGTGTTCGTGTGAGTGGGTGTTAATGTCAGCACATGTGAGTGGGTGTATTTGTGAGTGAGGAGTGTGTGAGTGCGTGTTCACGCATGTGGATATGTCAGTTAACATGTGGTGTGTGTGAATTTTTGTGTGTATGTGTGTGTGTGTGTGTGTGTGTGTGTGTGTGTGTGTGTGTGTGTGTGTGTGTGTGTGTGTGTGTGTGTGGGTGTATGTGTTTCTGAAAATTCCAAAAGCAGATCCAGGGGTTAGCAGGAAGTTCCTGAGATCGTCTCCCCCACCCGCTATAATCAATTTCCCTTTCCGCTTTAGGAATATCTACTGTACTTGGATTCTTTCATGGTACAGAGAGCTCTTTTATCTAGTGCCGTAGCCTGCCCTGCAAGTGGTCTTTGATAGGGTGCGGGGGTGTTCGGCAATGCAGATCTCTGGGTCAGACGAGATAAGAGATCATGCTCCCAATTAGGATGTCCATTGCTCCAACAAGATTGGGTTTTGGGTGCTCGGGTAACCAAGGAAGTGAAAAGAGGAGCGGAATTTGCACTGGAAGAAAAGAAGCCAGTGAAGGAAAGTTTGGGGAAGAAAAAGGGGGGGGGGGGTAGGAGGTGTCTAAGGGGAGGTTGCTATTTGTGGGGAAGTAAAGAGTATTATGCTAACATTAGAAATATGTCTGTCTGTGTGTCTGTCCGTCTGTCTATGTATATGTCTGTCTGTCTATCTGTCTGTTTGTCTGTCTGTCTGTGTGTTTGTCTGTCTGTGTATCTGTCCGTCTACTATGTATATGTCTGCCTGCCTGTCTGTCAAATTATCTATCTAATTATCTGGCTGTCTGTCTGTCTATCTGGCCGTCCGTCCGTCTGTCTATATGTCTTGTATGTCTGTCTGTCTGCGTACTTAACTACCTATATACCTACCTGTCTGTCTGTATCTCTCTTGTCAATTTTTAACAAAATATTCTATGCAGTCTTGGCAGGACAGCCCCACATAAACTGCCTATACATGGTTTATTTAAGGAAGTATCGGAAGAGAGGATAAAACGAATCACCACTTGCATTTTCAATTTAGTTTTACAGGATTCCTTCAATATTAAGCGTTTCAAACACAACCTTACGTTCTAATTTATTCTGGAAAAATTCACAGGAACACCAATTCAAGGTAAAATGACTTGGTACTCTATGATGCCTGGTCCCTTGGGACTGATGGTTGCCCACACGATGATTCTTGGTTCCTTGGGACTGATGGTTGCCCACACGATGATCCCTGGTCCCTTAGGATTGATAGTTGACCACTAGATGATCCCTGGTCCCTTGGGACTGATGGTTATCCGCACGATGAGCCTTGTTCCATTGGGACTGATGAGTGCCCAAATGATGATCCTTGGTCCCTTGGGGCTAATAGTTGCCCACACGATAATCCTTGGTCCCTTGGGGCTGATGGTTGCCCACATGATGATCCTTGGTTCCTTGGGACTGATGGTTGCCCACACGATAATCCTTGGTCCCTTGGGGCTGATGGTTGCCCACACGATGATCCTTGGTCCCTTGGGGCTGATGGTTGCCGACACGATGATCCTTGGTTCCTTTGGGCTGATGGTTGCCCACACGATGATCCTTGGTTCCTTGGGACTGATGGTTGCCCACATGATAATCCCTGGGACTGATGGTTGCCTACATGATGATCCTTGGTCCCTTAGGAATGATGGTTGCCCACTCGATGATCGTTGGTCCCTTGGAACTGATGGTTGCCCACACGATGATCCCTGGTCCCTTGGGACTGGTTGCCCACACGATGATCCTTGGTTCCTTGGGACTGATGGTTGCCCACACGATGATCCCTGGTCCCTTGGGACTGGTTTCTCACATGATGATCCTTGGTTCCTTTGGACTGATGGTTGCCCACACGATGATCCTTGGTCCCTTGGGGCTAATGGTTGCCCACACGATGATCCTTGGTTCCTTGGGGCTGATGGTTGCCCACATGATGATCCTTGGTTCCTTGGGACTGATGGTTGCCCACACGATGATCCTTGGTTCCTTGGGGCTGATGGTTGCCCACACGATGATCCTTGGTTCCTTGGGACTGATGGTTGCCCACACGATGATCCCTGGTCCCTTGGGACTGGTTTCTCACATGATGATCCTTGGTTCCTTGGGACTGATGGTTGCCCACACGATGATCCCTTGTCCCTTGGGACTGATGGTTGCCCACATGATGATCCTTGGTTCCTTGGGACTGATGGTTGCCCACACGATGATCCCTGGTCCCTTGGGACTGGTTTCTCACATGATGATCCTTGGTTCCTTGGGACTGATGGTTGCCCACATGATGATCCTTGGTTCCTTGGGACTAATGGTTGCCCACACGATGATCCTTGGTTCCTTGGGGCTGATGGTTGCCCACACGATGATCCTTGGTCCCTTGGGGCTAATGGTTGCCCACACGATGATCCTTGGTTCCTTGGGGCTGATGGTTGCCCACATGATGATCCTTGGTTCCTTGGGACTGATGGTTGCCCACACGATGATCCTTGGTTCCTTGGGGCTGATGGTTGCCCACACGATGATCCTTGGTTCCTTGGGACTGATGGTTGCCCACACGATGATCCCTGGTCCCTTGGGACTGGTTTCTCACATGATGATCCTTGGTTCCTTGGGACTGATGGTTGCCCACACGATGATCCCTTGTCCCTTGGGACTGATGGTTGCCCACATGATGATCCTTGGTTCCTTGGGACTGATGGTTGCCCACACGATGATCCCTGGTCCCTTGGGACTGGTTTCTCACATGATGATCCTTGGTTCCTTGGGACTGATGGTTGCCCACACGATGATTCTTAGCAAAAGGAACCCGATAAGGAAACAAGTAAATGCGTCTCTCGTTCAATGAAAATATAGAGAGTTTTGAATGTGGCCAGTAGTAACAATCTAAGACGCTACAGCAGCGACTGGCCGAGCGGTTACAGCGCCAGGCTCTCATACGGAAGACCCGGTTTTGACCCCCGGTAAGGTGATGGAGGTTTTCTGTCGAGGGGCAAAATTTATCATCCTAACCTGCACAGTCCGTGGCGACAGCACGAGCCAAGCGGCCCTCAATCCTCAGGATCACGAAGCCCTATCTACATCGCCCTAAAACCGTGGTAAATTGTGGGTTGTAGGGAAGGTCGGGGAAGGGGAAGGAGGTGGAGACGCTGAGGATAACTAAACAGATATAGGTTGTGTGGAAGGTGTGGGAGGGGGTGTTGGCGATTCTGAGGCCCCTAACTAAACAAATAAGGGTCGTGTGGAGGGGGAGAGGGTGGTGGAGACGCTGAGGCACCTAACTAACAAAATGTAGATTGTGGTTGGGGGAAGATGGGGGGGGGGGGGATGCGATAGTGACACTGAGACTCTTTTTTTTTAAATGTGGGTTGTGTGGAGAAGGGGTGGAGACGCTGAGGCCCCTAACTAAAGAAATGTGGGTTGTGTGGAGGAGGGGTGGGGTGGAGACGCTGAGGCCCCTAACTAATTATGTGGGTTGTGGTGTGAGTGGGAATAAGGGGGTGGGGTGGGAGAGGGGTTTAAGAGTCCTTAGCTCTCCGGTTCCAGTGCCTAAATTAGAGACTACCTGCAGTGAACTTTTATTACAGAGACGCCACCGACTGATGGATCAAACTTTCAAATTGAGGGAGGTTCCCACACCCCTGGCCCTAGATCAGGTTTCCTCCGCCCATGAAATTAACTGACGACGCAGGTGTGAGAGGGGCCGCACGTGGATCACACGTGGTTCGTGTTGTCCTTACGCCCAGTCCCAACACCTGGAAGCTGCTAAATACGTCTTGACAAGCGTGGGTATTTTTCCTGTTCGGGGGGCGAATCTTTCCTCCTTTTTCACGGGCTGCAACCACTACAAGACTGACAGTTCAAACAGATGACGTCTTTACCTTGAAGCAGGGCCATTCAACTGGTGGCCCGAGGGCCACATCTGGCCGTGGCAGACAAGCAAGGGACCCGAGGATAACTGAAAGTTGCATTTTCATTAACATTACCACACTGTTATTGTATTGCATTATTAGTGAATCCTGGACATATAGTAAATCAGTGAAAACGTATTTGGACCTGCAGAGACGTGGTTTCATAGACGAATGATGAGAATACCCTGGACAGATAAAAATAGTAATAAAGCCAGCCGTCTTGAAAGAAACTGATTCACGAAAAAAAAACTTATTGTCAACATCAGAAAGAGACAATCTACATTCGTTGGTCATGTGATGAGATTGAGAAAACTGGAGTACATCGTTGACAGTAGAAAAGAATGAGAGGAGGGGAGGCAGAGGAAGACCTAGAAAAAATACGCTAGACAGTTTGACACCATGGCATGGAAGATCGTTTGTGTCAGAGTTGACTGAAAGTACTCGAGACAGAAGATTGCGGATAGACATGACAACTAACGCCACATGGCATGGAAGATCGTCTGTGTCAGAGTTGACTGAAAGTACACGAGACAGAAGGTTGTGGATAGACATGACAACCAACGCCACACGACATGTACTTTAAGAAGAGATGATTGCATTACTAATCTTTCGGTGTATGGGCTCGGGCCTGCGGTCCGTGGCTCTCACCATTTTCAAAATGTTGGCCTCTGAATGAACTTAGTTAAATAGCCTTGCATAGCTGCAATGGATCTCTGCACTGGCTTTTGAATCACTTGTCTACTCTAAGCTTTGGTTTATTTTTTTTTAAATTTTATTTCACCTCATCTCTATGACTCCGAGATTTCGTGAGAAATTCCGGGTAAAATCCAGTAGCATAGGGGTGTTAGGGTATAAAACGTATATCGACAAACACTAAACCCTCTTCCCCCCCCCCCCCCAACCCCCTCCATTTTAATGTAGCATTAGACTTGTCCGAAAATGAGCCAGGAAATCTCAGAGGCTCCAAGATGGAGTAAAATAAAAATAAACGAACAAAGCTTTCCCTTTCAATATTGTTTTTACAGTGACCAAAACATTTCACTTGCGCTTAAAAAAAAACTTTCTCCATGATTGCCTGTATTTACCATTTCTGTGATACAGGCCTTTAAGTCTGGGGGTTCAGGGCCGTTTGGCTAGTGCTGTCGCCACGGGCTGTGCAAGTTAGGATTTCATTTTTGCCCTTGTCGAACAAAGAAAAACCCATGATCTTATTTAGGATTCCACCCATGTCTGAGAGGCTGCGTGGTCTCGAGGCAGGGTGTCCGCTTTGAGTGCTAGAGGTTCCGGGTTAAATCCCCGGTAAGGGCTGGGATTTTTTCACGTAGACTAGGACTTCTAGTAATTCTCCCTGGTCTCTGGGTAGTGAAATCTGACGCCCGTGTGCATTGTTGCGCACGTACAAAATCCCTTGGCAGTTGGAAATCGAAAAAAGTAGCCTAACGGCGCTGCCCGGACAAAAATTTGGAGTTAAAAATCTTAGCAAAGTATTTTAGGATCCTCGCCGGTGCTACAGAGCCTGTGCACTGTGTTAAGCTTCTTCGGACTCAGACTTGAGTTAGAAGAAAGAACGGAGCACTTATGGGTTACTACCCGTGTGCCATGATGTTGGTCCATTGTTAAACCTCAAACCGTCAGAGTTTTGCCATTTTTTTTAACTGTACAGTCGACTCTTGATACCAGTGTCGAAACCAGTGTAAAGTGGTCTGCTGCCAAATCGATCGCAGTTAGGATGGAACCGGCACCTTGGAATTATCAAGCTCGTTCACAACACAGACGCCGACACGTCTGAGTTGCTTGTAAAAGATACGCATTTTTGACGCGAGGCTCGTCACAGTACGATCAGCGCAAACAGGATGCAGGACTGTGAATGCTGCATGACCAGGTGTTGAACACAGCAGTGTAGAGATGTAACACCTGTGGCAGTGTTTATGCCAGATGTCCAACAGAAAGGGAAGGCTGAAGGGAAGCGGGAGATATCAAACAGAGGTAGCAGAGCTTTGGTGTTTGTGTGTGTGTGTGTGTGAGTGTGTGTGTGTGTGGAGGGGGAGGATGAAAGCCGTCGGGAAATGTAAGAAGAGATTGAAGAATACTGGGGAAAGAGATTCGTTGGAGATGTTAAAAAGAGAAATTGGGGGTGAGAGAGAGAGAGAGAGAGAGAGAGAGAGAGAGAGAGAGAGAGAGAGAGAGAGAGAGAGAGAGAGAGAGAGAGAGGGGGGGGGGGGGATCGCTGATGAACGTTATGTAACCGAAACGTTCACTTTCCGTCTGTGTTTGTTAAATTGTAAAGCTTGCTGGTCTATTTTTAGTTTGGTTCTATTGCTTTTCGTGATATTTTGGAAAAGAATAAAAAAAACGTTAGACGTGTTAGAGAGAGAGAGAGAGAGAGAGAGAGAGAGAGAGAGAGAGAGAGAGAGAGAGAGAGAGAGAGAGAGAGAGAGAGAGAGAGAGAGAGAGAGAGAGAGAGAGAGAGAGAGAGAGAGAGAGAGAGAGAGAGAGAGAGAGAGAGAGAGAGAGAGAGAATCCTTTTTTGGAAAGGGAAGTCGCAGACAGATGACAGACTTTGGGTACACGACAAAAAATACGCAAAATTATGTAATACCGCAGTTCGACGTCCTTCTTTTTTAATTTGTCCACGCCGTGTAACGTTGGTAGTCATGTCTATCCACATCCTTCTGTCTTGTCTACCTTCTAGGTTTCTTTTTTTCTCTCTCACTCACTCTCTCTGCCTCATTTCCACTCCAACTTTCCCACCGTTATGGTATAGTCTCCAGTTGTCTCATTATCATGTTATGTTATCACAATCGACGTCACTTTGAGCATTCGCATGCGTGCTCAGTCTTCTGATGCAGCAGCTACTCTAACGTACTTCTACAAATTGTTCCTATGAAAAGCTGGTTATATTGTCTCCTATCTCAGCCTCGAAGGCGACATCGACGTGCTTCACCATGCTTTACTCCCATGTCACGCAATAGTATTAATGTCAGAGATTCCTCATCTATTAACTAGCCCAGTCCGTAGAGCGTTGACGATATCTGCTCTGTCCATGCTTCTTCCCAAATGCCTTGATGCATCGCTTGCCAGTTGTTCTGCTCGCTCATTACCATATACATCGCATCACCAGGTGTGTAAATCCAAGTGGGGGAGGTTAATGTGATTTTCGAATGCTTTCTTTCCATTCAGAGCGCATACCGCATGTTGATATCTTCTGAATCATATTCATTGAGTCTGATTCAATCATTTCATGTGTGGCGCTGAAATCCATGTTAATGCTCTAGAAGCTATTTCTGTGGTCTTGCTTGACGTGGTTGTCTGGTAGGCACCGCTGTCCTCTTGTATTGTTTAACCCATTCTTTGCGCTGTGTATGCCCTTGCTGATCTTAATCTATCTGTGTAGATGATAATATCTTCTGGGTCTGAAAGCTGATCTATCAGTTCCCTTACTTCTGTGTCTACGGCCGCAGGAATTTGATCCATGCAGTACCTTCTGAGTGTGATGACAACCTTAGAGATGCCATGCATGTCTACTGGTGTATTCGTCCATTCTTTTCCGTGACTGATCACGTCTAGGTCACATACCTGCTGGATTAAATCCTCAGCCTTTGCCGTCCAAGATTTCTTATGTGTCGTGTATAGCTTTGTGCAATAGGGGTTAAAGTCATCCGATACCCTCATGTACGCCTGGACCTGTGCCACTTTGTATCTGTTTGTCATCGTCGGCAAACCCTGGACATAACGATTGGCGTTGCAGGAGGTGTCTTTTGTGCAGCCGAGTATGAGTCTCATGGCCTTTTTGTACTCGGTCCAGTCTTTCTAGCTGGGTTTTGCTGACAGTGAGGAGGCCAAGACCATAGTCAATGACGCTAAGCACAAGCCCTTGATAGAGAAGGAAAAGTAGGCGTTGTTCAATATCAGCTGCTGCTAGCACCTTGAATGCTGTCAAACCTTTCCTGGCTCTAAGTATGACGTTGTCTACGTGACATTTGTATGACAAGCATCTGTCAAATGTCATGCCCAGGTGTTTCACAGTGTTCGTTCTTTCGATGTCCACACCACACATCCTTACGGCTGGCGTTGGTGTACTGATGAGGTATACGACCAAAGAATGTCGATTGTCTTTTCTGATGTGACCAATCAGATCTCTTCGCGAATCAGTGTCTTTTGACACAACTTCTTTACTCTTTTTCTCTGGCTAGGTTATTCTCATCATTTGTCTTTAAAACCACATCTCCAAGCCTTCCACATAAACATCCATGATTCATTTCAGTATAAAAGGACAGGATTTATATAGCTCTTCAGAATTCTCAAGGCGTGGAAATTACAGTCTGCATGGAACTAAGCCAAATCTGTTTTTATTTTTAAAATGTACACCTCAAAATTAAGTTCTAGAACAAAACTAAATAACAGAAGTGGACGAACAACTAGAACTTCCGCTAACGTCTACAGTCGGTAAACGCGAAGATGAAGAGGAAGAATGTAAATGTATATTTGGTAAATAACGGCCAAACATTGCTACACGAGTCTCTAGTTAGTGTACAACAGACAGGTTACTGTTGGTTTCCCAAACATTGCTACACGAGTCTCTAGTTTGTGTACAACAGACAGGTTACTGTTGGTTTCCCAAACATTGCTACACGAGTCTCTAGTTTGTGTACAACAGACAAGTTACTGTTGGTTTCGTGAAATATATTCAGGCTTTGATCAAAGGGGGAGGAGATGATGGAAAAAGAAGAAGAATAACAATAAGAAGAAAAAAAAAAAGAAGGAAGAGGAGGAAAAGAAAAACAATAGAAGAAGAGGATAGAGAAGAGGAAGAAGAAGAAGAAGAAGAAGAAGAAGAAGAAGAAGAAGAAGAAGAAGAAGAAGAAGAAGAAAAAGAAGAAGAAGAAGAAGAAGAAGAAGAAGAAGAAGAAGAAGAAGAAGAAGAAGAAGAAAAAGAAGAAGAATGGGTTCTGTACGATGGTTCATAATTCCGACAAATCAAATTTAAACTCAGTCGCTGACTTTTTGGCAGAAGCCTATTTTGCGATAGTTTTAACAACAGTAAGAACGTTGTAGCGTCCAGAAAGCAATGGCGAACTGCTGAACTTAAAACATTCCTGGTAAACACCACAGTCAGCAACTGTGAGGTGGATTGGTTGCATCCCGAAAAGCCCATGCAGCAAACTAACTAGCCATTTACACGCTGTAGTGACAAACAAACGATAATAAAAAACTAGTTTCGGTAACACAAACGTTTAGATAACATAAACGTGTAGATAACAAAAACGTTTAGATAACACAAACGTTCAGATAACACAAACGTTTAGATAACACAAACGTTTAGAAAACACAAACACTTACTTTACAGATTTTTCTTATCCGCATGCCGGTCGTACATTGTGCAAAGTAGATTATGAACAGAAGCGCCAATGAAACAATGTGACTGCGAAGTGCTTGAACAACCATGGTAGTTCTTTGTTAGAGAAGCCCTCCTGTATCAATCACACTTGCACACGTCCTAGGGTGACAGTCAGTTCCCAGCAAACGTTTTTATGTATGTACGTGTGTGTGTCTTGCCAGTCTTGGGTCTGGAATTAAAGATGAAACCTACACCTGAGAACATTATTGTGTGACATATATATAAGGTAAGGCTTTCTACAGAGAACACAGAATTTTTTTATTTTACTCTTTTATTCATAAGCACTATTGCTGTGCATTTCTCACAAAATTTATCACTGTTGTAATTCACATTCATCATATGATATAGATGTACCAATACTTGCTCGGCTTTGCTGCATCGGATATAAATTAATTACTTCAACCAGTTTGATATCTTCGGTGAACGTTGTTCTCAAATATTTCGTGATTAGTGAGGACAATCATTTCAACACTCCGAACAGATCCATAGGTGCTCTGATCTCTCCAAATAGCGTCAAAAGAGTAAAACGATTGGTCAAACGTCTTGCGCTCTTAGTGAAATGTTCGTGTCTGGCTGCTCCACGTCCACCAGCCTGGACCAGGACACTGAGTCCTGCCTGTTGTAGTGATCTTCTCCGCGGTAAGCATCCGGCAAGGCATTAATAATATCACACCTGTCCAGTGCCGGGCCAGTCATCGATACAGCCTTGTCAGACTATTGATCTACACCTTCGCTGCCTCACACACCCGCACTGGCTGTCGTGGTGACACTGGTTAGGTATGTATTTAGTGAGAGAATCCATTCTTGTCTGATGAAGCTCGCTTGAATTATGTTTTGATGTTTGAGCTCCAATGATGCGGATCAATTACTTAGCTTCCGATCACTTAAAAGTATTGCAAAAGCAATTTCTTATATTTCCAGGTATGACTTAGGATTATATTTAGCTGTTGTGGGTTAGGGTAGGTGAATCGTAAACGAGTTCTTAAGGAAAGTATGATTGATTGATTGGTACCTTTCCGCCTTTTCGGACGATAGTGTTACATTGGGCTACGAGGAGGTAAAGGACTCACAGCCCATGGCGATGGCGAGTGTGACTAGCAAGACCTGCCTGCGTTAAGAAAAATCATAGCAAAAAGCCTCGTCAGTATTGTAGAGACCACATGTTGCCCATGCATCATGATCCCTCGCTCGGCCTGCCTTGTTTACTCCAAAGGTTAAGTAACACTAGTATGTTTGAAACAAAGGAGGCTGCAGAAACTGCCAGATCAGAAGAGCAGTGCTCTATCTAATTGCCCGTTAGAGCTTTCCTCCTAGACCCGCTGCCGCTGATATGAACAGAAAGGATGTTCGACATTTAACCATTAAAAACAAAATCATGGAGTTGGTTCTGCAAGGTCGTGTAAAGCAGGCATTTCAAACTGGCGACCCTCGGGTTGCATGCGGCTCTTTGCCGGCACACCTGCGGCCCGCACACAATAGAAACATTCTGCAGTAATGTTCAACAAATGACTCCATTTAGTTTGTGTGTGACCCTGATGACGAAACAGTTTGACCCCATGACCCTTAGGGTACCCTCAGTTTGAAATGAAGGCTCTAAAGAATACGCCACTCATTCTAAATGGTAGATACATTTATTATTACATCTGGAAAAAAAAATCCAACAAATACGTGAAAAGATGACTTTTAAACGTGGCTGCGGAGCTCGCTTAGTAACCTTGCATATTTTTTTCTCTAGGGCTTAGTCCACCACCATTTTTTTTTTTTTTTTAATAAAGAAAACATGAGGGAAAAGAGGCAGGGAGGGGGGCGGAGGGGGGAGTATAGGGAGCATGATCCTCCAGTTTCTGGTTTTCCATTTGGCGACATCTTGGGCAAGTAAACACTTTTACCTGTCGATTTGAAAGTCAGGGGTTCATGTTCAAACTGAACAGTTTTGGTCATGATTTCAACCAATACCCATCCCCTCCCAACCACTGCCCACCCGAAATTCTAGAAGATCGTGCCCGGAGCCTCACAGTACAGGACTTCATCGCATCTGGTTCAATCGCTCTCCACAGATCGACCTGCATTCTGTCAAAACGTCCCGCAAAGCACACACAGCTCCCATGACCACCTCGGACTGGCAGGCAAGAGTCTTGCTACTGCACCACCGACGATCGCCTAAGAAACATGAGTACCATACAAGTGCCGGACTTTTCTGGGAATTGTCTAAGAAGATCTTGGGTTCGAATTCCGATTGAAGCGGCTGTTTTCGATTTGATCAGGTGGACCTGTTCACGTTTCCTGGCCCATCTACACATTTACTCAGTCTGATCTAGGTCAGAGAGGTGTCACGTTGTACTGCTTTCTTCGAAAAAGAGACTCTTGTGTGATTTAGGTTGAGGCTGTGGGTATAAAGTTGGGGGAGGGGGGTTAGGGCCAGTTCTACATGTTTTTGGGTCGTTAAAAGCTGTGTCGTCGTGTAGTGTAGAACAACGTAACACCCCTTCGACGCAGAAGGGTTTGAGAAAGCATGCATGAAATATCAGGTAGTGTGTAGGTAGAAAAACGTGAACAGGACCGATTAGGTTTTCCAGGTCAAAGGTTAACCGTCCATCCTTTTCAGGACTTTGAAGAACCAAACACGGCATTGTTTGTCACTGAGAGATTTCACAAGGCAATTTTACGTTCAGTAGTTTGAAATTGCCCAGAAACGTTACAGACGTTGCTTCGGAATGAAAGAACTTAGAATTTCCTTTCTAATCAATCAACAAATAGTTCATAAAGGCGGTCTGACCTAAGCATAGGAAACCGAATATCAAAGGGAGGAGGAAGAGGAGCAGGAGGAGGAGGAGGAAGAAGAAGAAGAAGAAGAAGAAGAAGAAGAAGAAGAAGAAGAAGAAGAAGAAGAAGAAGAAGAAGAAGAAGAAGAAGAAGAAGAAGAAGAAGAAGAAGAAGAAGAAGAAGAAGAAGAAGAAGAAGAAGAAGAAGAAGAAGAAGAAGAAGAAGAAGAAGAAGAAGAAGAAGAAGAAGAAGAAGAAAAAGCAAGAGCAGCAGCGGAAGAAGAAGAAGAAGAAGAAGACGAAGAAGAAGAAGAAGAAGAAGAAGAAGAAGAAGAAGAAGAAGAAGAAGAAGAAGAAGAAGAAGAAGAAGAAGAAGAAGAAGAAGAAGAAAAAGAAGAAGCAGAAGAAGAAGAAGAAGAAGAAGAAGAAGAAGAAGAAGAAGAAGAAGAAGAAGAAGAAGAAGAAGAAGAAAGAATGCTACTTCTTCTCAAGCTATTTTCCGACACATGCAAGCAGAATTAAATTCCCTAATGATACTTTTAAAAGAAGTTAGAAAAACTGCGTATGTACAGTAATTGCAATATCTTGTAAATCAAACGCTCTTTATGCCACGCGACAGTGGGATACATGTTTCGCCTGCCATGCACCTTTAATGGTGTTTTATCCCACGCCAATAATTATTATACATTAATATTAACTTCTTTAGTCGTAATAACATTAAGCCATTATCTCCTGTTTTCACTGAATTATTTTATTAGATATTTATACATTATTTTCATACGTATATTTGTTTATAGAAGCAGTAATTACAGAGTCAACAATTATAGACCCGACAACTTCAACATCAGCATTGAAAAACAGACAAGAATTATTCTTTTTCTTTTTCTCGATAAGAACGAGTCACTGTTATACAGTGATTGGTGTGATTGTCTGCAGAGGGTCGAGGGTCGATCCCCAAAAGTTAAGAATTATGCCCTCAGAGATTGCGGCAGCCTCTTAAAAACTGGTACAAGATAACTTTTAGAATGTTCTGTTAGTTGTCTATGAAGAATGACAAGGATGAAAATGACTGGTCATCTCATTTCATTTCATATACAGCATTAAGTATTTGCTGAAATCGGATGTGTTCAGCCGAAAGAACTAAATATCACAACCTAGTTGTAAACTGTAACCTAACGTGCCAGTCGCCCTGTTAATGGCGAAGGCAGAAGAAGAACCTGTGCGTTTAAGTACTTTGTCATTACAGGCAAAAAGGTCCAAAGACTAATAAATGTGGTTATTCCAATTGATCCTGCAACTGATCCTACACTACCAGCCCAAGGTATTGACGTCACTGTCGCCTGACCAGACTAGTACCGTGCCCTGTAATTGAGTAGTCCTTGATCAAATGCCAGGGCAGCGGCTGGCACATTTGTTTGCAAGCCTGATGATCATGTGTTTGAAACCCTTAAAAGTAGAGAAAAGGGACCCGGGCAACGAAACACAAGTGATTGGATTTGACAATGAGGATCTTGAAATATTTTGGGTAGATTTAAATTCAAAATTTTGCCCGGGCAGTGCCGTTAGGCTACTCTTTTTCTAGATGAACTTGTTATTGTTACAATTACAACATGCCGAGCTGGCTGCTCGCAAGCCACCGGGAAACTACTGTTACTGCCTCCACCTCCATTCCCATGCTAGACGTTGTGACCATAAAGACGAGGCTCTCTGTTTTCAAACAGTGTCCCTTCATCTTGGGCACCTTTGCTTCCCTCTACATTACCACTTTATTCGGAGTTTAGCTTGAGTCGACCTGGCAGCCAAACAAATTTTCTTTTTGAATTCCGTCTCAATGCGGATTCGAACTAAAGACGTTCTGTAAATTTATATGCCTAACTCCCCGTGTGGGTTCCGGGGCAACATTGTGGGGAAAACAAGAATAGACCCACTGCCTACCCAACAAGCATGTCGTAGGAGTTGACTAACTGGGACTTCTTTCGAAGTTCCTGCTCGAGCGGCAAGGAACAGTACACAAAAATGCTGGTAAGAACGGATCACGGCCTACTCTATTTATTAGAGAAGGCGTTGGAACTGATGTACGCGTAAAACTCAGGCCCTGGCACAAAGCCAGTCCAAATGGACGAAGAAGAAGAAGATAAGCCTAACGTCAGAAGCGGACTCTAAACGTCTGAACGACTAAAGAGTTAATCTTTACAATCACCGAAATCCGGTAGGTGTGGCCGAGCACTGCTGTTTTATCATCTTATATAAATATACAAATACTTCCGCGTTAGAGAAACCCAACCACTTGATAAACCTACGCATTACCGCTTTCTTCTTGTGAATGACCATGTTGTGCAGCTTTGGAATTAGACGAGTTATAGCGACAACTGGGTTAAAATGAGTTATCCTTGTGTGGGTTCTGGGACTTCATTGGGAAAATAGGGTGATGGGGGGGGGGGGGGGTGAGGTAGAGCAACTACCCCTTCACAAACACAGAAAAAGGCAATTAATGATGGATTTAGTAACATCGGATATGTTGGCCTGAAAGGCGCGGATATCGCAGCATAGCTGTAAACCACAATACAGAGTGCCAATCAGCCTTTTAGAAAAAAAAATGAAGAATGAGGAGGAGGATGAGAAGAAGAAGAAATATACATAGATACTGTTATTATTATTATTATTATTATTATTATTGCGGCGTCCGTGGCTTACGCGTTGCGAGTCTGACTCGTATTTCTAACCTACCGTGATCAAAACCCACTGCTGGCTGCGTGGCTTTTTTATTATAATATGGGGCGTCGCAGTCGACCCAGGGTAAAATGGGTACCATGATGTATGTCCTGGAGAAGTAAGGACGGCCGGCTTAATGCTGACCACACTACACACCAAGTGCCAATTAGTATGTAAAATTATGGATTCTCTTTCCTTATGCCCGATGCCCCTAAAGGCGTGAAAATGGATCTTTACTTTCACTTTTTACTTATTATTCTTATAATTGGGAGTCGCTGTGGCGTTGGCGGCTAGACGCCCGCCTGCGGATCGGAAGGTTGTGGGTTCGCGTAGTGACAGAGCTGGATTTTTTTAAATCCCAGGTTGACGCAGCCAGGTACCAGATGCAGACTTGAGAAGTAAAGGCGGCCGACATGATGTTGACCACAGCAGCCACCAAGTGCTGATTGGTGTATACAAACATTGGTTTAGCCCGACATTCCCACTACACCTACAGGCGTGGAAAAGGGACCGTTACTTGACTTTTTATTATGATTTGCATAATGGCAAAAAGTGTGTGTGTGTGTATATATATATATATATATATATATATATATATATATATATATATATATATATATATATATATATATATATATATATACATATATATACCTGAAATAATAGGAAGTGTAAAAACAAATCATTAAAAAAGAAATGCTTAAAATGAAAACACCCATATATGATGGAAACGTGCGGGTGGGATGGGAGCGGGGGCGCCTCCTCATCAGCCTGGGGCCTCCTAAACTACTGGTGGGGGGGGGGAGGGGGGGGGCTCTAGGGATCTAAGCCCGCAGTTTCTGTCGCCAATGCTTCAGAGCACCAAGCAAGAGACCCAGTCCTAACCCCCCGCTCCCCGGTCCCCCATAAAAAAAACAATTACTGCCTGGCCAGTAGTGCCGACGCAAACTTTGGAGGGGAGGCTGGGCATAATATTACTTATAATAATAATAATAATAATAATAATAATAATAATAATAATAATAGTAATAATAATAGTAATAATAATAGTAATAATAATAATAATAATAATGTGCTAAGTGGCATATGAGTACAGTAACGTGTTAAATTATTATCAAGGGGGGGGGGGGGGAATAATTTTAAAGAGAACCTGTTTGTTGTTTAAAAGCAACCTTCGGGGTAAACATATTACGCCAATAGCTATCATTCACAAAATTTTCCGTGGGAAGAAAATATATGCGACAATAATTGTTTACAGAACTGACGGTCAGAATGAGATATCAACGATAAGAATTATTTATTCAACTGTCAGACAGAAAGACAGAAATTAAGGTTATTACTCATAAAAGTCCCCTTTAGAAACAAATGACAGCGATACTAATTATTTATGGAGCTGATAGTGAGAATGAGAAAGCAACGACCATAGTTTTTACCTAAGCTTTCTGTGTGGGTTTCGGGGCCTTGTTCTAGGGAAAACAAGAATAGACCCACTGCCTACCCAAAAGCACGTCGTATGAGTCGACTAATTGGGAGCTTCCTTCGAAATCGGGGTGCATCTGCCTGAGAGTCAAGGAACCAGCAGTCTGCATACACATGAGTCAGAGTTGTCAAACGGATGCACACGCAACACTGAGGTTCTGTAACAGGACTGCAGTCCAAAAGTGGACGAACAACCAGAACTTTCCGCCAGAGTTTACAGTTGGTAAAAGCGAAGAAGAAGAAGAAGAAGAAGAAGAAGAAGAAGAAGAAGAAGAAGAAGAAGAAGAAGAAGAAGAAGAAGAAGAAGAAGAAGAAGAAGAAGAAGAAGAAGAAGAAGAAGAAGAAGAAGAAGAAGAAGAAGAAGAAGAAGAAGAAGAAGAAGAAGAAGAAGAAAGAAGAAGAAGAAGAAGAAGAAGAAGAAAAAGAAGAAGAAGAAGAAGGTAAGAAGAAGAAGAAGAAGAAGAAGAAGAAGAAGAAGAAGAAGAAGAAGAAGAAGAAGAAGAAGAAGAAGAAGAAGAAGAAGAAGAAGAAAAAGAAGAAGAAGAAAAAAAAGAAGAAGATGAAGAAGAAAAAGAAGAAGAAGAAGAAGAAAAAGAAGAAAAAGAAGAAGAAAAAGAAGAAAAAGAAGAAGCAGAAGAAAAAAAAAATTAGAAGAAGAAGAAGAAGAAGAAAAAGAAGAAGCAGAAGAAAAAAAAAAAAAGAAGAAGAAGAAGAAGAAGAAGAAGAAGAAGAAGAAGAAGAAGAAGAAGAAGAAGAAGAAGAAGAAGAAGAAGGTTACATGAGCTTCCCCATGTAGGTTTCGAGTCTCTGGGACTTTCGGTCGGTGGTGACAGTCCCATTGGACCCGAATAAGCATGTCGTGAAAGCCGACTATTTAGGAGTGTTTCCTTCAAAGTTGGAGTGAATTTGCATGAGAGGCTTGGAACCAACAGTCTGCATCCAAAAGGGTCAGATCTATAAAACAGACGTGCACACAGACTCAAGTTTTGAACAAGACTAAAACCCAGAAGTGGACAAACAACTATAACTTTCTGCTGAAGTTCACAGCCTGTGAATGAAAAAACGAGACGGGTTCTCTGAACTGGCATAATGAATAAAAACATCACAACAAATAAACAGTCATTGATTACACCAGTATTTCCCAAACTTTTCTTTTTAGTTACAATTTTTCTACGGCGCCCTAACCTAAGTAAAAGTATGACTATTCGTGTCTTGATTTAATTAATTATGAAGCTTTTACAATATTTCGCGGTTCCTCTCTGAAGAGATCGCAGCTCCCCGAGGCGCCGCAGCGCACAGTTTGGGAACCACTGGATTACACAGTTCACAACACGAATAAATGTCAATGATTATTCTTTACAAAGCTGAGGGTATCAATTAAACACAAATGAAAACAAAAATTATGCAACTGGCATTAGGGAAATAAATATAAATGATAATAATTACTTTTTATACATGTGACGGTAAGAATGTGTTTCCCCTATATCCAGAAACCATGAGTTGTTAACCTTTTGTCTCGGTACTATTGATATCGCCACCCTTCGGCCTTGATTCCACGATAAATGCCATAAATCCGGGAGAAATGTGACCTTTCTGCCTACCTCCGGGCGTGAACCCAGACCATAAGGAGTTCGGCACCCGGTTGCCGGGCACTCAGGTTTAACCAACATAGCTAGCGCGCCGGGCAATGGCAAGAATTAAACACTTATTGAAACAACAATAAAAATGCATAATTATGATAGTAAACATGAAATATCTGTCATTATAAATATTTTTCAAAAGCGCTAAAAGAATTAAATATCAACATTAACAAAAATTCATTAAACTGAGTGTATGAATAAAAGACAATGATAATAATTATTTTAAAACTAACCCGTTTTCTCTTTTGTGACAGCTGAAATTGCCTGATACTGGGCCTTTATTAGACACAGTACGGTAATTATCTTCTTGTTGACTCTCGCAGCAGGCAAAGAACTTCTCAAGAACGGCTGATGAAATACTTTGTTTGGTCTGGCGTTGGAAGCCCGGTCTTTTCTTTCAACTTAGCTTTTAATAGCTGGCTTCCTTTTACAACACGTGGCCACCTGGCTATTATTATCTGGGCTAAAGCGGCCTGGAATAACAACTTCTTGTGAATGAAACCGCCAATTTATAGTGGCAGACTTTTCCGCGGTGCATGCGTAATTTCTGCAAAACCCATTCATAAATTCTGCCGCTACGGCTCCCAGCTTGAATTTGATTGGCTGCTTGGTTCGGGTGAGCCTCTGACTTGCACCCGACTTACGATAAAGAAAAATCTCACGCCTTCCCCATCCTCCCCCGGGGGGATATTGTAAAAATAGGGAGATCAGTGGCGTACCCAAACCGACGTAAATGGAGGGCGTCGGCATAAACATTCTAAAATCATTTGTTTTAACCGTTCTTGATCCTGAGAATTTTTGAGATTATCATAGAATAGTAATATTATCATAGAAGAGTAACATGTAATGAGTACAACTCACAATTGCTGATTACTGATTTAAGAATCGACATCATAGGACACCGGGCATACCCATAAATGCTCCGTCTCCCGCAGCAAATTACGTAAGGTTTAGATGCTAACTGTTCCCGTAAGACACTGAATATACACACCGATCTCTTCCTCTCACCTGTCTCTCCTTGCCGGAACCACACTTAATTCCTCGGCCACACATTCTTGCTCTTGTTATTTCATCTAATCTCGTGTCCTCTGCCAAAAGTCGTTCATATATGGTCTTCAGAATCCAATACGAGTGTTCGCGTAGCTTTCGCTTTTGTAGCCAGAAAATCCGCTCTTTCATTCCCTCACACTCCTGCATATCCCGGACAGTATATCCACGTGATTCCCTGCAATGTTGGCGTACTGATATATGGTATCCACTCATGCCACATTAGTCCATTTTGAGTCTTCCGCAATGCCTACTGAGAATCAGACACAATAATTCTTCTGGTAACTTTGTTTTCTGCTATCCACTTTAGAGCTGCAGTGATTGCCTCCACTTCCATTGTCATGCTTGAAGTTGTAGATAAAAAAGCTCCGTTTTGTTCTGGCACAATTTGTCCCTTCATTCTAGCTGAAAATCCCCAGCCAGATCTTACACCCCGATGAACACAACCATCGTGTTCACTACTACATTATCTAGTCCAGCCTTTCTATCTATCAGTTGTTGTACCTCTAATTCTGCCATAGCGTTACACCACTCTATACATTTTTTTTCCTAACGTGATAATAACCTGATGGAAACTGCTATTGTGGGGTTTGGTGTCGATCCACTCATACTCCCTGTGTATTTGCTTGACTGAGGCCTCCGTTTATATGGTATCTTCAGCTGTGCTACCATGACTTTCCTGTTTTCAACCGGTCTTTTCTCAAATCGTTCAAATGACCATGCAGCGGATGCCTTTCCTCGTTGGTCACTCGCATATAGGTCTTGGCTTGCGCCAGTGACAGTCTAGACTTTACCCATGTCAGCCCAAGCATATACCTGATTCTTCTAATTGGGGTGTCCCGTGTGCAACCCAAGACGGTCCCCATTCCTTCATTCTGAATCCCTTCAAGCGTTCTACCCTGTGAAGTAGATACGGTTAATGTTTCCAGACCATAATATATTACAGAAAGGACCAATTGGTAAAACAATAAGACCAATAATCTGTGTCCCATGTGTGTCGCCACCATCGTCTTCAGTGTCGCCATGCCACGCTAGCCTTTGACCACAGTCTGCTCCACGTGATGTACAACGTGGTTTGAGGTTTCAAAAACGGACCATCATCATGGAACACGGATAGTTACCCATAAGTGCTCCGTTCTTCTTCTAACTCAAGTCTGCGTCCGCAGAAGTTCAGCACAGTGCACAGGCTCTGTAACACCGGCGAGGATCGTGAAATACTTTGAGTAGATTTTCAACTCCAAATTTTTGCCCGGGCAGCGCCGTTAGGCTACTCTTTTCGATTTCCTACTGCCATAGGATTTGGCAAGTGCACAACAATGCACACGGGCGTCCGATCTCACTACCCAGAGACCAGGGGAAATTACTAGAAGTCAAAGTCCCCGTGAAAAAATCCCAGCACTTACCGGGGACTGAACCCGAAACCTCCAGGACACCATGCCTCGAGACCACGCAGCCCCCTTGAAGCGAAAGTCACCCCATGTGGTTCCTGCGCCAGATTTTGTGGCCGATCCCACACGCTGTCGTATGTTCAAAAGGTGTTATGCAATGCCTTTCTTCCCCGTCTATACACACTATCTTGCCAACGAAACTGGGCAGCTTTCTTGACGCAATTGTCTTTTCTCTGAACCACTGTCTTTTCTCGAATTTACAATTCACCAATCGCACTCCATCTCGCCCGGGCGCAAGATTTCGTTGCCGTTCCTAGGGCTGTCATATGTGCTAGGGGTGTCAGGTATTGCTTGTTTTCAACGTTTTAAGCACATCCACCACGGACGACAGCCACTGCCAACTAGCGTGAAAATAAAATAAAAAAATAAAAAAAATGATTCGATACTTACGAACAGCGCATGAGCCGCTCACTACAACAACGCATTCGATAATAGACAGTAGTTTACAGAAAAGACAACTGCGACAAAAAAGCTGCAAGGATCATCGTATATTTATTTACCTCAAATAAGTAAAACTGTGTTTTAGTTACTTTTTATACGGAGGAAACAAATCTGACATAACGTTGGGAAATAAGTAATTAGTAGTATATAATTTCATCCATTCATATTCCTCTACAGCTGAGATATAAATGAACATCAACAGCAATTTCTAAACGCAATATAGGAATCTTCTCTCGTTGTTCTTTATTTTATCCCAAAACAAATCTTTCGAACTGTACCGGCGCACTTCAGGATTTCCCCCGTTTTACGTGACTGAGAAGAAAACCAAAACATGACTGTCAGGACAACTTCAGGATTTCCCCCGTTTTACCTGACTGAGAAGAAAACAAAAACATGACTGTCAGGACAACTTCAGGATTTCCCCCGTTTTACGTGACTGAGAAGAAAACCAAAACATGACTGTCAGGACAACTTCAGGATTTTTCCCGTTTTACGTGACTGAGAAGAAAACAAAAACATGACTGTCAGTACAACTTCAGGATTTCCCCCGTTTTACGTGACTGAGAAGAAAACCAAAACATGACTGTCAGGACAACTTCAGGATTTCCTCCGTTTTACCTGACTGAGAAGAAAACAAAAACATGACTGTCAGGACAACTTCAGGATTTCCCCCGTTTTACGTGACTGAAAAGAAAAACAAAACATGACTGTCAGGACAACTTCAGGATTTCCCCCGTTTTACGTGACTGAAAAGAAAACCAAAACATGTTTGTCAGGACAATGTCAACTGCCAATCAGTGCCTTTATTGTACCATTTTTGCTGTGAAGGTAGGAGTGTCAGTGAGTCAGATGAATTAGGACCACATGGCTAGTGCTGTCGTCAAGGATTGTGCAGGTGAAGATCTGATTTTCAAGTCAGGACAATACACTTCATCATGTGCCACGCAGGTGGCCGTGTCCTTCTGTAACGATCTGTCTCCTTATTTTTTTTTTCTGTCGTCTGTTTTCTTCCATGTCACTATCGCAAAACATTATGTCCTAATTCTGACAGCTTAAATCACGGGCTCCCAATCCATGGATCGCTAAATATTTTCTGCTAAGTAACTCAGCGGTGACCTAAAAAAAAAATGTAAAGGAAAAAAAAAAGAGGGGTAAAAAGTAACACCATCGTGTTCTGCAGGAACTGCTTTCGGGGGCAGCTCGGCTTGTGATTGGCTGGTTCTTAGTGATACATGCGCATTGAGTGTTTAGCCTTGTTTCTTGCGGGTGGCAAGGATTTTTAATTGAAAAGGGTTTAATTCACAGTGTATGATGGACTTTTTTTTATTGTTAGTTTATGTGTGTCTACACAAATATTTCACGCAATCTTCTCGTCTTTAACCCATGTAGTCCCAAAACCATTATATCTGCCTCGACATCCGTAGCGGAAAAACGAGCTGAAGAAGAGAAAGAAATCCAAAGCCGTTATTGTTGTAACTCATGTAATCTCAGTAAGTTATTCTTCACAACAATACATGCTTATGTCTGAAGGAGTTAAACACAGCCACTGTTTGATAAAAGTAATCAGGTTCAGAAAACAACTGCACGTGACGCTAACAATACAAGAAGGGACAAGGTTACGAAAAAGCCAGCAATAGGAAGTCGGAATAAGACATTGTCTGCATTATACTGACAGAAAAAGAATGAAACGGTTCGACCATAAAGTGAGAATGCAGCCAGTCCAAACTGTATATGAGACTTTTTTTCAGTAGAACATAAGAGAGGAAGGCGAGGAGAAGACCAAGAAAGAGATTGATAAATGATATGGTTAAAACCTGCAAAAATATGAACAAATCCATCACCATTGACACTCGAGAAGCGTAAGACAAATACAAAAAACCACAACACTGGGATATAAGTGGATATCAATAAGACGACAACAGAAGAAGAATGTAATTTCAATCTGGGACAGAAGACATCGAAACTATGATGTTATTGTTGTAATGACAAAATGAAAAAATCGAAAAAAAAATATATGTAGTACGTTGTATGTACTGAAAAAGTTAATAATATATATACTATAAAACATAATACCTACGTGTCTGTCTGTCTGCCTGCCTGCACAATGCAGTCAACCAATAATTCCTCTAAAAACGATGACCAGTAAAAGGGTAAAATTTGCAGACGCCATTCTGGCTGCAAGGTTAACAGTGCTATCTGCCGCAAATGTTTCTAAGCATTTCTTTTAAATAACGCCGCAACCACTGAAAGTTAACATTCTCTGGACTTCTATTCCTTGAGTATCTACAATATGTATCTTACGTCCCTTGGAGAAATTAGTCTGACAAAACTGTATTTGTAAGTTACCCCGTACACCCCTTTCTTGAAACCAGTGGTCTTTTTCTTTTAGCTTTGAGGCAAGGAATCAAGCGTCTGCAGATGTTCTTTTTTTTTTAAGGACGCCTAGAGCGGTGGGGAAAGACTGAGATTTGTGAGATTAAACTTAGATCAATTAAGTCTATCTTCACATCTCTATTTTGAACGCATGAGTTGAAAGCACTCGGAAATCGTACCTAACGTCCCTCATCTGGATCTATACACCTGACTTTACCGGCATAACAGGTAACGAACGGACAGACCAAGTGACAAGCAATGCACCAAGGCTTGTGGGAAGAAGCATGGACAGAACTGATATCACCAGTGCTGTACGTAGTAGGTTAGTGGATAACGACTGGTCTCTGACACTAACACGACTACGGTACATGGGAGTAAAGCTCGGTGAAGCCGTCCTCGAGACGCAGATAGGAGACATTATAACCAGCTTCTCGTGGAAACAATCAGCAGATGTATCTTCGCGTAGCTGCTGCTGCTTCTATACCGGAGGACTAAGCACGCATGAAAATGTCAGATATGTAGTGACGTCGACTGTGATAACATAACATAATATAACAATGATAGGCTAGAGTAGAGGTTCTCAACCTATGTGTCGCGACCCCTTTTTAGGGTACAAGGACCCTTTTACAGGGGTCACCAAAGACCGTAGCAAAACACATATTCATTGAAGTTATGAAGTAGCGAAGAAAGAAAATATATGTTTGGGCGTCGCCACAATACGAGGAACTGTATTAGAGGGTCGCATTATTAGGAAGGTTGAAAACCAGTGGCTAAGGACACTTGCGCCCCAGCCCCCCACCCTCCTTTTCCCCCACCCCACCCCCACATTTTTTTAAAAATTACGTTGCAATATACATCAGGAAAATTATTCAGCCGAGTAATAATCATTGGCGCGAGAGCCTGAATGCTCAGGTTCCTTGAAACCAAATTTATCTAGAGCAGTGGTTCTCAACCTTTCTATCGCGGCGACTCTTTAATACAGTTCTTTACGTTGCGGCAACCCTCCAGATATACAATTATTTTCGTCCCTACCTCATAACTTCAACGAATATGTGTTTTGAGGTGGCCTTTAAAGGGTCGTCTGATCCTAAACAGGGTCGCGACTCTTAGGCTGAGAGCCGCTGATCTAGAGGGACTCAGATGACGAGGAGGACGAGCCTAGCTGCTGAGGAGAACGTGGTTTGGGGGAGGGTTTTGAGCCTCTTTCCCTTAAGCAAAACAAGGGGTGGGGGGTAAGCGTTTAAAAAAGAGGGTCGGTCAAAACCCTTCTAGTGTTGTCTTCATGGCTGCGCGCCTGATAACCTTACATAAACAACAGTAACAAACCGCCTGACACCAGCACCGACGCTTATGTTGAATGACAAGAACTGGTTTGACTGGAAGATTACAAAACAAAACACTACCTTATTTGTGTTAGTCACCTAGATGTACTGGGGTTTTCAACTATAGCCACGGGCTTCTGGGTCGAGCCAACCTGTACGTGGCGAGCAGGAACAGTTCTGGGAGGTAAATCGTCTAGCGTTTTTTTATTGGTCACTATGTTTGTTTGTTTATACAACGGATCAACAGCATGGCACTAGAGTGGTAATCATAAGTGCTCCGTTCTACTTCTAAATCAAGCCTAAGTCTGAAGAATCTCAGCGCAGTGCATTAACTCCGTAGCACCGGCGAGGATCCCGAAATGCTTTAGGTTGATTTTTTAACTCCAAATTTTGCCCGGGCAGCACTGCTGTGCTACTTTTTTCGATTTCGCTAAGGGAATTATTACGTACGCAGCATTACACACAGGCGTCCGGTTTTACTACCTAGAGACCAGGGGATATCACTAAATGTCCACGTGAAAAATTCCTAGTCTTCACTGGGTATTGAACCAGAGACCCACAGCACTCGAGGCGGACGCCATATTTTGAGACAACTCAGCCACTATATTGGCCACGATACTTTCATCATCATCATCATCATTATCATCATCATCATTATTATCATCATCATCATCCTTATCATCATCATTATCAGCATTATCATCATCCTCATTATTATCCTCATCATTCGTCCTGTGGGTATCAGGAAACCATTTTAGGTGGGGAAGTCATGGATGAGGGGAGGGGAGGTGAGGTGAGGGGAGGGGCTGTGAGGTGGGAGGGGAAGGGGAGGTGAGGAGAGGGGAGGGGCTGTGAGGTTGGAGGGGAAGGGGAGGGGAGGTGAGGTGGGAGGTGAGGTGAGGGGGGAGGTGAGGGAAGGTGAGGAGGGGGGGGGGGAGAGAATAGGGTCACTGTCTTCCTAACAAGCATTTCGTAAAAGGCCACTAATTAGGGATTTTCCCTCCGAAATCGTAATGCACCTGACTGAGCGGCTGGAAACCAGCAGTCTGCATACAAATAAGCCAAATCTGTAAAATATTCAAGTCCTGGAACAAGATTTAAGTCCAGAAGTGGACGGACACCAAGAACCTTTCAATGGAATTAACAGCCGGAAGAAGAAGAAAGAAGATGATCAGTCATCATCATTATCATACTCAAAGTCATGGCTGCTTTATGGCGGTACGCAGCAACACGCAGTACCGGCGCCGTTTTCATACATCATATTTGTCAGCGCTAGTGTAGTAGCTACTTTATGTTTAGTAGTGCTACCTTTTTTAATAAAAACCATTTGAGGTTTTCATACAGCATATTTGTCAGCACCACTGTCGTAGAATCTTTAAGTTTAGTACTGCCCCGTTTTTCTTAGACAGTTTGACGTTTTCATACACTATTTTTGTCAGCACTATTGGCGTAGATACTTTATGTTTAGTACTGCCACGTTTTTCTAAGACAGTTTGACGTTTTCAAACACTATTTTTGTCAGCACTATTGACGTAGATACCTTATGTTTAGTACTGCCACGTTTTTCTAAGACAGTTTGACGTTTTCATACACTATTTTTGTCAGCACTATTGGCGTAGATACTTTATGTTTAGTACTGCCACGTTTTTCTAAGACAGTTTGACGTTTTCAAACACTATTTTTGTCAGCACTATTGACGTAGATACTTTATGTTTAGTACTGCCACGTTTTTCTAAGACAGTTTGACGTTTTCAAACACTTTTTTTTGTCAGCACTATTGACGTAGATACTTTATGTTTAGTACTGCCACGTTTTTCTAAGACAGTTTGACGTTTTCAAACACTATTTTTGTCAGCACTATTGACGTAGATACTTTATGTTTAGTACTGCCACGTTTTTCTAAGACAGTTTGACGTTTTCATACACTATTTTTGTCAGCACTATTGGCGTAGATACTTTATGTTTAGTACTGCCACGTTTTTCTAAGACAGTTTGACGTTTTCAAACACTATTTTTGTCAGCACTATTGGCGTAGATACTTTATGTTTAGTACTGCCACGTTTTTCTAAGACAGTTTGACGTTTTCATACACTATTTTTGTCAGCACTATTGGCGTAGATTCTTTATGTTTAGTACAGGCCACCCCTTTTTTAAAGGCAATTTGAGGTGAGAACCGGAACCTGTAATTCTAGAAGACCTCATCATCATCATCATCATCATCATCATCATCATCATCATCATCATCATCATCATCATCATTATAAAAAACAAACCACAATAGCTGAAACAAGATCGAGGCCCAGAAGTGGATGAGCAACCAACACTTTCCACCAGGGCTTGCAATCGGTAAATGCTAAAAAGAAGAAGATAATCATCATCATCATCATCCCCGTCCTTACCATCATCACTGTTGTTTTTGTTGCTGACATTGTTATCCTAATGTTTTCACAAGATGGTAAATATTTGTTTCTTTTTTTTTTTTTTTAACGATTTTTACGAATTCTGAAATGTGTGTATTGTTTTCTACATTACAGGGAAAATCATTGAGGAAGGGGGCTTATGCGCAATGACTTAGCCGTGATTCACGTGGCAAAAACTGGTATATACATTTGAAATGTTCATGACAATTGTATGTGGTTTAAAACCTGTACGAGCGAAAAGGATTCTTTATGTTTAGTAACTCGCCCAGTTGTTACATGACCATCACTGACGGATATATTTAGTATAAATGGTTAGCCTAAAAACTAACTAGAATCAGAGACCTATTAGGCATTTTCGAACAGGCAACAACAGCAGAAACAATAATAAACGACCCTTTTTGAAGCCTTCGGGCATACAGGGCGATACCTATATTTTATAGACCAATCGGCACTTGGTTGATGATATCAAAATCACACCAGCCGCCTTTACTTCCCTGGACTACACCTAGTACCCACTTAAGATTGAGTCGACCTGAGAGTCAGTGTCATTTTTGAAAAAAAAAAGTCCAGCTTCGTCAAGACCAGAACCCACGACCTTTAGATTAACAGGCGAGCTTCTATATTAATACCACAGCTTATTGAACATTCTAGGGAACCGTAGCGATTCCCACGGGCTGACCTATGTGTTAGGGGTGTCATGTATTGCTTGTTCTGAACGTTTTAAGGACATCTACTACCGACGACAGCAACCACCAACGACAGCCACCACAAACGACAGCCACCATCGACGACATCCACCACCGACGACATCCACCACCAACGACAGCCACCACAAACGACAGCCACAACAAACGACAGCCACCACCAACTAACGCCACCACCAACTACAGCCACCACCAACGACATCAACCACCAACGACATCCACCACCGACGACATCCACCACCAACGACAGCCACCACAAACGACAGCCACAACAAACGACAGCCACCACCAACTAACGCCACCACCAACTACAGCCACCACCAACGACAGCCACCACCAACGACAGCCACCACCAACGACATCAACCACCAACGACAGCCACCACCAACGACAGCCACCACCAACGACAGCCACAACAAACGACAGCCACCACCAACTAACGCCACCACCAACGACAGCCACAACAAACGACAGCCACCACCAACGACAGCCACCACCAACGACAGCCACCACCAACTAACGCCACCACCAACGACAGCCACCACCAACGACAGCCACCACCAACGACAGCCACCACCAACGACAGCCACAACAAACGACATCAACCACCAACGACAGCCACCACCAACTAACGCCACCACCAACGACAGCCACCACCAACTAACGCCACCACCAACGACAGCCACCACCAACGACAGCCACAACAAACGACAGCCACCACCAACTAACGCCACCACCAACGACAGCCACAACAAACGACAGCCACCACCAACTAACGCCACCACCAACGACAGCCACCACCAACGACAGCCACAACAAACGACAGCCACCACCAACTAACGCCACCACCAACGACAGCCACCACCAACGACAGCCACCACCAACGACAGCCACCACCAACGACAGCCACAACAAACGACATCAACCACCAACGACAGCCACCACCAACGACAGCCACAACAAACGACAGCCACCACCAACGACAGCCACCACCAACGACAGCCACCACCAACTAACGCCACCACCAACGACAGCCACCACCAACTAACGCCACCACCAACGACAGCCACAACAAACGACAGCCACCACCAACTAACGCCACCACCAACGACAGCCACCACCAACTAACGCCACCACCAACGACAGCCACAACAAACGACAGCCACCACCAACTAACGCCACCACCAACGACAGCCACCACCAACTAACGCCACCACCAACGACAGCCACAACAAACGACAGCCACCACCAACTAACGCCACCACCAACGACAGCCACCACCAACTAACGCCACCACCAACGACAGCCACAACAAACGACAGCCACCACCAACTAACGCCACCACCAACGACAGCCACCACCAACGACATCAACCACCAACGACAGCCACCACCAACGACAGCCACAACAAACGACAGCCACCACCAACGACAGCCACAACAAACGACAGCCACCACCAACGACAGCCACAACAAACGACAGCCACCACCAACGACAGCCACAACAAACGACAGCCACCACTAACGACAGCCACAACAAACGACAGCCACCACCAACGACAGCCACAACAAACGACAGCCACCACCAACGACAGCCACAACAAACGACAGCCACCACCAACGACAGCCACCACCAACGACAGCCACCACCAACTAACGCCACCACCAACGACAGCCACAACAAACGACAGCCACCACCAACGACAGCCACCACCAACTAACGCCACCACCAACGACAGCCACCACCAACGACATCAACCACCAACGACAGCCACCACCAACGACAGCCACAACAAACGACAGCCACCACCAACGACAGCCACAACAAACGACAGCCACCACCAACGACAGCCACAACAAACGACAGCCACCACCAACGACAGCCACAACAAACGACAGCCACCACCAACGACAGCCACAACAAACGACAGCCACCACCAACGACAGCCACAACAAACGACAGCCACCACCAACGACAGCCACCACCAACGACATCAACCACCAACGACAGCCACCACCAACGACAGCCACAACAAACGACAGCCACCACCAACGACAGCCACAACAAACGACAGCCACCACCAACGACAGCCACCACCAACTAACGCCACCACCAACTACAGCCACCACAAACGACAGCCACAACAAACGACAGCCACCACCAACGACAGCCACCACCAACTACAGCCACCACCAACTAACGCCACCACCAACGACAGCCACCACCAACGACAGCCACCACCAACTAACGCCACCACCAACGACAGCCACCACCAACGACAGCCACCACCAACTAACGCCACCACCAACGACAGCCACCACAAACGACAGCCACCACCAACGACAGCCACAACAAACGACAGCCACAACAAACGACAGCCACAACAAACGACAGCCACAACAAACGACAGCCACCACCAACGACAGCCACCACCAACTAACGCCACCACCAACGACAGCCACCACCAACGACAGCCACCACAAACGACAGCCACAACAAACGACAGCCACAACAAACGACAGCCACAACAAACGACAGCCACCACCAACTAACGCCACCACCAACGACAGCCACCACAAACGACAGCCACAACAAACGACAGCCACAACAAACGACAGCCACAACAAACGACAGCCACCACCAACGACAGCCACAACAAACGACAGCCACAACAAACGACAGCCACAACAAACGACAGCCACAACAAACGACAGCCACAACAAACGACAGCCACAACAAACGACAGCCACAACAAACGACAGCCACAACAAACGACAGCCACCACCAACGACAGCCACAACAAACGACAGCCACAACAAACGACAGCCACAACAAACGACAGCCACAACAAACGACAGCCACAACAAACGACAGCCACCACCAACGACAGCCACAACAAACGACAGCCACAACAAACGACAGCCACAACAAACGACAGCCACAACAAACGACAGCCACCACCAACGACAGCCACCACCAACGACAGCCACCACAAACGATAGCCACCAGTTTTCATGAATCCTGTGATTTTGCACTCTGTCTAACGATTGTAGATGGGAATTAGCTGCCGTTTTGCAATGATACCATCTTTCCTGACTTTGTCAAAAGCTTGTTTGAAGTCAGCCCATACCACCAGGACCTATTTCTTCTCTTGGAAGGCATTCTTTACAGCTTTTGACAGATAGGTGACTTGGTCTTCTATGCTGTGACATTCCCTAAATCCAGCCTGCTCTGGCACTAAGATCTACTCATATTCTAAGTGCCATTTCAGTCTTAAATTTATAATTCTTTCCTATGTCTTTCCTACACAGCTTGTGAGACTAATTGGGCGATAGCTCGAAGCCTGGGACTTAATTTTTCCTTTTCTTTCTTCAAAATGGGTATTGTGATAGCTTCTCTCCATACTTGAGGCACCAAACCTTTCTCCCAGCTGATGTTGAAAATTCCCAGCAGCTTTACTTTAGCAGATGAGCTCAGATTGATCAGCATTTCGTTGCTGATTTCATCTGAACCTGCAGACTTTTTTAACTTCAGCCTGAAGATTGCATTTTGTAGTTCACCCATAGTAAATGGCTCCCTCAAGAAGGCAGGAGTATCTATCTGTCTTTTATTTGTTTGTATTTCTTTCCTTATTCCTCTCTGATGGTCATCATTAAGGGTCAGGTTGCTTTCAACACTGTATGTTCTAGCAAACAAATCTGCAGCTTGTTTTCCTCTGAAGATTTTGTCACCATCACTTAGTGTGACTGTTTGTCTAAGAGAGAAACTCTCTTCATTGAGTGATTTGGCTAATCTCCAGAGTTTCTTGCCATCTTTATCAATGTTTAGAGCTGCTGTTTTATTTCTCCAGCTTTTCCATTTTTCTTCTAGTTTAGTTCTCTGCAACACTGCTACAGCCTTTTTCTATTTGGTGTGGTTGTCAGGTGAAGGTTGGGATTCTGCATCTTTTCTAACCTAATTCATTGTTTCCTGTCATTCCTGGAGTGTGCTGGACCAGAACGGTCTGTAGTTGTGTCGACAACCTGTGGGGATGGCTTCTTTTGCAGCTGGAAGAATACTTCTATTGAAATCGTGCACTATAGCCCCATAATATCGATATTTTGTACCCAGAGAGCAGACAACAGTGTGCTTGTTCTGTGTCTGTACAGGCCCCAGTTGGCTTTCTTGTAGTTCCATCTTGTGATGACTGGGCCTGTTTTAACTGATACATTCTGGACAGTAAGAAAAATCGGGCGATGGTCACTGCCCCCCAGCTGGTCTCCCACCTCTCTATTTATCATTCCAGATATATCTGGATTAGAGAAGGCAAGATCTGGGGTTGTTGTCTGCCACCTTCTGGAGTAGAAGGTAGGAGTATCTGAGGGGGCATTGATCAGGATCAGAGAGTGGTCATCTTGCCATGTTTCCACCTCTTCACCCCTATTGTCGAGATGGTTATAGCCCCAGCTCTGTGAATGACTGTTGAAGTCTCCAACTGCAATAAAGTTGGTATTTGGTACCGGCACAGAGCTGAGGCTTAACGATTTGTCATTGAGACAGTAGTAGTTGAGGACTAATTCCACTTTGTCTGTCTTAAGCTGCTGGAGTTGGTACTCAGCTCCATCCATCTAAGACATCTTCTCGCATGGATGGATCCTATTCTTTTACAAGGGTAAGTACTCGTCCTTTCCGCCTGCCTTGTCTATCAGATTTGAGGCACTAATAGCCTCTCACTTTAAATATCTGATCTGCCTGCAAATGGGTCTCTTGGATGCAGCATACACTGACATGCCTTTCATTGAGGATGTTTTCCAGCTCCACCTTTTTGCTGTAGCCAGCCTGCTTACTGCTGACCCGCTCTGCATTCCAGTGCATTATGACAAAAGGCAATTTGGGATCTTTTCTGTCTAACTGGTTTTGGTCAGTAGCTATGCCCAGCCGTCTTCTGACTCCACAAGACGGTCTAGGAGGTCCTCCAGTAGCTGGGGGTGGATTCTGTCGAGGCTCAGAACCCGGCACTGCACCTGCCTGGTGGAGCTCCACAGGGCGAGCACCAACATTAAATTTGTCCGACGGTGTAATCATATATGTATAGTGGGGTTGTGTAGTACTGTGGTTTTTGATCCGCCTTCTGGCCCAGTATTTCCGACTTCAGGATCTCTTGAGAGGGAGAGTAGGCTCATCCCTTCACCTTTACCTCGTTTGTTGTCCCATCCAGTTTCTCGCTGAGGGTTGAGACCCCAACCTTCAACTGGATTGCTGGGAAGAACTGGGCCCATCACGTGAAGGTGAAGTTTGCTTGAGCAAGAGAGGCTAATAGACATTAAGAGACTTGTATTGCGCATCACTGCTCCATTAGGACCCCGGCGTCCGATCTTACTACCCAGAGACCAGTTTAAATTACTAGAAGTCCAGGGAAAAAATTCCCAGGACCTCCAGCATTCGAGGCGGACACTATGCTTTGAGACTACTCACTATGCTTTGAGACTACGCACTAAAATTACTCTTCTACCTTGAACATACAAAAGACTCGACTCGACAGACGTAAATAACAGGTCCCTTTTCCACGCCTTTAGGCGCATAAGGCACATAGGGCTAGACCTATTTTTTATGGACCAATCGGCGCAGGATGGGTATTGTGGTCAACATCACGCCGGCCGCCTTTACTTCAAGGGACTGCACCCGGTACCCACTCAAATGAAGTTGACCTGGGAGCAAGGTCATTTTTGTAAAAAGTCCGGCTTTGCCAGGGAGCGAACCTAGGACCTTCCGATTGACAAAGTGGGATAGCCTCCCACTTTGTCAATCGGAAGAACCACCAAAATTATGAAATACACAGTGAAACAACAGCGCGATAAAGAGCCATAATTATAACTATTGCTATCTAGGAAAGGCTAGCTCCCTAGGTAATGGCTGAGCTTGACTAATCAAACTAAACAAGCAAGCAAGTTTGAGGCCTGACGACCATTACCTGGCTTCTATGAACCGCCTTGATGTGGGGCACCAGGTGTGATTTAGGAAACAAAGATGACCACACAACAATGAGACTGTAATGTCCTACGAACTAACGCGGAAAGCTACAATTGACAACAAATGCCTGCATAAGTCGGATGTGCTGTCCGAAAGGGGTGAAAATCGCAGTCATTATGTGAGCGGGCACACCGCAATTACATATTTGGATGACGCAGAGGAAGAAGAAAAAGCCAAACTTTCAAAGTCGGTGGCTACGCCAAGAGCCACACGGCCATAAATTCTCAGGTTCAAGCTATTCCAGTCCCTCCGCAGCCACATTGTCTCACCCACCCCATATTCTGTGTTGTGCTACTTGGTGTCACGGGTTAACAGATGATCGGTATCCGAGCCAGGGCACGCCCAGCTGCCTGTAATAGATGTTGTGGAGTCTCAAAGTACTAGTGACCCCTTCAGTCCATGTTCTTCTGGGTCGTCCTTTGCCTTTTGGTGTTTCCACATTCGTTGTGTAGGCTCATGTTACTGGCATCATTGGATTCTTTCTCATTAAATGACCAAATCATTTCAGTTTTTTCCCATTGAATTTAATTATAGATGTTGTTCCAACTGTTCTTGTCATTTCTTCGCTTCTCAATTAATCTCTTCTTGTTTTGTTCACGACCTTCCTCAAACATCTCGTTTCGCAGGTGGTCAGTTTTCTTTTGTGTTCTGTAGTCAATGTACATAAGTCAAACACTGATATCACAAGGTTGGTATGAAGACTGGAGGAGCAGCTGGACGAGTGGTTACAACGTCCGGTTCTCATGCGGGAGACCCGAGTTCGACCCCCGGTCAGGTGATGGATATTTTCTGTCAGGGTCAAAATTAAACTTCCTAACTTGCATAGTCTGTGGCGATAGCATCAGCCATGCGTCCCTAAATCCTCAAGGTCACGACCCCTGTCTACACCACCCTAAAAAGGTAACAAAAAAGACATTTTTCACTGGTTTGAAGACTGAATTTATATCCTGTCCTTTTTTGTCTTTGTTGGGATAGCAATGTTTCAAAATAGATAACAGCTGATCCGGAACTTTGTTGGCTACACCCCCCCCCCCCCTTTTCGTCCCTTGGTTGACCCTCGCTGTGGACCAGAAGTTCTTGGTTCGAATCCACATCAGGGTTGATTTTTTAAGCTGACTTTGGCTCCTGGGGTTGACCCAGCCTAAAACTGGTACCAGGAAATGAAATAGGAAGTAAAGGAGAACGGTCTTCACCTAGCTAGTGCTGTTTGTTTGGTCTATATACAGAGGGGCCTAGCGCTGCATGCCCACATCCTTACTAGCACAGGACTGCAGGTTACACCGGGCTGAAGTGGCCCATACCGATGCCCTAATCATAACATTTTTGGAGGTTGAACGGGGTATCTGTGCTACCCTTTTCGTTTGTCACTAGCACTGAGACGTTTAGCCTACTGGTGTCGTTCGGATGCTGCCATTTAGCCATCCAGATAAGGATCATGAGATCTCGACAAGACAACAGCCGTGATATCCCAGCTTAATACCATGTGGAAGAACAGACCCAGCACAGCAGTAAAAGTCAGTCTATAGTGTAACCACTGTCTATCTTCTTATACGATTGTGGATTCCCACTGTAGAAATGGAAAAGACGGGGATGGAGGGGGCAGGCTTTGGAACATAAATGCTATAGGCGAAATTTACGAATTCGTTATTTAGAACATAACATTTACAAATATGTAAGATAAATATCGTAAGCTAGCTTAGTTCTGGCACGCTGCAAGACATGAGTCAATTGCAACGACTGTGCTTAAAGGAACACTGTGGGGTAGTCGAAGAAGAGGGGAGCAAAGAACAACTTGGAAAAATACGATCGAGAAATAGACAGGACTGAAATTACTATACACTACACTTGCTTAACAATTGGAAGACACAGAAAGATGGCGGAGTTAGTGTGCTAGTGCTTTTATCAATACACCTCCAAGACTCTTAACATGTCAATCTTTTTATGATGATGATCACAATTTTTCGGTATCAGTCCGAAAGGGATAAGCGGCATACACGCACGTCATATTTCCGATACACCACTAGCAAGAAAAGCGTCCTTCACTTTCAACTGACAGTATGTTCTTGAATTTCATTTCCCATGTTAGCTTTTTTGTTATTTTCAATTTTGCTAGCATCTGAAACGCAGACGATCAGCGGTAATGTTGCTCCATGGTTCATCCAGTTCAGGCCTCAACATCTGAACTATTTAAGGCTTCTATATTTTTTTAAGTATTGCCATAAATACTGATGTTTTACTGCTTGCGCAAAGAATTCTGTTTCATAAATGTTGCACAGCTCAGTGATTTTTTCAGTCTTTCAGTTTACTTCCTTTCTGTCATTTTTTATTGTTATGATTCATCTCGTACCGATTTAATATTTCCTTACAACTTATCAGAATGTCCCAGCCATTGGGTGTTTTAGTTCCTCCTTTATCGGTTTCCTAATACCATTATTGCATATTCTTCGAATCAAAAATTTAAACACTTTTAACAGTCCAAAAACAGTCCCTCCCCCCTTTTACACAAAAGCCCAGCCTACATTCCAAGAGAGAGTGCAACCTACGTCATAAGACTGCATGCAGCCTATGACAACAACGAGCAAAGACGACAGAGGCGAAGCAACTCATATCCTAATACCACTACAACATAGGATAGTAAGTGGAAACCGCTACGGCATGAATGGCAGTCGGCACAAAGTCTCGAGCCCAACGAGGTGGGAGGGATGGGGGGGGGGGATTTTCGTGAAAAGTACCTCCAAAAAATGAATAAATAAATAAATGAATAGAATGTGTTTTGTCATCAGCGAGCATGATGTCACTACCTGTCTATGTTTATATGCAACTAAATAATTTTCTAGTTCAGTTACAATAAACTGCTTTCTATATTCAGAATCCAACCAGATCTGCTGAAGTAGGCCGTTGAGCCATTCTATGGCGGGCTCTCCTTTAAATAACAATCGCTAGCTGGAAAGCCGACGGTCGCTTAGTGGGAGTTCACTCCCTTGGTTGCAGTGCAAATACGGACCGTAAAGCGGGAACGAAACAAATGACATACTTACCTATCATCATACGGTTGCGTAGGGTTAGGGTTAGGGTTAGGGGTAGGGTTAGGGGTAGAGTTAGGGTTAGGGGTAGGGGTAGGGGTAGGGTTAGGGGTAGAGTTAGGGTTAGGGGTAGGTTTTGGGTTAGGGTTAGGGGTAGAGTTAGGGTTAGGGGTAGGTTTTGGGTTAGGGTTAGGGGTAGAGTTAGGGTTAGTTTTAGGGGTAGGGTTAGGGTTAGGGTTAGATGTGAAAACTGTGACGCAGGAGTTGCACATAATGGCCAACAATCTGATGCTTGTGGGAGTGGCGCCACTGAAGTTCTTCTAAATATGACGGCAATAGCGCGCGGCTGGTGCCCAATTGATGGCGAATTGTCCGTGTGAGTAGCATCCACAGTCCTTCAATTGTTTGGGTGTGTATGTCACTGTGCGCGATTAGTTGGAACTCCTGCGTCAAATTTGTCACATCTAACCCTAACCCTAACCCCAACCTTAACCCTACCCTAACCCTAACCCTACCCCTAAACACGCAAATTTATCGGTCATTAAGGCATACAGATCTGCAGGAGTCACATCCGTAGCAACTAATAGCACCATTATGTAAGGATATATTTACTATAAAAAAAGGCCCAGATATCCCCGAGGAGTCAAATAAACACCCAGATCTGGGGGAAACACCCAAGCACAGGCAGCCCTGATGTCGACCTCACTGTCAGTTTTGATTCGTGACTTGTTCGCTCCGTATTTGCAATGCAGCCAAGGGAGTGAACTCCCACTAAGCGACCTCGGCTTTCCAGCTAGCGATAGGTATTTAAAGGAGAGCCCGATCAAACTGCTACTTGTGCCATTGGAATCAGACCTCTATTCTACCTCCTGATGATGTAGACAAGGCACTCATTGGAATGTCCGGGACACTCAGGCGTCGATGGAAATGAAAGAGCTGACAGGTTGGCTGGATCCGCTATCACTACCGACGGCCAGCCTATGGATCATGCTGATATTATCAATGCCCTCAAAGAAATGGGAAGTATAGACGACTTTGGTGGCAGTGAATCCACATCACTCGCCAGAATGGCAGACTTGGGAATTAAGATCGGCACAGCAAAAAACGAGACGCACACCAGCTACGCCAGAAGACTTGTTAATCAACATAGAACTGGTACTATTAGCCATCGGACGTTGGGGTTCATACTGAGGGGAGGATCTGAGCACCTATGGACATGTCCGGAGTGCAATGAGGATAACCCAACTAACTAACTAACTAACTAACTAACTAACTAATTACTGATACTTTAGGACAATAACAGACAACGGTAATCCAAATCCTAACCTCGAATGTAGACCCTCAACTTTGCCCTTTCTCAGTCCAACTTACCACTGCCTGGTTATATTTGTAAACAAACTTTTACCACACCTGCGGCAGAATTACATTCAACGTGACAAAGTTATCCAAATATTTACAACCATTAATCAGCCACATCCGCTAACTGACGTTGCCAGATTTATTCCCATTTCCTGGGCTTCTTCCTGCCATAATTAATATTTAATGCGGCCAGGATGTTGTAACGTAAAATATAACTAGTGATGTCAGTGAACATCACGAAATCAGATGAATGCTAGGAATAAAGCCAATCTTACAGGTCATCAAAGAACAACAAATGAAGTGGTTTGGACACCTAACAAGAATGCTCTGTTACTGTCTGCTAAAGCGAGCCACACTAAAACGTTACAACGGGTATAGAGCAAGTGGAAGACCTAAGAAAACAGGGAGTGATAGCATTAAGAACAGCCTTACAGAAATGAACATCAGTTTTAAATGTGCTCTTGACAGAGCTCATCAGCGAGGGTTACATCTCCACCCCCCACCCCCCCCAGGCCCCCCCCCCCCCGACACTTAGCTGAGGTGTAAGGTTGAAGAGAAGAAGAAGAAGAAGAAGAAGAAGAAGAAGAAGAAGAAGAAGAAGAAGAAGAAGAAGAAGAAGAAGACGAAGAAGAAGAAGAAAAAGAAGATGTCAGTAAACACTGGCAGCATAGTGGCTAGTGGCTCTTTTGTCAGCTCAAAGATCTTGAGGTGAAATCCACATCAAGGCAGAGTATTTATTATAAATGACCCAACGGTTCTAGGTCGAGGTAAATTAAAAAGGGGATGCCAAAATAACCAGCCGCCGACGCAAGTGCTGGCCACCTCACTGATTCAGTGATGACCCGTCTTAACAATTATGCGCCTCTTATCCTGCCATACTCGTCAGTGGAAATATTTGTGTAGCAGTCCAGAGACGAAAATATACAGGCAGAGAAACATAAACCGTTCCCAACATAGTAGCCCTGGCATGATTTGTGTCGTTTGCCACACTGATGGTTTTAAACATGTGTTTTCTAATGCTCAGGTGTCCTGTAAACAGACACATCGTGACTCATAGGTTACACAATATTTACAATTCAGTAACAGGTTAATTTATGTAGGCTGTACTAAGCCACATCCGCCCTTGTCGTCGGATATTTTCTCTAGTGTCAAAACAATCAACCTTTTGGAAATTTGCACGTAATTGTTTAAGACGGCATAGGCACACTTTTCCATGTATGGTATACACAAAGGAGGCGCACGAGGAGAAAGCGGGGAAGGGTGGGAAGGGAGAGGGTGAGGTAGGAGATTAAGTGTTAACAGCTACGTGCAGGCACGCTACCACAAAGTTAACACTCAGGACGGTGGTGGGGGGAGGGGGGAAGGGGGTCGAGGGGGGAAGCATCCCACCCCCTCCCCTCAACGACCCCTCCTCTCAACTAATTATTTAGGTAAAATTTAAGGGTAAAGCACTCTCAAGTGGGTGCTTGGACCTCTAACCCCCCCCCCCCACCATCTCACCCACCCCACCCAATTAAGTAAGGAAACTTTGGGGAGGGGGGAACCCTGAAACCACGCCCTCGTCATTCTATAAGCAAATAATTGGGTTGAGGTGGGTGCGGAGGTCTGAGCATCCGCCTTACCACCCTTTACAATAATTGTTCTTAATGTGACTAACATGCCTGTATGGAAATTATCTTTTATAATATGTTTCATATGTTTCATATGTTTCATATGTTTCATATGTTTCATATGTTTCATATAATGTCAAATTTATTATTATATTTATTTACGATTCGGCACATGATTATAAAAGATATTATTACCATCATCATCATTACTAATAATGTGCTGAAAGAAACGTAAATATAATAATATGCTTGAAATAATATGAAATACATTTGAAATAATTTTTGTTGTTGCGTTCCTTTACAGGGTGTTGTAGAGCCAGCCCTATATTTATTGTTTCTTTTGTAGTTTATCTAGGCAAATTTACGTTCATTGCCATTTGAATCTAAACTGTCGGCTCTGGATACTATTGTCGAAACCACCGCAAGGCGGTCTACTGCTAAATCGCCTGCAGCTGAGATCAAACCCCTGGCATTACCAAGAGAGTTTGCAATGCCTAAGCCCCAGTCTAAATGCACACTGAAATGGAGTTGTTAACTCCGTCTACCTAAATGTTTCTTGGTCCTTCTATATATTTTGATGTTTCCTTTTTCATGTTTTTATGTTCTTGCAACCGGTGACCAGGTGGCCAAACCATTTCAGTCTTTGCCCCCCCCCCCCACAATAAATCTAATTACAGGTGTTCCCACTATTCTAATGAAATCCAGGGAGGTATTATATCTCCTACCCTGTTTATTGTTTTCATCAATGACCTCCCAAAACAGCTGACGACTCAGATTCACAAGGTTCCATCTGCAAATGACCTCGCCATATGGACCCAAGCTGAACATATAAGAACAACTTTTAAAAATGCAGGAAGCTTTAAATTCAGTTAAGAAATTGACAGATTCTTGGGGTGTCACAATAAACCAGACCAAAACCGTCTCAACTTTCTTCTTTCTTTCCATAAAGCCAGAACAAGTTGATCTATACCTAGAAGGCAACTTCTTTCCAAAAGAGGAAAACCCCACATATTTAAGAATAAAATTCGACAAAAGGCTAACATGGGGCCCCCACATTTAAGACACCCAAGGGAAAGCTATTCTGATATTCAAACTTATGGGGGAAAACTTACTGGAACAAACTAGAGTGCAGATGCCAGTATTGTACGACAAGTATACATGTGATACGCACGGCCAAAACATGGCATAGGAGCATACTCCACTGCAGCCAAAACATGGCATAGGAGCATACTCCACTGCAGCCAAAACATGGCATAGGAGCATACTCCACTGCAGCCAAAACATGGCATAGGAGCATACTCCACTGCAGCCAAAACATGGCATAGGAGCATACTCCACTGCAGCCAAAACATGGCATGGGAGCATACTCCACTGCAGCCAAAACATGGCATAGGAGCATACTCCACTGCAGCCAAAACATGGCACAGGAGCATACTCCGCTGCAGCCAAAACATGGCATAGGAGCATACTCCGCTGCAGCCAAAACATGGCATAGGAGCATACTCCACTGCAGCCAAAACATGGCATAGGAGCATACTCCACTGCAGCCAAAACATGGCATAGGAGCATACTCCACTGCAGCCAAAACATGGCATAGGAGCATACTCCGCTGCAGCCAAAACATGGCATAGGAGCATACTCCGCTGCAGCCAAAACATGGCATAGGAGCATACTCCACTGCAGCCAAAACATGGCATAGGAGCATACTCCGCTGCAGCCAAAACATGGCATAGGAGCATACTCCGCTGCAGCCAAAACATGGCATAGGAGCATACTCCACTGCAGCCAAAACATGGCATAGGAGCATACTCCGCTGCAGCCAAAACATGGCATAGGAGCATACTCCACTGCTGCCAAAACATGGCATAGGAGCATACTCCACTGCAGCCAAAACATGGCATAGGAGCATACTACACTGCAGCCAAAACATGGCATAGGAGCATACTCCACTGCAGCCAAAACATGGCATAGGAGCATACTCCACTGCAGCCAAAACATGGCATAGGAGCATACTCCACTGCAGCCAAAACATGGCATAGGAGCATACTCCACTGCAGCCAAAACATGGCATAGGAGCATACTCCGCTGCAGCCAAAACATGGCATAGGAGCATGCATACTCCGCTGCAGCCAAAACATGGCATGGGAGCATGCATACTCCGCTGCAGCCAAAACATGGCATAGGAGCATACTCCACTGCAGCCAAAACATGGCATAGGAGCATACTCCGCTGCAGCCAAAACATGGCATAGGAGCATACTCCGCTGCAGCCAAAACATGGCATAGGAGCATACTCCACTGCAGCCAAAACATGGCATAGGAGCATACTCCACTGCAGCCAAAAACATGGCATAGGAGCATACTCCACTGCAGCCAAAACATGGCATAGGAGCATACTCCACTGCAGCCAAAACATGGCATAGGAGCATACTCCACTGCAGCCAAAACATGGCATAGGAGCATACTCCACTGCAGCCAAAAACATGGCATAGGAGCATACTCCACTGCAGCCAAAACATGGCATAGGAGCATACTCCGCTGCAGCCAAAAACATGGCATAGGAGCATACTCCGCTGCAGCCAAAACATGGCATAGGAGCATACTCCACTGCAGCCAAAACATGGCATAGGAGCATACTCCACTGCAGCCAAAACATGGCATAGGAGCATACTCCACTGCAGCCAAAACATGGCATAGGAGCATACTCCACTGCAGCCAAAACATGGCATAGGAGCATACTCCGCTGCAGCCAAAACATGGCATAGGAGCATACTCCGCTGCAGCCAAAAACATGGCATAGGAGCATACTCCCACTGCAGCCAAAACATGGCATAGGAGCATACTCCGCTGCAGCCAAAACATGGCATAGGAGCATACTCCGCTGCAGCCAAAAACATGGCATAGGAGCATACTCCGCTGCAGCCAAACATGGCATAGGAGCATACTCCGCTGCAGCCAAAACATGGCATAGGAGCATACTCCACTGCAGCCAAAACATGGCATAGGAGCATACTCCACTGCAGCCAAAAACATGGCATAGGAGCATACTCCACTGCAGCCAAAACATGGCATAGGAGCATACTCCACTGCAGCCAAAACATGGCATAGGAGCATACTCCACTGCAGCCAAAACATGGCATAGGAGCATACTCCACTGCAGCCAAAACATGGCATAGGAGCATACTCCACTGCAGCCAAAACATGGCATAGGAGCATACTGCACTGGCCACTGCAGCCAAAACATGGCATAGGAGCATACTCCACTGCAGCCAAAACATGGCATAGGAGCATACTCCACTGCAGCCAAAACATGGCATAGGAGCATACTCCACTGCAGCCAAAACATGGCATAGGAGCATACTCCACTGCAGCCAAAACAAACCTACACAAACTGGACACAATACAGAACACTGGTCTAAGAATCATCACTGGAGGTATGAGAAGCACAACAATCAATGAGCTGCAGACAACTTCAGGCCTCCAAAGCTAGACTGAGCCTTCGTAGGTAAAAAAAAAATGGTGCTTACCCTAAATGAAAATTTTAAACGCATGAACAACAACCCCATGCACAAAATAGCAAAGAACCGACTGAAAAGACAAAGCTTTCACCATCTTTCAAAATTGTACTACACAAAAAACAGTGACATCTTTTCTAAAGATCTTTCAACATGGAAAATGATCCAGGCATACAGCATAAACCTACAGCGTTACTATACAGACACAACAACAATTCCAGGCATAGAGAGAAAGGCTGAAGAATGTGGCCTAGTACTGCATGCAAAGACCCTTGAACTTGTCTGCAACTGTTACCTAAAACCTGAATGGACATGTATACACCGATGGATAATTGGAGGAAGCAGACAAAAATGGAGGAGCTGGATCGGTCATCATACTGTAAGATGGGACCACAGTCCTAACGTTATGCGCCTTCGGAAGGCTCTCAACAAACTACAGAGCAGAGCAGCAAGCAATTCTTGATTCAGCCAAAGTGCTTGAGGAAAGAACAAGTAAAAATGTAGAGAGCACTGACCCGCCAGCTAAACATTCTCACAGAAAACAATGAAATCGTTCTCCTGTGGATCCCGGCTCACTGCAGCATGCCAGGAAATGAGATGGCAGACTTGCAAAAAGTGGAACGAAGGAGAAACAACACGCTCATCCATTGTGATTACCAGAAATCAGAACACTTACGAAAATACAAGGAATTATGGAGAGAACAAACCAACAGTAAACATCCACAAGACCTATCAGCGGACACAATATTAAGCAACAATTTTCCGTCCATGAACAGGACATTGAAGGCTAATCTACCACCTGCATAAAATAAAGATTGTACAGTCCCCATAGAGTGCCTGTCAAACAGGACCACAAACACCTGAGCACATTCTGCAGACCTGCCATGTCTACTTACAACTTCGAAAAGACACCTGTCCTCAAGAGCAAAGTGTGCAGAGCAAGCTATGTGGAACCACGAAGGACCTGCTACTGACATGCGAGTTCATAGAGGCAACCCACCTGATGGTCTGATCTGAACATATGAAAACAAACGCAAAGAAGAAAAAGAAGAAGTTAGTGCCTAGGATTGGCTTTGGTGACACAATATTGGTAAAAAGATTTGCGTTTATGATTTGTCTTTTAATTTCCATTAGTAAAGCTGGGTGTTGTAGTCCTGGGGGAAGTTAACAGAACACTGTTGGCCTCCGGATTGGGGACTCGGTCTCTTTGTTCAGTCCGCCATCTGACGTGAAGATGCTTCCAAAATATCTGAATTCGTCCACCTGGCTTAGTAAAAAAAATTTTTTTTTTTTTTTTAAATGTCGATATTTTGATTTTCCCTGTTTATGTTTATGATTTATGGTTTTTTTTCCCCGATGTTGATCTTCATGTTGTTCTGGAGACAACTATTGTGGAGTGCATTAACGTGTTCCGTTTCACTGAAAAATAAACATCTCGCCGCCGTCTTCTCTGTATGAATCTCAGAGTTGCATTCTCAAAAAATAGCAGAATTATTTGTAATGCTCTGTTATAGTATGCTGCACTGAGCTCCACCAAATGTGTTCAAAAATCTAATGTGCAGGTGGCAACAATACAGTTCCGCGCACAGATATTGTCTGCTGTCAGATCCCAACTTCAGATCTCTACATGGTTGTTGCAGATTCATAGAGGCGTGTCTGTTACAGTAGCAGCTGCCTGCAGCCCGCGTCGCGAAAGTCGCTACACAATCTTTGTTCACCAAAATATAACATTGAGCACACATTTCTTAAAAAGATTGTAAAGGCAAATCGCAAGCTGGAATCAGCATCATCATTTTCATAATTTACTTCTTCTTAACGTTTGCCCCCTGTAGGCTCCGACTGATAGTGCTGGTTGATCGTCCACTTCTGGACTTTGGTTTTGTTCCAAATCTTCAGTTTTGCATGTATATTCGTTTGGCAGATCTGGCTCATTTGTATGTAGACTGTTGGTTCCTCGCGTTTATGAAGATGCGCCCACACTTAGAAAGAAACACTCATAATTAGTCATTATTCGCCTTTTACGACAAGTTTGTTTTGGGCAAAGGGTCAATTTTTCCCTACGGAACTTATACGGGGAATCAATTATCACACAAGGAAGTGTGGGAGGTCATCGTTGGCCTCACAATCACCAGTATCAGTTCAGATTTGGTTTCTTGTCCCTGTTGTGCTACGCCAGACCAAATCAAACTGTGTCCCGTCTCCACAGTGGAGGCTGCCTCTCATGGATACGTCCATCAACTGCTGTGGGAATACAACGTGGTGAGATCAATCTTTTCCACGCTGCGAAAGCATCTCTACCATTTGAACGCCACAAGAACAATCTTGTGACATTTGGCCAAGCCAATCAGCCATTTGTCTTTGCATGAAATATAGCGCTACAAACCTAGTTTATACATCAGGCGGTATTGGACTAGGGATGCGGTCAACATCACTCAGGTCCCTGAAATGTGTCAGGTCAGGACCTTTCCTGGGACCCATTTTAGATTAGGGCAACCTTGCAGCCAAGATCAACATTTAAGTGAAATTCGTGAGAATAGATTTCATGAAACGACACTATATCTGCAGCCCGTCTAGATGACTAACGTGTGGAACAAAAAACATAGCCGCAGTCCCAGGGACGACCACCCGGGATCTCGATTAAAACTTCACTTGTGAACTGTACGACGCGTCCGTGTATCTAACCCATGACCTTTAGAGCGCCAGGCAAACGGAGTGACAATATTGTCACAGAGAACATGCTTTTGGCCAAATTTAGGCAGGCGAAGGTCAGGGGCGGGTTTCCAGGCATCTAAACGTGCATAAGAGTACTATCAGTCGACTTTGGCACCGGTTCCAAGCCACTGGGGCAGTTGAAGAACGACATTGTAGTGGAAGACCCGAGTGACAACAGCAGCGCAGTATCGTTTAAGTCGGCTTCGTCAACTCAAAAATAGGTTTACAACAGCTTTCGCAACTGCCAGTCATTGCTTCAAGGTGATTAGGTGTCTGATCAAATGGTTCGGATCAGACTGCCTGACGCTAGACTGTGAGAACGATGCCATCACCGAGGACATACTTTACGCGCCGCTATCGCTAAAATCGACTTTAAAGGCCAGTCAGCATCGTCTTCGGGCAGTTGACAATCAATGGAGACGTGTCTCGTTTACTGAGAATATTTCTTATTGTCTGGTGTCTCCAATTTATGTTGATTCCAAAGCTCACCGGGCCGCTGCTCGTGTACGAAGTTAACATGAGTGCCGTGGAGGCGGTGGAGAGGAAAATCAACTCAGCCATGAGGAAATGGCTTGTCACACCGCCTTGTCTGACCGATGTGGCTCTGGATTGTAAGCTGGCTAAGCTGGTACTTCCGTTCAAGTCAATAACCGAAGAGTTTAAAGTCGACAAGGTAAGACACGCGATGTTGGTGTGCGAGTCTTTAGACCCCACGGTGGCAGCTGTCTAGCCCGCTCTAAAGAAATAAAAAATACCAGAGGCGACAAAATCTGCCCAAGATGCACTGAAATTGAAAGAAGTCATGGGATACACACAAACACACCGACGTGGCCTAGGGCACGGGAAAGTCAGTTGGTGGTCCAAAGCCTCAGCCAAAGAGCGCCAAGACATGGTAATAGGGCAGATAAGGGACGCTGAAGACGAGACTAGGGTTCAAAAAGCAGTCCAGCAGTCACAGCAAGGCCAGTGGATCGGCCTCGAGAGAGCCTTGCCACGAGTACTCACATGGGGTGAGACCTGGCGAATGGCCCCGCTGCGACTGAGCTTTGTCGTAAGATCTGCGTACGACGTGTTATCGTCTGCCGTCAACATGGTAAAATGGCATGCGACTACCAACCCGACATGCCCACTTTGCAAAGCTAAGCAGACGCTCGAGCTCGTATTGTTCGCGTGCGGAAAAGTCACAGGCCAGGGAAGATACACTTAACCCCCCAATAAAGTCCTAAAAGAGTTAGCGGACATTCTGGACCAAGCTAGGTTGAGGGCCTGTGCGTGGGCCAGTCCTACCGTCAACCCCATGCGCTTCCTCAAGGCTGAACAGATTTATAGATTTATAAAAATACAATCAACAAGGTCGCATCATTACTTGACTGTGCGAGGGACTAGTTATTACTGGCTGTCGACCTGCCTGGTTTCCAGGTACACAGAGGTAATATGGAAAACCGGCCTGAGGCCTGATATAGTCCTACACTCTAAGGAAAATCGTCATCTCATTCTGATTGGGCTGACCGTGCTGTATGAGTGGCGAATGAAAAAAAAATTACCTGTACAAGCTCGAGACGTAGTGTGATCTCGCGGCCGGTATGAGGAGAGACGACGCGTACTCAGTAAAAATCTTCGCCGTCGAGGTAGGCGAAACAGGTCTTATCTCCACTTCCAGGTACACTGTGCTAAAGCAGCTGGGCTTGCGAGGAAACGACCGTAAAGGGTCACTAAAACAACTGGGCGAAGCTGCTGAAAGAGCTTCGAGCTGGCTCTGGACACAACAGAACATCGTGGGGGATGGGCCTCGGTAGATCGGTCCGAGTTCTTGGAGCTCCTTATTCCTTAAAAGCCATAGTGTCCGATTAATGTCTGCCAGTGTCCCTCTGCCAGATCCCTAAGTCTAACATGTGTACGATGAACCAACAGCTTGTCATTTGGTGGCTGAGGTAGCCGGCTGTCTGATTGGCTACCGCAGCAACAATATATAAGTAACTTCGAATATCACAGTACTTATATTGAAGTAATTCCAGTTTCGTCCTTTTAAGGACGACATTTTTTGTTATTTAAAGCCCCACCCTGGCCTTTGCCAGGGGCCGCAATATAGGCAGGCCATAAATATGGCCAATTGTCTGAACGCGGTTTCTGGGACCTCTCCACGGCGATCCTCATCCACATGGTGGCACTTTGTGTCATCGGGTGCTTATCGCTTGTGTGATGTCCTGGTGGGGTAGAAAGTCAGTCAGTCAGTCAGTCGTCACAGTACACGTTGCATAGTCACAATTTCGTCTTGTCCTTGTCGGAAAACATCTGGTAAATGCAGCAGGAGAAGATCGAGGCTTTGGGTTATGACCAAGGTCGGCCCACCCTCTGAGATTATTTAGGAGTTGATGATTCGAAACAATTGTCGACGAGGGATCTTCTTCTGATGATCGGTGGGCTACTGCTGTACATGCTCCCCTGTGTTCTTCTTATTATTATTATCATTGTTTCAGTGTCGTAGTAGAAAGCATTAGTCTTGGCATAAGCAAAATTAATGTTTAGCCCAAAATTGTACCGACGAAGCTCCACCACACAGTGGTAGAGATGAAGCGGTGAACGGTATGGAGAGTTACAGCGAAAGGAGTCAACTTGTGCACATTTAAGGAAGCTTGAATACGTAACGATATGTCAGTGCAATTCTTTGACTCCATGTCGTTCCATTTTTGTAATGCATAAGAGTCTGCTTTTCAACAAAACTGTCAGGTTTTCTTCTGTTCGTTCGTCCGAGTAACGCAACTGAGTTGGTTGTATCTGTCTGCAGAATAACTGCTTTATTTGCCTCTTTCGGCCAACACATTTGACATCATCGAGCATTAGTTGACCGGGTTAAACTCACAGTTTTAAGGTTTTAAAACCATTGTCGAGAGATTGGTTGAACCATAAAGTATTCTTGTATGCAATTTAAGTAATTTCACACATTAAATTACAAATATTGTATTACTATATATATATATATATATATATATATATATATATATATATATATATATATATATATATATATATACATATATATATATATACATATATATATATATTATATATATAATATATATATATATATATATATATATATATATATATATATATATATACGCTTCATTAGCTATGCATTACTTTTTCTGAATAGTATATTTTAACTTTATCATTATCATTATCAGGTGCACTGTCAATAAGCGAGGAGATCATGTTTCACCATCTCACACAATTACCAGCCCCAAAATCAGCTCAGTGTTCTTGTCCCACCTCCTCCACACGGTCAAGCCAGCCAAGTATAATATCTTTGTATTCTCAATGGCGCCCCCTCCCTCAAAAGTTTGCAGGTCTGTCTGGATATCCTGGTCTGCAGTGAGGTATACGACCGTACAGAGGAAACTTCTGGTCAAAATCATCGTTTTAAGTCGTGGCACATGTTTGGCTTCTGACAGATGGTGGCTATTGCAATATTTTTTTCAATTTGTGTCGACTGAAAGGATAAGATTTGTCTCCCAGCTACTAAGCTGAGTGCATGGGACGACACTGTGAGCTGTGGGTGTCATTTAGAATGTGTGTTTTTTTTTCGACTGTGACCAACGGGAAATTGTGAACTGTAGATTGAAAAAATAAATGCGCATGACCTGTTGCCGCAGAATTGGTTGTGCCTTCTGTGATTAAAATTGATCGCCTGTGCAGCTGCTGATCTGTTTGCAGCTGCTGTTTCCGTCGATGACGAACCGCATTTCTAATGTCGGACTGTTTGTGTTAGTACTTCTGATGGCTGCCTTAGGTTTTTAACGCGTGTATATGCTAGTGGATACGCTGATACTGCAGTCTGTGTCTATAGTTCCGCAAGGGACTCTCCTGGACTTCTGTGTGTATTTTGTTGGCACAGGAGTGGAGCAACTATTGGGTGAGCCGTTTGCTATGAAACTGATAACTAAGACTGCAAAATTGCGAGACGATTCAGCTCTGTACTGTACATCTCTGTCATCTGTCATACTCTCAATATACCCTAGCCATTTTAGTATATTAACAGCTCATGATGCCAGTGATAAATGGTGATTTAAACAGACTATGAATTTCGTTGCTGTTTCTCACTCTCCATTCCTCGCTGTGTGCATCTTTGATGGGTCCAGAGATTCGTCGTAAGACTGTTTTCGAAAAAGTGTAATGAGGTATCATCTCGTAGCTGTATTCCAGGTTTCAGAGACATGTAAAACAACTGATTTTTTACGGCCTTTTTTTTTTTTCTCTCCCCGCTATGGTTGCGAGACAGAGACTTCGACTTTAGTAGATGTTGAAGAGCATAGTATACTTTATTACCACACAATATTCTAAATTGTATTTCTTCTCTCAGCATTTTGGAGTAGTTGAAGTTTGCAACTAAGAACTTATATGTTTCCATTCGTTTGATTTTCATAACTAGTCTCATTTTGTGAGCTGCGTCATTTCAGATGGTTGGCGTTTTTACGGTCCCTAGTTCATTTTGTTCATAACCAAGCATTCTCGTAGTTGTTCCAACAGTACTCTCTTCTTTCATTTTCCCGGGGCAAGTTGAAAAGATGTGGGGACACAGCATCACCTTGCTTTAAACCAGATTTTCTTTTTTAAAGGGTCTGACTTTCTGCTTCTGTTACTGTATTATAAGTGTCTTACATACATAGTTTGGTCATTCTAATTAGCTTCTTTGGTATTACTAAGTCCTTCATAGAATTCCATAAATTGTTTTATCTACTTTATCATATGCCTTTTTAGTATTTACCAAAACATTATAGACATCTCTATTGTATTCCTGATTTTGCTCTGGTATTTTCCGTAAGATGAATATCTGATATATTGTTGATCTGTTCTGTCGGAAACCTGCTTGCTAATCATACAAAATATCTTCGACTTATGGTTTTAGCCTGTTTAGTAGTACCGCTGATAGAAACTTATAGCTTGTAGACAGTGATATTCCTCTATAATTTTCACATTTATTCATGTCTCCTTTGTCAAAAATAGGTATTAATAATGACTCTTTCGACTTATGGGGTAATTTCTCCGTCTTCCAAGCTAGTTTTATTAATTCTTATATCTTTAAATGTAATGCCTGACCACCTTATTTTACAAGTTCGGCCGCAATTCCATCAGCACCAGTTGCTTTATTGCTTTAAAACCAGGCTCTCCAAATTTGGGACACATGATAGTATCTATTTCTTTGGAGTTTCATAATTTAACATTTCAGCAAAGTATTCCTCCCATTTGTTACATACTTTATCATTATTATTTATCATGCTCCCATTGTGGTCTTTTAAACCATATATGCTGTGTCGATGCCCTCATTTTACAGCCTTCAGTTGTCAAAAAAAAAAATTTGAAAAACTTTCTGGATTCATTGTTCTGATCGTTAGCTTCTATATCCACGAAAATATTGTTAATGTATTCTAGCTTTTGCTGTTAAGCTAATTTTGTAGCTTCTTAACAATCTGTTCTGAAAGTTTCTTCTTTTCGTAGGTTGCTAGTTTCATTTAGCCACATCTGCCTGGCATCTAACAATGGGTTCTTTCCGTGTGTGGTTGACACACCAGGATATTATTCTGCCGTGGTTTGAACAGTAGCTTTACAAATATTAAAAATATATAATTCCTCCTTAAAACTTCTTTAATTTATTTGTTTGAGAAACATTTCACGAGAATTATGGAAGTGAAATGGTTATATTTTCCTTTATGGATTGATATTTTGACCAAGAGTGGACCTCAGGAAAGTGTTACCGCTTCCCCCCCCCCTCTCTCTCTCCTCTCTCTCTCTCTCTCTCTCTCTCTCTCTCTCTATATATATATATATTATATTATATATATATATATATATATATATATATATATATATATATATCTGACCCTATAAAATAAAGTTCGTTTGTTTGTTCTTAAACCCCCCCCCCCCCCCCCCCCCCACAATGCGGTTTCTTACACTGACAAAACATCCAACTCTCTAGCCCCACCAACGATTCCTAAGAATCCCCGAAACACCTGCGCTCTCGAATCACAAGATGAAGTAACTCCCCTCTCCCCCACCCCTAAAAAAAAAAACTGTCTTCGCATGTCAGGGCAAATGACTTGCCCACTTACCCACGGAGACCTCTCATGATGTAAACTTATGGAGAGCGCACAGGCAAATACTTGTATGTCCAGTATCTGACTGACCAGCAGCAGACAGGGCTTGTGAAGGCAACACTGAGCCTTTATTCTTCAAGAATGAATGGAGAGTTTGTGACAGAGCTAACCGCGAAGGTATGTATTCTTGCTTGAAATTCGCTCGTTTGCCGTTCCGATGGTCGTGATTTCAAATCCGAAATGAGCCGGACATTTAAAAAGAAATGGCGCCTGCCCCCATGTCAATCCAGCCATAAATGGATCTGAGACAAGAAAAAATAATAGGAAACAAGGGCGGCTAGCGTAACGTCATCAGGCGAGAGTGTGTGTCAGAAATTAAGAGCATCTTGTGCAATAGGCCCCTCTCTTTGGATGCCTGAAAGAAATTACTAAAATTGTATGTAGAAACTATACTGATGTATGTAGTGAATAATGGAACGTGAATGCACAAACTGAGAAAGAACTTGGAGGCAACGGAAATGGGGTTTCGCAGACGAATGTTAAGAATCCGTTGAGCTTCCAGAATAATTAACAAAGATTGCTTGAAGGAAGCTAATGAAAGCAGATCAATATATATATACCTTTAATGGGGGATATTTTCACCCAGATTAGGAAGGTTGGGGAGAAGGCCCAAAGCTAACCCTAAACACCGAGATGTTCCAGATACTCGGATTTAACGAGGATCTTGAGATAGGTGATGACCACTAGTTATCACGAGTATCACGACGACGCGACAAAAGTAAAGGACCACCACGTGTTGCCACGTGAAACTAACCCTGGTATAAGTCAGACTTGATTCTGATCAAGTTTAGTTTGTGTCGACCTGTTGGAGCGAGAGGATGTGCGACTGAGTGTAAGAGTGTCCACGTAAGATTGCTTGTTGCGAAAGGAGACCCTGACGACAAAGTGTGAAGCCAAGATGAACCAGGCCTGTCTGTGTAATGGCGAGAAACTCAACCTAAGTTATTGGAGCCGACTCTGGTCAGTGAATGCATGAAGAACCTGCATGTTGAAGGCTGCGTGAATTGGTGTGCGAGAGCTGTTTACTAGGACAACAATAGGACACTACTGTAAGTGATAACATGCCAATAAACTTATGTCTCGTACGCTTAAGTCGGTGTCGGCTTGTACCGGTTATGTAACGTACAGTGTGTGAGAAGAACATTCACAACACACAAATGAACACCACCTAGACAACGAGAGAATATAAACACTACTTATTGCAATACCGCTATAGGGAAAATACGAGCACTGTTCTTTGGTCATGTAAAGAGGAGGGCAGGGGAGGTTTTTAAGAATATTGTGACGACTGGCAAGATCAACGGTAGAAGAGGAAGTTGTAGACAGAGACAGGCGATGACGGATGGATTTCGACGGGGACATGGAGGGATATCATCGGTTAAACTGATCAAGAAGACAAGGGACCGAGATATGTGGAGATGCATGAACGCCTACACAAGTCGACAGGGCACGTGATGATAATGAGCGAAGTTTTGACCACATCACCCACCGAGTGTCGGTTGGTCTGGAAATATAGGTCAAACACCATATGCTTAATGGCTCCAAAGGTGTGGTAAATTGTCCTTTTTAAACTTTGTAACTGTTTCATTGTCCCCTTGTGCTGTATTCTAATGAAGGTCTTCTAGCCGCAACGTTCGTTTTGTCATGTTTAATTCTGGTATTGTGAAGTTGAGCAGTTCTCCTGGATTCACGATTAAACACACTGGTGTCGCAAAGACGCCTCGAGTTCACAGAAACCAATCTAAAGTACTTCTGGTCCTCATTTGAGGATGCACGAGCTCCTGGCAGTTTGGAGATACTGTGAATGACCCGGGACCCTCATTCAAAAATACCTCACTGTTCTCTCTCTCTCTCTCTCTCTCTCTCTCTCTCTCTCTCTCTCTCTCTCTCTCTCTCTTAGAACCAGGTGCTGAATGACGGATGTAATTTATTAGAAACACGAGCGAGAAGAGTAACGCCAGATAACGGGTTTGGTTTGAAGTGGCCATGTGATTCATGAATGAAAATAATTTCAGACAAAAGTCACTAGAAGATTGCTATGACTCATGTGATTAGGAATAGCTAAAAAATATGTACAATCTGTCAGGAAATGTAAACGCATCTCAAGCACACGTTGCGAAAACAGAAGATAGTGCACACAGAAAATACCCGCACACACAAACGCACAAGTACGCACACTTGTGCTATCAGCCGACAGGGTCCTGTCTCCACAAGAAAGGTTACAGACTCAAGATCTCCGACACTTGTTGTATCTTGGCTAACTGTCCACTCTCTAGGACTGCTCGTTTAACCCTTGACACTACAACCCTCCCTCCCCCTCCCTTGTCCCCTTATGGGCGCTGACATAAAAAATATACTGGGGAAGGGAGAATTGAAGAAAGCCCTACTATATTTTTCTATACTAAATTAAATAGCAAAAAGTATAACAATATATGTTTAATAATATGATATGCATAAACAGATACGTACAAACCTGAAATGGTATGCGTGGTTGTGGGGCGGGGGAGGGGCGGTCACTTAGGCTCCTTGCAAACTGTTAAGGTGAGAAGAACGCCTGAGGCCCCAAGTTCCAAGGCCCCTGTCTTCCATGTGTTTATTCTTTCCTTGCTTTGCTCGACTGCCTTCAACCCGGGCTGCCAAAGTTGGTACTTCCGGTTGGCACAGATCAACAGTTGTAGAACAGAGAATATGACGAATAGATGAATCAATCAATCAAGACTTAACATCTCTGCACTAGGGTCATTCCTTCATTTGCTCCGTCCACTTCTTCAGTAACCAGCGAAGAGCTGTCATGTTAACAGTACCAACTGCAGCCTGTAGTGTTGAATACCTACCACGACCTCTACTTACCCCAGCCGTTGAAATTGTCTTCAGTGCATGGATTCCCTATCAGTTTTTTTGTCGTTGCTCAGAACATAGAGGAGCGACAGCAGCTAATCTTTCAGCCTGTTCCTTACATCGCACACCTGAATACAAGCCACTCTGCGCACAGGACACCAGTTTTAATTTTCCATTACTGCCTCCACCTCCATTCTCATATTTGCTGTGGCGACGTTGTACTCGAGGCTCTCAGTTTTTAGTGCCCATTGACCTTTGCATTAAAACTCCACCCACTCTTCTTACCTCTCAATACAGACTCATATGTATATATTATGATTTCACCTGGGCGAGAGTTTTCATTGATCAGCTGTTGCCTCGCTGATTCTATTTCACTAGGTATCCATCCAATTACCCTCGATCGAATTTAACAATCATTATGTGCTCTTCTGTTTTGCTGTAACCCATTCTTCACCACACGCTATCTTGTCAGTAGCACAAACAGTTCTGGTCGTGACTTTGGCCTGTGCCAAGAGTCACGTCGTTTCAGCCGCTGGCTGCTATAAGGCCTCATGCGGAAGGTGTTGCCTGTGCGTTGAGACTTTAAGAAACATTTTCGCCTATAAAACCTTAGATCTATCATAAACCGATGGTAATGCCGCATGCACACAACTGGCGTATCTCGTGTACATACATACATGACTCACATGGCTTAATTTTGTATGCGTCCCAGCATCTCAATTTTGGGTAAGAGATAATGCTAGCAATCCCAAACGTTTCTCTTTACGTTACTGCCGTTTATTGTGAACATGGCGATATACTTGGCACATCATTAGGAGAACGTGCATAGCATCACCAGACAGACATAAAAATAGGAAACAAATGGGCTGGGGAAACAAAGACTTCTAAAACAAACCCCAACATAGTCTTGAACGCGAGAAAAACATATATTGGTCTGGATTCCACCCGAGGTAACAAAACGATTGCACATGTAGGAATAAAATGTGAGCCCTATATGATGTGTAAACGTCACAGAGAGTCACCCTTAAAGTGCAAGTTGAGTCCAAAGTCATTGCCGTCTAGTACCAAATCATTTGCCATCAAGTCCCAAGTCATTGTCATCAAATTGCAAGCCATTGCTACGAAGTCCCAAGTCATTTGCGACCAAGTCCCGAGTCATTGTCATAAAATCCCAAGTCATTGCCACCAAGTCCCAAGTCATTGCAGCCGGGTCCCAAGTCATTACCACAAGGTCCCAAATCGTTTTCTACCAAGTCCCAAGTCAAGACCCCAGACATTGCCACCAAGTCCCAAGTCAAGACCCCAGACATTGCCACCAAGTCCCAAGTCAAGTTTCAAGTCACGACAAATGCTTCCAAGCCGAGTCCTGAGTCAAGTTACTTTATGTAACGCGTCATCTGCATGTCGTGCATGGAGCAAGGCTTGTGAATTAAACTAGTCTGTTATATTAGTCTGTTACATTAGTCTAGTCTGTTACATCAGTCTGTTACATTGGTCTGTTACATGGCCTGTTACATTAGTCTGTTACCAAAACAATTGCCAACCATTGTCAGATTTCGATTTTGTATGTAAATAGATTAATTAATTTCATACAGCTGAATACTGAAGTTATTGTTATTTTAATAAGTTTGCAGAAAACTGAACACTTGTCATTTAATTTTATTATTTTTTTTATTATTATTTCATTTGATTACCAAACACCACAGGTCGGCAGCGAAAAATAAGTCGTGTCAGTTTTCGAAGCTACAAGTTACAATTCGAATCGCTGAACAAAAATTCATGTCGAGTCGCGAGCTACTAAGTACGCAACTCAAGTCGCATTCGAATTCAAGTTGTGGTACTGGAATTCCGACCTCGGCAACAAGGTGATGATGCTGATGATGATGATGATGATGATGATTCCGGCCCAACAGCCGGGAGTTCAAATTTTTGTAGATGCGGATGTTTAAAACAATAACTTGAGCTCCCACGACAAAGCAGCCTAAAACTGCTCACAGGAAATGAAGCTGGAAGAAAATGTGGTCATGCCCGATGGACCACTGATACTAGAGGGAATCTTACCCAACTTTTGTTTAAAAAGAATATCTAAAAGCAGCAGTTACGAAGTACTGTAAAACTCAATTTGCATAATCAGAAGTCGCAGTCAAAAGGATCGAAATAACCTAAAATAGAAGAAGATTTCAAATGAAATGAAACTGAAGGGTGTCAGGGAACCTCAGCTAAACAGGGAGGAAAACGATGTGTACAGCAAGTAAACTCGATTAGGAGACTGTCTGTATAGTTGTTAACTAGAGAACAATAAGTCATGGATACTTTGAGGCTTCGCAGTGTGGGTGGTACGTTGATTAAAGTGTAATGAGGAAAGTAGCCTGCCGAATAATTAAAGAAAGTTAGTGAGGGCGAGTCTAGATATCTTAACTGTAGTAAACAAGTCAAGTGAGAGACAGTTTAACAGGCAAGAAATATAAATGAATTGATTGGTGGTGGGTTGTCTTGTATTAGTGATTGTAAAATAGTCAATTACTCACATCAGTGGGTGGCAACAGACAAAAGGTAACCGACTACCCTTCATCATCATCAATATCATTCATCATCATCATCATCATCATCATCATTAAGTGCCTTGCCAGCTGGCGTAGGCGTTCATGCATCTCCACAGAACTCGGTCTTTAGTGTTCTGGTTCCATTCCACTGATGGTATGCCATTGTCTTCAGCCATCCACCATCATTTCTCTTTTCTGCCTCTGCCTCTTCTACCAGTGATCTTTCCAATCTTCGCGATATTTTTAAATGGAGCCCACAAGGACATAAGTATAAAAATAGAACCTCCTCTCTCTCCCCCCCCCCCCCCCCCCCCCCCCAAGGACGCTAAAGAGTGAAGTTAAAAAATGACGTAAGCTTGATGGGAGCTGATAGGAGAGCTAAAGATACTTGACATGAGTTGGTTGAGAGTCTGTGTTCCATTGAGGAATAAGGTGCAGAGAAAAGAAGAAATGAGAAGTTTGTAACTGAAATGTGTACAGTCGACTCTCACACCTCTGTTAAAATAAGAAAGAGGTCTACTCGTAACTAGGCCACATAGTTCATGTTTCTATTTTAGAAGCAGCATTCGTGTTTGTTTGTTGGTTGGTTGGTTAAAATCCGGGTATAATATTTCTGTTTACCGTAAATATATTTGATTAGTTCTTGTTGCAAAAGTTAAGTGAATAATGCTTATAATTTCCACAGCTTGTCATTAGTTCGCTGTAGAGTAGACGTAGAACAATAACATATTTATTATTGACTTTGATACAGGAACAAACGTAACCACAGCTCACTGTTGCCAGTTGAAATCTTCTTCAAACACAGATGATTCGTGAGTCAACATTCGATGATAATAAAGTGGTGAAAACAAATGTATGTCCTCAAATTAGTCGACTGTTTACTGGAGTGCAAAAAGTGCTAGAAATGTTAAATATCTTCTTTCTTCTTCTTCTGCCTTTCTATCCCCCAAGGAAGCATAGGCCCTCAACCAACTCACGCCAAGTCGTTCTATCCTTCGCCATTACATGGAGCTCTCCCCATGTCCTCCCAATCTTTCTAACCTCATTTTCCAGCTCTCTTCTCCATGTGTTTTTTGGCCTTCCTTTATTCCTATGCCCCTGTGGGTTCCAATGCAACGACATTCTAGTTATGCTGTTCTCCTGTTTTCTCAGTGTGTGCCCTATCCAACGCCAGCGTCTTTTCCTCATCTCCTGATCCACTGGAGCCTGTTTAGTTATCTCCCAAAGTTCTACATTAGTTATTCTATCATACCATTTTATTCCCTCTATAGTTTAGTGAATGTTAAATATACACCCACTAAACTATAAATGAGATAAATAAATTAGACGGTACGTGTCTAATTCACAGTCGTCCTCTCGTTGAATGAAATTTTTTGTTATTTTGAAGCCCCATCCTGGCTTCTGCCGGGAATCCTTAAATATAGCCCGGGGCTTAGATATGGCTTAGCCATAGATATGGCCTAACAGCTGAAAGGGGTTTCTGGGACCTCTCCACTGGCATCCGCATGGTGGCACTTTGTGTCACCGGGTTTTATCGCTTGCGTGATGTCCTGGTGGGGCACAACAACTTACCCTTCCTATCTAGACGGTACGTGATTGTCATCAAAGCTACTGTAACCGTTAAGAGTCGACTGGGGGAAAAACGGGGGTGGGGTGTCATGGATTTAGGTAGAGTTATATGAATGTAGGACACGCTAGGCGATTAGAAAGCCGAAGTCTGTTTGTTTAGCGTTGGCTTAAATGTTGCACGTTTGTACACTGGTGTACGTTTGCACAACGGTGTTGAATGAGAGGTTAAGTGGAAGAAAGAATAGTGACAGTTAGAATAATAGTTGTGACTTCAAGCTGGATGACAGACGTGGCTAATGAAGAGGTATCTAGCTGGGCATGCTCCTTACTACATTTGTTCCTGTAGAAAGGCGCTGTCGTCATTTCGTGGTGACGGGCTCGATTCCAGCCTGATAGCTAGCTTTCGATTGTTATGTTGTTTTGAGTGTCATTCTATCCTTCTGCTTCTTTATATGAGTGCAGATAAATACATGCACATTTGCTGATTCTATATACAGTTAGGAGTAAAAGGGGGGGGGGGGGAGACAGACTACTGACCTATACTTATTTTTGATTTTTTTAATTTTAGCTAGTTGAATGTTGACTGTTGAACTAGGAATCGACATCACAGCACTCAGGACACCCCCATAAGTGCTCCGTGCCCATCTTTAGCAGCAAGCGAAGAGTTAAAATTCCGATGGTACCAGTAGCTGTATGATTTTTTTTTACCCGTCTCGCCTTTCACCTGAGTGTCGAGCGTCGGCCAGAACCCCTTATAAATTGTGAGTACTTTAGTAAGTTTTACCCGCGTTAAAAGTTTTAATTCTCAATTCGATTTCCTTTAAGCAGACCATGACGCGTCGATGCATTCCAGGAACAAATGATGCCGAAGAAGAATACTTGGCATTAAGTGGCAGGACAAGATCACAAACACTGAGGTGCTGAAAAGTGCAGGAATTATAAGTCTTTTCAATTCTCAGTGTACAAAGGTTCAGGTAGCTAGATCACACATGGATAATGGAGGATGGCAGAATCCATAAGGACATCTTTAGTGAATTAAAGACGGGAAGAAAATATCAAGGCCGACCTCTACTACGATTTAAAGATGTGTACAAGCGGGACATGAATGATACAGGTACTGAGATCGAGTCGTGGGAACAAAATGCCATGGACCGTGTTGTGTGGAGGGGTCACATTAGGAGGGGAGTGAGAAAGAACGAAGAAATGACTGCAAAAAGTATGAGTTTTGAGCGTCTGAGAAGAAACAGAATAAGCATAAATGTTGACAACAACGGTCCTGAAATTCCATGCTATAATTGTGAAAGATTTGTCTCAACGGGTCTTGCTAGTCATACTCGCCATCGCCATGGGCTGTGATTTCCATGCCTCCTCATAGCGCAATTTAAACTATCGTTTGGAACTACAGAAAGGCGCAAATCAATCAATTAATCAATGTGTGCTTAAAAAAAAAATTCCTTGGAGTTGCCTTAATAGTTTTCCGACAGGAGATAGACACAGTTACAACCCTGAGCTCAACGGGTAGCAATGGCCGTTGTCATTCTGAGTAGGTTACATAGAGGTTAGTTGCGTATCCTTTACAGGACGTTGCAGAACCAACCCCAACAGCCCCTGGCCGTTGTATGGTTTTTCTAGGCAAATTTACGTCCAGTAGTTTGCCATTGGTTTCTGGACGGCCCGCTTTATTGATACCACTGTCGAAACCAACGCAAGGCGCATGGCCCGCAGCTTGGATCGAACCCGGCATCCCGGCATTACGAGGCGTTCGCATCGACTTAGGCACAGAGCCGACGTGTGGATACATACTATCTTCAATATCAACAATCCACCTCTGATGTTCTAACCTTTGATCAGCAGCAGATGTTGCACTGGCTGAAAACTATCATTTTATTACTATGGATTTAATCAATGCAATGATATCTGCGTTTCTTTTTGCCATATCCGGTCCGCGAAACATGTCTCCATATCCACACCCGCTTCGCAAAACCCTTGAAGAGTCCTGCTCTAATACACTGTTACTCAATCATCCCGTAATGTTTCCTCCCACTTGTAACGATGTCCACCTCTTATTTCCGACCCGCAATGTCTTCTTTCAATCGTTCATCCCATGATGATGTTCTTCCCATGCGTCATGCTTGCTGTCTTCGTTTCAGTCTCTCCCTGCAATGTTTTTCTTCAATCGCTAATCCCATGATGATTTTCTTCCCACTTGTATCCCTGTCTACTTCTTACTTATCTCCCATCAATATTTCCCGCCAGTATGGTCTTTTTTTTTTTTTTAAGATGACTGTGTCATTTAACGTGGTTAAAATATTTATCTTGTTACTGTTTGTTACAACGCAACATAAACTAGTCGTACTACTGAATACTCATGTCGGGTTGTCTTGTCTGGCAAGTTCCTTCCCTCTGCAGCACCTGTTTTGGGCATTCTCTGCGATATTCTTCTACCCCCCCCCTCCCAGCTCGCCCCCACCACACACACACACACACACACACACACACACACACACACACACACACACACACACACACACACACACACACACACACACACAAACACACACACACCTAAAATGGCTTTGTACCGGCAGATAGTTTTTTGTTGCTAAAATTCCGAGTACACTTGATGACACACGACCTCCAAACGCGACCCCTTCAGCGCCAAAGCGCAGTTCGGATAATCCATCTATGTTTATGTGCACCTGCTGTCTGTCTCCTGGTCACATTGACCCTTAAATGTATAAAATAGGGCAGGGAGTCGGTGACCCTAAACAACGCTGGGTTACGCTGACCCCCCAAAAAGGTGACATGTTTTGGAAAGAATGCGTTTTGTACAGGAAGTGGGGTCAAGAGACGTGACTCTGTGTAAAGTTAGTAATGGGTGTCTGTCCCTTTAGGATCGGGTGAGATTAGAAATGTTTTATTGTACCAAGGAGTCCCTTCTTAATGGATGGGGGCTCTAGGCTCTAACCCGGGGGGTCCATAGCATAAGGGCCCCATGCTAATATGTAAAGGTAAAGGTGAGATGATCGACTTCATTATACCCAGTTTTATCCCACATGGCCCAGTCTCTCTTAGCAGAACAGCTAGCAGTCTGCTTAAAGCGTCGCACAGAGCACGATCTTCCTAGCTCGGTAGACGATCCAGAGACTAAATTTAAAAAATTGCACTCGTAAACTGAACGGCTCCGCCCCGTGAAACGAACACACGAACTTCAGAGCGCGAGGCAAACGGCTTGGCCAATGTGAGTTGTCGTAGGGGTCTCAGCACAATGTGCTGGGGTGCCCAGGGGCCCACAGTACTGTTAACTCTTTACATACCAAACAACTCAGCACGCGTTTCTTGATATTTTTAAAGAAAATATAATGTTCTTGATGTCTTCTATCATATCATAGACTTATGTTATTTTAACCTATTGTATCTGAATTATTAGTTTAACTACGTTTTTCCCTTGGTGTCTTTGTTGAACTCTGTCAGACCTAAGTATATTCTGCTTTCAAGCTAAACTTCTTGGAATAGAAGGAGTGAAAGCAACAACAGGTTAGTACTGAAAGAGCCAAGACCGCTCTGCATGTCGTAAGAGGCGACAACGGGTAGGGTATGGCTTAGGGTTGGCTGCCTCATTCTGTAAAAAATCGTCAGCCGTAATAAGGACCCATTTCCACACATTCGAGCGTATAAGGCATATAGGGCTAGGCCTATATTTTATAGATGTATCAGCACTTGGCGTGTGATGTTGTCAACATTTCGCCGGCAGCCTTTATTTCCAGAACTGTACGGAGGATCTACTGAAAGCTGGGTAGACCAGGGATCCAAGGTCATTTTTTTAGGCGATCGGCAGCGAGCGTTGGCTGTAATACCATCCATGGGACAGCTGTCTTCTTTGTATCTGTTGATGTCACACCCAGGTTCGTCTTTTGGTTTGCTACAGGAGGAGTCAACTGAAGAATATAGACAAGGAGAAAGACGGTCGTGCCGATAGTGATGATGATGATGTCTTACTAGTTGCATACCACTCACGTGACTCTGATGCTTGTGTGACAGAATGTCTTGAAACAACTCTCCTTTTCAATGCACTGCCTTTATTGCCATCTCTAAATACGATCAATAACATCAGTGGTATTCTGAATGACAACTGATTACGCTTTGTAGTTGTTTACCCTGGATGTAGCATTGTGTTCTTCATCTCTGGTTACTTTGTTAACTAGTTCTGGTAACTGCCACCTGGCTTCTAGTGCTGTCTGGTATTAACGGTTTGATCGTCGACTCTATCTTATTAATGTTTCTACTAGGGCTGTACCGAATAGTGATTTTCACTATTTGGCCGAATACGAATAGCGGGACCAACTATTCGGCCGAATACGAATACGAATAGTGTATATTGTATAAAATATATCTAAAATAAAAAACATTCATAATGTCAAATGTACGCTGAACACTTGACATAAAGTAGCACAGAATAGTCGTCTTCTTCTTTAGCATTCTGAGCCCTTGAGACTTACTGCTGCAGATATCACTCGTCTCCATTCATCTCTCTGGCTGGCCTTCTCTTCACAATTTGTGACACCAGTTGTTTGCAGGTCTGTCTGGACCTTATCTCTGGAACGTATATTTTTTGTCTGCCTCGTGGTCTACGCCCATTCCTCTCTCAGGTGTATACAGTTTTACTTTTCTGTCATCTGATATTCTTTCAATATGCCCCAACTATTTTAGTCTGTTAGCTTTCATGATGCCAGTGATCAATGGTAATTTAAACAGATTATGTGTTACGTTGTTGCTTCTTACTCTCCATTTTCAGGTGTTAGCATCTTTGATGGGTCCAAAGATTTGTCGTAAGACTCTGTTTTCGTAAACCTGTAATAAGGCCTCATCTCTTTTATTTCTGCTTCAAGTTTCAGAGCCATATAAAACGACTGGTCTTATCAACGTTTTATATATTTTGATCTTGATGTTGCCAGACAGACACTTTGACTTTAGCAGATGTTGAAGGGCATGGTACACTTTATTTCTAGATTGTATTTTAGATTATATTTCTTCTCTCAGCATGTTGGAACAGTTGAAGTTTGCACCCAAGTACTTATATGTTTCCGTTCGTTTGATTTTCATATTATTGATTTGGATGTGGCCAGAGTTTATATTCTTTCCATGTCTAGTTAGTATTCGTATAGAATAGTAAACATATAAAAACATTGTATGTTCTGCATCCTTCAGTCAGTCTGTGGTAACTAATAACTATGAATGAGAGAATCCTAAGTATTATAACAAATAACTAAACTTGGAAATTGTCACTGACAGCTTAGTTAATGCAGGAAAGCAGCATTAGATTTCAACAAAACCAATCGTTCCATGTTGTCAGTATTAAGGCCGTGTATGCAAAAGCGGTCGGCTCTGTGGCTAAGTCGATGCGAACACTTCGCTTCGTAATGCCGGGATGCCGGGTTCGATCCCAGCTGCGGGCAATGCGCCTTGCGTTGGTTTCGACAGTGGTATCAAGAAAGCCGACCGTCCAGGAAGCAATGGCAAACTACTGGACGTAATTTGCCTAGAGAAACCACACAACAGCCAGGGGCTGTTAGGGTTGGTTCTGCAACGTCCTGTAAAGGATACGCAACAACCTTATGCAAAAGCGGGTGTAAGGTAACTACTATTCGTATTCGGCCCGACCGCAACTATTCGGCCGAATACCGAATAGTCAATAGGTCCACTATTCGGTCCCAAAGCGAATACGAAGCGAATATTCGTTACAGCCGTAGTTTCTACCAAATGTGTCTCTGTTCAACATGGATCCATGTCTCTTGTCTTTTGTCTTTGTGAGCTCGATGTTTAGTTTCATGTCTCCCCTCTAGTGTGTGTTTTTGAGGCTCAATGCTACTGGTTCCTTTTCTTCTAGCGTTGAGCTGGCATCTCCACAGCTGAAGGTTCTCGTCTGTGAGGGTCCATGTGACTAGCCCCTCATCTTTTAAGCCTTGTAGACTGAAGGTTGAAGACTGCTCGAGTGGTTTCTTACCCACAATTTATGCTAAGAGCTTGCGTGTGTGAAATGCGTTTTCTACTTTTCTAGAAATTTCTTTTACTCTAAAACTTGTTTACTCTCTACGTTCTGACGTGGGATTTTCTAACTACGTCTCGACTGCATCAGATAGCCCTACTCCAAAATACACTAACTGGGTTGACAGCTGAGCTGATCTTCTAGGGTCTTCCAGAAAGCGAGTATTACTGGTTTTCTTTGTTAGGGCAGGTAAACAAGATGACGCCATTTTCTATTTATATAACAAGGCTATTCATTTGCAAATATCTGTCTGCTTAAAAAAAAATTTAAAAAAAAAAAAACACACACACACACACACACACACACACAAATGATGGTTCTAGAAAGGGAATATTAAGATTGCAAAGACTTGTTGATTATCACTCTACCCCAACTGTGCGCACTATCCTATCTCCTGACAAACATGTGATGTTTCTAGAAACATCTCTGTTACACAGTTAGCTATTTATATAACAGCATTGTATAGTATGAAAGCACAAGATGCTTAATCCTTATTCAAGAGCATAAAAATAATGTTCCGAATGGGAAATAAATACAATAATAAATTCAAAATAATATTAACTTTATAAGTAAATACTTTTAAAAAAGAATTACTATTTATAGATCTTCTTCTACGCGTTCTCTGGCTAAAAGCTCCAGGGGAAAGTTCTGGTTGTTTGTCCACTTCTGCTGTTTGGTCTTCTTCTAGAACTTGAGTTTTACGTGCACGTCAGTGCTACAAGTCTGGTATATGCAGATTGTCGGTTTCTTGCCTTTCAGGCAAATACACTCTGACTTTGAAGGAAACTTCCAGAATCAGTTGCCTCTTACAACATGCTTGTTAGGGAGAGGGGACAGTGGGTTTTTTTCTCCCACCCCCACCCCTTCCTCCATAATCGAGCTCATAAACCCACACAGTGACTGTGTTTGAATAAAGGGGAGCCACTTAGCCCCTTATAACAATTTTGGAGGGGTTGGGGGGGGGGGGGTGGGTTGCCCAAGGGACGGGAGCCATCAGATCGATAGCATGGGAAAGATCACAATAAGGAATCTCTTTGTTTCTGGAATAGATAGGTGGGTGGTTTGCTGACAACAACAACAGAAACAAATTCGTCACGTTCAACCAGCATTCCCAAAGAGAGAACTTAAGATTACAACTGTTACTAGGTTATGAGCGTAACATAAACTGGCTTAGCGTTGCACGCTACAAAGAGCCATGAAAGGACATCAGTAATGTTGATGCCATAAAAGGAGACAGACCCAAATACTGTCCCGATCGCTCGACGAATTTGTCTACCGGTGAGCAAATAGGCCTGGAATGGATTCTCGGTGTCTTGTGTAATGTTATCTAGGTCAGCTGATCCTTTGAGCGTCAATGTCTTGTGTAATGTTATCTAGGCCAGCTGATCCTTTGAGCGTCGGTGTCTTGTGTAATGTTATCTAGGCCAGCTGATCCTTTGAGCGTCAATATCTTGTGTAATGTTATCTAGGCCAGCTGATCCTTTGAGCGTCAATGTCTTGTGTAATGTTATCTAGGCCAGCTGATCCTTTGAGCGTCGGTGTCTTGTGTAATGTTATCTAGACCAGCTGATCCTTTGAGCGTCGGTGTCTTGTGTAATGTTATCTAGGCCAGCTGATCCTTTGAGCGTCAATGTCTTGTGTAATGTTATCTAGGCCAGCTGATCCTTTGAGCGTCAATGTCTTGTGTAATGTTACCTAGGCCAGCTGATCCTTTGAGCGTCGGTGTCTTGTGTAATGTTATCTAGACCAGCTGATCCTTTGAGCGTCGGTGCTGATTGCATCCTGTCTGCGTTGGAGAGATGACAGCTCTGGTCTCAAGGAACGACATTAGTCTTATGTTGACTAGTCTAGTCTCTCCATCAGTTTACCAATATAGCTTGCGAGACCCATGAGTTTTTCTGGAGTCTCTCTTGTCCTTTCGTGGCTAAGTCGATGCGAACGCTTCGTAATGCCGGGATGCCTGATTCGATCCCATCTGCGGGCAATGCGCCTTGCGTTGGTTTCGACACAAGTATCAAGAAAGCCCACCGTTCAGAAAGCAATGGCAAACTACTGGACGTAAATTTGCCTAGAAAAACTACACAACAGTCTGAGGCTGATGAGGCTGGTCCTGCAACGTCCTGTAAAGGATATTCAACTAACTAACCTTGTCCTTTCCGGGAATCGTCGTCGTGTAGCGGATAGACGCTCGCATGAGGATCCGAATTTCGTGAGTTCGGGTCCTGAAGGAGCCTCGCTTTCAAAAATGACCTTGGCTTCCATGTCAACGCAGCCTTGAGCGTGCACCATGTGCAGTCCTGGGAAGTAAAGGCGTGCGACATGATGTTGACAACATCACAACACCGAGTGCCAATTGCTTTATAAAATATATGTCAAGTCCTATGTGGCCAATAACTCTTAAGGCGTGGAAAAGGGTCCTTTACATTTGTTTTGTTCTTAAAATTACTTGTCCATTCCGGGTTTGAGGACCCACCGAACGTATGCCTCCTGCCAGGTGGGTGGAGCAAGAGCTGTGTGCTAGCACTGGCTGAAGACCCCAAAAAGATCTTTTTTGCCGATAGGTCCAGTGTGTTTCAAGAATTCATTTGTGATGCAATATTATACCGAAAACCGAATGTTGAGACATGTTCCTCTCTCTCTATCTCTCTTGTTGTACCCCACCAGGACATCACACAAGCGATAAACACCCGGTAACACACAGTGCAACCATACGGATGAGGATCACTCGTGAAGAGGTCCCGGAAACCCCTTTTCAGCCGTGAAGCCATATTTATGGCCCGGCTATATTCAGGATCCCCGGCAAAAGCCAGGGTGGGGCTTCAAATAACAAAAATTTGCATCCCACATTGGGACGACTGAAATATATATGTATGGGCATGTTCCGTGCAGAGTTGGAAGTATCCCCTCAGAGGTCCCGGGTGGTTAATGTCAACTGGATATTTTCACTAAGTCATGCTGGTATGTTCGGAAATGAATTTCATAAATTTTGAAGCAATGTACAATTTTGCAAACGAGATAGAAAATAAAAGCAATATAATGTGGTTTAATATTTTGATATAATAAAAGCTTATTTAGACATATAGCTATCTTTGATTGTTTTCCTGAGTAAAATTGGACGAAAAAATATTATCGCCCTTTAAAAAAATTACCAGGTGAGTTTTATCTGTACACTTGTTATTTCAAAGCAATTACCGGCTATCACTAGAGGCCCTAATATAACCTAATGGTTGAACGGAGTTTCTGGGATTTGTGTCTGGGGGATTCTTATCCGAATGTGGCATTTTGTGCGTCTTGGTGTTAGTCGCTCGCCTTGGTGGGAATGAACGTCAGTCACTCATCTATACACACCTCACCAGTCCGAAACGGAACCATCCACCTCGTTTGTTTATCTCGTCATCTTTTTATTGGATGCAATTTTTCGTTATTTGAAGCTCTACTCTCGCTCATTCCAGGGGCCGCAATATAACCAGGCCATAATATGGTCTAATGGCTGAACGCGGTTTCTGGGACCTCTCCACGAGTGACCCTCATCCACATGGTGGCACTTTGTGTCATCGGGTGTTTATCGCTTGTGTGATGTCCTGGTGGGGTAGAAAGTCAGTTCAGTCAGTTCAGAACCGTCCACATTGGCAATATTAACAGATACTAACTTTGCATCGTCTTCCATCTTCGGCTTATGTTTCATTTTATCCAGATGAGCTTCGCTTGTATAACCGATGTTGGAATCAGAACATTTACAAAATCTGTGAAGGAAATTAAGAGTACTTTACTTATCACAAAGTCATTCTTCAGATCAGTTCATGCTACTCCTAATAAAGATACATCAATACTGGGAGCAATTTTTTTACAATTATTTTGAAGCAAACCCTGGCTGTCCTCGGCGGCCCTAACATAAAACCTAACGGTTGAACTGGGTTTCTGGTACTATGTCGAGGCTGTTGCCACAAAGTGACAAAAGAGATTGATTGCGCACACAATAATGGCAGCAATGGACATGGAACAAAAAAGGCTGTTCACAGTGTTCCAGCACTTGATCCAGTCAATGCGGTGTGGTGATTTTCTGTCACAGGCATGAGGGAATGTTAGGTCCGTGGTGGTGTCTATAAGGGGATACTCCATACCTTACCCCGGGCGCCAGCCTTCTGTGTGCTGGATTTGAGTTATGAGTTAGATTATCTTCACAGCACTCCGGACACATCCATAGGCACTCAGATTCTCCTCTCAACATACTCATCAGCGTCGAACAGTTATTAGTGCCAGTCCTATGTTGGCTAACAAAACTTTGTGTACTTCCGGTGTGCTTCTCATGCTTGGCTTTGCTGATCTTACTTCCAATTTTCGTATTCTTAGTAGTGATGTGGACACGTTTCTTACAAAATCCTCAGAACGTCCTATCTCTCTAAGGGCAATGACAATGTCTGCGTGATCCATGGGCCGGCCAGTCCAAGTCTAAGTCCTTTTGAGGAAAAAAAAAAAGAAAAGCGCGACCACGTTCTGACTGCTCTAGCTAGCCGAGGCTGCTAGCAGTCTCCACCTATATTTGTGGTCTGGGTTATTTGCGTCACTTTCGTGACTGAATTCTAGTGTTTGTGCCATTTCTGGGCTTGATGCTTCCATCCCAGTCAAACCGCTCGTCCTCCAACCTGTTGTCACTGGTGCATGTCTTTCTTCTTCTTTCTTGGTGTTTCCTGTTTGTTCTGTCTCCCTTTGATTTGGCTAGGCGTATCTCGTAGGAGAGCGAGCTTCCCATACACAACGTCCTTTAGACCACCATTTATTGTTTTAAAATGAGTATTTTATTTTGCCAAAAAGTACTGAAAACAGTTTTTGAAATTGAATAGTTCCGAAATGGGAAAATTTTAGCGTGTGACCATAGTGGTCTTATAATTGTCTTCCTGTAAAATGAACGGGTTAGTCATGTAATGGATATGTGTGTGAAAGGTTGTGTGGAGCCTATCCAGTCGTCCTTTGTTAGTGTGTGATATGGTTGTGGTGACAGCTAAGCTCCGGTATACGTAAATACCATATGACCGGAGCATCCAGCTCACGCTTTGAGATCCAAATGTTCGGCGATGAGAATTGTTGTGGCATGTTGGGTAGCGAACTCAAGTGCTCTCTTTGGAAATGGGTTGGGGGTTAAACTCATAGTGCATCCGCAAGAGTTAGGGAAGGGTGAGGGGAAAGGGGGCGGGGAGCCATTGAGTCATTTCTCGTCGTTGCAGCAGTCTTGTTGGATTCTAGCGTGGCCTTTTGCCGGGACTATGCGTATCACGTTACCAACCTTTTCTATCATCCCAGTGATAAGGTGGTATTGGTGGTTATGTGTTCTAGTCCTGTTGTTATCGAGTCACTTGTTTTCCCTATTTGCTGTCAGTCATATCTTGTTGTGAGTCCTACCGGTCATGTGCGTGTTGTATGCATGCTGTGGAATGGAATGGTTTTGTATATGAATCCCCGGAGTGCATGGATGCACATAGCTATGTGTATGCGTACATGCACTCGAGTATTCATACACGCAGACAACACATGTTTGCACGTCCGTTCATACTTATCCGTGTATGCATACCTAACTGACATTACGTACACACGCAAACTCTTTTATATGCGCCTTTCAATGCCTGTACTTACATTCATAAATAACGAGCACATCCACACGTAATGACATTCTCTCTTCCATGTCTTTGCGTTTTTGTGTCGCTATGTCTGTAATTTCGTCTGGTCGTGTCACTTTTTAGGTTATGTCCCGTTACTAGTATGTGACCTGTCCGGTACTGTCTTATCAAGTTCTGGTGGATGGTGTGTGTTGGTGACGTTCTTGCTGCGTACACACTTCGTTCTCATTAATAAACAGCCGTGCAGCAACACAATTTATGGGTTCTTTGAGTGCACTGTCATTCATACACACACAAATATATGTACACACATGCACACTCATACCCACATATCCATGCATACAGTAATACATTTTTATATCCATGTACTCGTTCATCTTTACCTTTCGCACAGCTATATTCCCACTGTCCTGTCCATTCGTGATCACTTACCATCCGCCTACATACACCGTGTCTTATGTATCCATCCTATACAAAAGTGCACTCATACTATACGCACTAATCCTTGTGTATGCATCCATGTTCACATCTATGCACTCATCATACTTACACTACCTCCCTTACGCTAGGGTGTCCGGAGTCACCATCTGATCAGTTCCTTCTACTGTCCTGAGTTGATCCTTAACCTGGTCTTTTTAGATTGGTTTGTTTTTATTAGGTACTGTTTAATAAGTTTTTGGATATCTTTATTGCTATCCACCTTTAAACATTTGTTTGCAGTAATCTTTTATTTGCGTTTTAGAAAATAATCCTCAATAGGTTTCCTCTCCAATTTGTATTTAGTGCAGTTTATTATATAATGTTCTATTGTATTATCTTGAAAGCAGTCCAGACATAGTGAAGATGTAAATTTCTCTGGATGCCACCCTAACCTAGCTCTCCATAGTAGTTAATTAGCTGGGATTTTCAATTTGTCCTGTACCTGTGTGCTAAGGCTGGGCTCTTTAAGGTTGTTGTAGGCATCTCTGCCTTTTGTGCTCCTTTGCCATTGGAGTTTCCACATTTTAATTATATGTCGTTTGATTATGCTAGTCCTTTCAGTTTTTCCGAGTCCTACAGCTACTAAAACATCACATTTAGTTGCCTTTTTGGCTGCTTGGTCAGCTTTTTCATTGCCTATTACACCTCTGTGTGCTGGTACCCATGCAATGGGGACTTGGCATCCTTTATTCTTGAGCTGGGTTGTTAGATTTAAGATCGTTTCTTTGATATCTGGTCTACTGCTAGTTGTATGGGCCGGCCATCTCCGGCTCTTTTATTACCAACAACGTCTGCATGCCATTGGACGAATATGACGGTAACTGCACACACAGGAGAGTTTTGCAATGACTCAAACCACCGTCTGAGTAACAAGCCTGCCTTGGCCCGCCAGATCATGCTCAAAGAATCACTCAGCACACACACACACACGCAGGAATAGTCTTGTGATTCTAGCCACACGAAAGCCTGTGTCACCGCCATCATCATGCTGCTGGTAGTCACGGAGAAGGCACCGCCGGCTTCTTGAACTGTTCTGCCTGAAGAGCGAACTGTAAATGCCCATGCACTCTTATGCCATCCTCTGTTAAGATCACCAGATCTGTCTCATCTGACTTGTCACTGATAAGCGCGCATACCTCGGCATGGACAGCAGCTGGATTCTGCTCTCGACAACTTCTATCGAGCGACACGACACAGGAGAATGTGAGATTTGACGTTTTAGACGCTGGTATCCATTCCTCATCTGGATGGATATCTGTAAGGCTGCAAACCTGCATGATGTAATCCTTTGCCCCACCTAGCCATGATTTTTCCCTTTTAATGCTATTGCACTTGTTCTTGAAGTGCATGTGTAGCAAAGGGTGCTTCATTTCTGAGCTTATCTTGAGGTATGTACGAGCCCTCCAGATCTTGATCCTGTAGTTCATGGTAGGGAAGTCAAGAAGGTACCTCACAAGAGGTACACAGAAAGTGTCTCCAGTTCACCCCAGAATAATGAGCATTGCTTCGTTTTGCACCTTCTCAAGTCTTTCAATCTGAGTATGACTGACAGTGAGGATGGCTAGAGCATATTCGATTTGAGAAAGTACAAGTCCCTGGAACAGAAGCAGAAGCAGTCTCTGCTCAGTGCTAGCAGTGGCCATGACCCTCATTGCTGAAAGGCCTTTGCGTGCTTTTGTTCTAAGTTGGATTTACGGAGCCTTGTGCAAGACCCCTGCTGCGTGACCCCGTCGTGTGCCACGGATAATGTCTCAAATGAGCATGAACAGAGCTGGCAGGGGATTTCGGAGCTAGTGGCTCCCAGAGATGCAGGGCCCAGTCTGGCTATCTTCAGCCTACTCACAATACATGGGTGAAAATTTCTATCAAAACACATTTGGAACACGAGTAAAACCCGCTTGCTGAATGTACCACACAATTATAACTCTCGTATAAAAGTCTGTCAAGTGAAAGAACTTAACTCAGCTCTAGATCAAGAGATTTGCTAGCCGTAGTAGTAGTAGTAGTAGTAGTAGTAGTAGTATTAGTAGTAGTAGTAGTAGTAGTAGTAGTAGTAGTAGTAGTAGAAGTAGTAGTTAGTAGTAGTAGTAGTAGTTAGTAGTAGTAGTAGTAGTAGTAGTAGTAGTAGTAGTAGTAGTAGTAGTAGTAGTAGTAGTAGTAGTAGTAGTAGTAGTAGTAGTAGTTGTTGTTGTTGTTGTTGTTGTTGTTGTAGTACTAGTAGTAGCAGTAGTAGTATTGCTGGTTGTAATAGTAGTAGTATTGCTGGTTGTAGTAGTAGTAGTAGTAGTAGTAGTAGTAGTAGTAGTATTGCTTGCAGTAGTACTTTTTCTAGAATATCCTGTTCAGCTATCAGGGTTATAACTGGGATATATCGTGTTTGTTAATTGAGTTCTCATAGTATATGTTTGTTCTTTTAAATGAATATATTATGTAATAACTTATATGACCAAAATGCAGTTTGTATAGTTTCACATTTTGCTATGATGTAGGTTGTGATTATGGTATAAATTGTACAATGAATAACTAGACAATATTGATAGACCTATGTCTTTAACATGGTGGATATACTGTTTCCTCGGTGTGCAATCATTGATTATTCTTCTTGTATTTGTCTTTAGGGGAAACTTCTTCAAAGATGCATACGTATTATTTACACTTCTATAAATGGATTAGTTTTCTAGTAACAAACAAAAACTGCTCGCAGCTTAGACGAGCAACAATTCTTGGGGGCGGTTTCTTGCGGCAAAATCCTGTCTCCGCACATCCTCTATCAGTCCCCAACGTCGAAGTAACCGGGTTGAAGAACACAAGGATAGCCATTGTCAGACTGCTGGTTAGGCTCAACTGTCGGACAAATTACACCTTCTATGGCACACGAGCGAATTCCCTATGCCCCACTGTTAAAAATCCTACTCACTGGCAGAAAGGTTCAAATACCTATTACCATTGGCCCCACTCGCCCGATTGTTGGGGCCAGACAGTTGAAGCCATGCCTGTCCTAACTGTCGTGCTCAACTCACAGCTGAAACAACACTTAAAGTGTCTAACTGATTGAGAATGTACTAATTTGTCTGTTCATCGATAACCTGGATCTGCAGGCTGCACCCTGCTGATCTCCGGAGGACGCATCCCGTGAGGAATGCAAAGCTCAACATACTGTTGTGAGGTTAAGCAGTCATGTGCTGGGCATGACGACTCCTTGAGTGAGCCCAGGACCAGAGCAAAGCCTTCTTGGATGGCAGGGAATGCCCTTGATCGGCCCCTGCCTTTCCTTGAGGGCCGACATCCAAGAAATGCTTACACGTTGACAGCCATTAGAACATACAGAAACAAAGAAATTCATTTGCAGGACACGTAAAATTTTTAAGTCTCTACAGATAAAGATTTGATAAGACAGAGACGGCGAGGTGAGAAAAAAAAAACCGAGGAAGAATAATAATAAAGGAGAAGCAATTAAATTGTGTGAAACAACCTTAACTGGCCAAGACCGCCTAACTATCCCCTTATCGTAGGGGTATTGAGGAGGTGTCACATAGACAAGCCAAAAGACCCAGACTGGAGACCGTCTACATCCGGATCTGAACCCAAGGCCTTCTGATCCACAGGCGAGCGTCTAAGCGCTCCACGACGGCGTCTGCCATGAGTGTATGTGTACATGCATGTGTATGTGCGTAAGCAAACACGTGCGCATGAATTTCCGCGTGGGCGTGTGCGCATGTGTGTACATATCCACTCGAGCAGCCCCCTCCCCAACAGCCCTCACTATGTACTAGAACACCGCAATTAGCATTTCTTGGCCAGCATAGCTGGCACAAAGAAACCAAACTACAATTATAACCGATACTGCTCGCAGTAAGTTGAACGTGGTCAATTTTTTTGTTTCACATAAATGAATGGATGGATTGAAGGCCGACCAGTCTACACGCAGTTGGCAGACAGGTAGCACCTGAGATAAAGGGACAAAAAGGACACCACACAAATGAGGAAACATCATGACGCACGAAACAATGGCAACAGTCATCCTTGAGATACATTTGACGTCTTCCTTCAAAGTCGGAGTACATCTAAGAAGAGAAGCAAGGAACAAGAACTGCACACAAATAAGCCATTAAAAAGATGTACACGCAAAACTTGAGTCCTGGTACGAAGCCAAAGTTAGCAGGACGAACAACCAGGACTTTTCGTCAGAATTCACAACCAGTGAACGCAAAGAAAGATGAAGTTCCTGTCACTGATTCATTATACCACTAAAATGCTCACCATATCAATTGCCCAAAACTTTACGACTGTTACTTTATAAAAAGCGTTTCCTGAATCTTAAAAAAAAATACTTTTTTTTTTCATACTCAATGGGTTTCTCGCAAACTTATATAATAGTTTCTGTAACTAATAGTTATCTACGAGAATTCACGCCTAAGTGATCTGATTATCTTCTATACAGACGGTTCTGTGTTGGAGAGGAAAGACAAGTGCCTGGAGTTTTGTAGCGAAAGCCATTGAAAAATCTTTAGTGCAAGTCAGCCTAGCATACGACACCACAACATTTAGCATGAGAATGGAGGTGGAGGCGGTAACTGCAGCTCTCCAGTGGCTAAAGAATAAGATGATTACATATGTCGTAATTGTAACAGACCGAAAGCATGCTGGGAAAAATTAAGACAGGGATGGTTCGAGCAGAGTGGCAAGCTTCACTGGGAAGGTCACGGGTAATGAGCATACTTTGTATCTTTTCTCCAGGTGATGCCGGCGTGGTGGGTAATGAACAGGGAGACAGATTGGCTGGATCTGCACCACTTTGTTGTGAAATAATATATGACAAGGCAGATGTGGTCAAAACCCTTTGGGAACAAGCAACGGAATCAGTAGAGAAAGAAGATTTATGGCCTGGAGAGAATGGGGCAGCTGGGCGAAACCAGAGGGTCTGGCCGGCTCACTTAACTCAGAGGAAAGGCAAGACGGACATATAACCAGGTTGTGACTGTACCATCAGTATTGGAACTCTGCGTTGGCTGCTGAAGATGTGGACGGAACATGCATGGGAATGCCACGAGTGCTGTGATGCCATTCTGGACTCAACTCGAATTAACTCAACCATGCAACGTTTTCCCCTCACGAAACCAAATTATTGCTGTACTTAAATTAAACGTTGTGCAGCTAGAGGCCTGACTGTTGTAACAAATTTGCAAACACTGTCCTCAATGTAGCACAATATTGACGTACTTCTGTACGGCGCACAGTCACATCTATTACTTTATTGTTGTTGTTGTTGACAAACTGGTACGATTAATGCCTCCTGCCAGGAGAACTTTCCCTTCTTCCCATGCTGTATTGAAAATTCTTGTTAGCCATTTGACTATATGCCTGTGTGCCCATAAGTTGTAAACTCCTATGAAAAGTTTTGGTTGTTCGCCCACTTTTGGACTTTAGTTTTGTTCAAGAACTTGAGTTTTTCGCTCACATTCATTTCACAGATCTGGCTTTTTTGCTTGCACACTATTGATTCCTTGCATCTCAGGAAGATTCACTTCGACTTAGACGGAAACACTCCTTATTAGTGGCCTTTTACGACTTGCTTGTTGGAAGCTATGGCGCTATTTCTCTCTCCCCACCCCAACCCCTTCCGCCAAATAAGGCCCCGGTAACTACACCGGGAATCCGAATAGTCCCCTATCTTCCAAGCATCAGTTTCGGAAGCAAAAAAAAACCGCAACCCACTTTTTGGCTTGAATTGCACTGGGAAAAAAAGTTCCTTTGTGTTGGAAAAAAGGGGGGGGGGGGTAGGGTTAGTAGTAGTCGGCATTCATTTATTACTAACCCTAAACCCCCTATCATATGGGATGTCCCTAAATAACGCGTAATGTGGTCGCTAAACAGAGGAGCCTGTCCTACTACTAGGCGCGTCCACCAGGTGGCGAATGGTGGAAAGGCCTCTAGATATAGAGGTTAGCCACGAATATACTGAATAAGTGTCCGCGGACCAAAACAGGTAATGGTCATTGAGAGGAGGTGAATTAGTTGGTGGGACAGCTAACACTATAAAATTCCTCAAAACTCTACGATATGGCCATCGGCGGGTAAGAGGCGCCACAACCCCCCCCCCCCCCTCTTCCTGCCTTGTAGACAACGGCTATTGGAGTAAAACCATATACAAACCGGCGGAAGTCAAGGGAAAATCACGAAGAAAAGTCATGCCTCGAAACAGATTGTGGAGAAGCATTATCGCCTACGCCAGTTGGCAAAGCACCTGATGATGATAAACAGAAAAGAACCCCCAAAAAATCGTCACGAATAACCAGCGTTCCTGAAGAGGTAGCTTTAGGTAATAATTGCCCTGACCGGCGACGAAAGCGTCTATGGGTCAGCCATTGGGCGACCCAGTCGCCGATGTCGCAACATGATACAAACAGTGAGGTAATTTTATTTTACTGGTGATTTATGATTTGTTTACTATGATTTATGCTTAGTTTACACGTCGGCTCTGTCGATGCGAACACTTCGCTTCGTAATGCCGGGATGCCGGGTTCGATCCCAGCTGCGGGCAATGCGCCTTGCGTTGGTTTCGACAGTGGTATCAAGAAAGCCGACCGTCCAGGAAGCAATGGCAAACTACTGGACGTAATTTGCCTAGAGAAACCACACAACAGCCAGGGGCTGTTAGGGTTGGTTCTGCAACGTCCTGTAAAGGATACGCAACAACCTTAGTTTACACTCCTATACACTCCTTTCCAATGTCCAATGCAGGGTTGCCATATTGGCATTTTTGATGCCAGATTCCGCAAATTTTGCATATTCGAAATTGAACTGGCATAATAGAATGAACTGGCATATTTTGGCATGTTTGGGTTTTTCCTGGCTTTTCTTATCAAGTTGTGCTTACATTTTTGTGTGTGTGAAAGTTTTAAATTAATTTTATTGAGTGTTAAAGTGGGTCTGTGTACAAGGTTGCGTGGTTTCTGTATTGTACGTATTAAATATACAGGCGTCTGCGATGTGCGTATTTTGTTCAGTGTTCTATACATATGTTGCCATGTGTGAGTATTTGTGGTGCAAGTGTGTGCGCAAACAATATATACATCTTTACATGGACATTGGTATTAGTAGGAGATTTTGAAGCAGTTAGTTACCAATGTTACCAAGTTAGTTAGTTTACCAATGGCCACGTCATCCCCCCAAAAAAATGGAAAGCATCTTAAGACATCGCAAGTATAATAGTAACTAGAATAAAACATACCCACGGCTCAAAAGATCTTCAGACGGATCAAAGGCAGCATATTGTAAACTGTGTCAGTGCACTGTTGCACCAAGAATTAGTAGCATATCAAATCATGAAAAATCCGAAAAACACAGGATGAAAACTGTCAAAAAGCCAGTCACAGCTTATTACAACAATGACTCCTAGGCAAAGTAATGATAAAGTTAAAGCAGCAGAGTTGCAACTTGCTGTAGGCATGACCTGCCATGGTGCAATGCGCACAATTGATCATCTAAGTGAAATCATAAGAGCGCATGGTCGGGGGAGTACATTGGAGCACATACAGTTGCATATAACTAGATGTTCATGCCTAATTAAATATATATATATATATATATATATATATATATATATATATATATATATATATATATATATATTATATCGCCTGCACTTAAGAATGACCTTATTGGTGATTTTAATCATTATAATATTCCATCCTTATAGATGAGTTGCAAAGACTTCATCCCATCTGAGAAAATGCTTAAAGATTTTACATCCAAAAAGGTTTACGCTGTGTCTTCCACTTGTTCCAGTGAGGATGGCAGTGAAGAATTCAATCTAGAGCTTTTGATGTGAAGCGAGTACAATGTTACACTTTATTTCGTATTTTCTGGCATATTTTTGGTAATGGTTTGGCATAAAATTAAGTTTTTCATCTGGCAACCCTGGTCCAATGGACAGGCCAATGGTTCTCGATTTACTTCCGGTGTTACTCGTCTTTCGAACGTTTACCGCCATTAAATAGAGAGCAAATAGTTGCTTATCAATCTCAGTCATCATGAAACTTGTTAGGTGAATATTTCAACTGTTTTCATTTATTGTTATGTTTTGTTAACCAAATTATACACATATTTTTTCTTGTTTTTGAAGGTAACTCTTGATAAATAGGCGTACCGGCTTTAAGATTGTTTATAATAAATAATAGATTGTTTATATTGTTTATTGTTTATAAGATTGTTTATAATTATTATAAACAATCTTATAAACAATAAACAATAATAAACAATGTATTATAAAATTATAGTAATTGTAATTACGATTTATTAATAATTTAAAGCAGTGGAAACCGAAACGAAACGGAAATTAATTATATTATTTAGTCGTTTGCGATTGCATATACTCTCGAGTTTCAATGCAAAGAATAGAACTTCTTCCCGAATACTACCGTGCAGGCAGCATTGGTGTGAATGGATAATATGTGTTTTGTGTAGTAATTACTTACACTTACTGTACAATTATTTTTGTGACAAATCACATTCATGGGAATCGTCTTGTCGTCGTTGTTGTTTCTTTTACTACTTACTGTAACTAAATCTTTCCGCACTGGCTGCAAAATACTGACTGCCTGAAGGTTTGATCACCCCTGGCTAGGACTCACGAGCAAATAAAATGAAGGAAGCTGCAGGAGATGCGGTAGCTGCTGCTCGTGAGTCCCAGCCATCTAGTTTGCCACATGTTGGCCAAAAAATATCCAAACGGTGGTCTTCCCATATATCTAAAATACGGACTGTCTGCTAAGGGACAAATAATCGCGGCAACACTAGGATTACGTGACAGTCACTATCAACATTGCACACGGTACTAGTAGCAGACGATAAATACTGACGGTTGCCAAACATTTCGAGCGTTTCTGCAGACGACGATATTAGTTTATTATTAGCGACCGTTGACCAATTTCGAGACATTACAGACGATGAAAGCGATTAGCAATACTGTGTTCTTCCGGTTGGAGGATTTAGCAGCGGTAGATGTCAGACTTGTCGGCATGCGCCAAACGCGATTAAACTCATCGCCGAGCGTATCTAGGTGCCTGGGACTCACGAGTACAGTAATTGGAGGAAGTTGCAGGAGATGCGGTAGCTGCCACTCGTGAGTCCCAGCCATCTAGTTTAGCCCTCATCCGCGCCGCGCGTAGCGGCGCGGGGGATACCCTCGGCGGTAAGGCACACTCGCAGAAGCAGGTCGGCAAGCACCATATCGCCCAGACCATGTCAGAGCATTTGTTTGGCAAATATATTTTTAATAGAACTGACCCGCATTCGGATATTTTTTGATATTTAATATCAAGAAATTGGCCAATTTAGCTCTCTTTCGAACGCCATCATATTAAAGCCGCCATTTTGGGTAACAAGTCAAAGGAGAGCCAAGTGTTTTGTATGTGTGTCTTAGTTTGCAAAATTTGGCTAACCTCCGAATAACGGTACCAACTTGTCGAGGCCGAAAATATACCCTCACACTGCCTCAGTCACATGTCAGTTGCGTACTTCCGGGGACTGTACTGCCACCGCCGAATTGCGAACTTCAGGAGACTATATCGCCACCGCCAAGAGTGTTCCCCACGACGCTTACGCGACGTGGATTTAGGACTAAACTAGATACTGTCGCGGTGGCAGAAGTCCCTGTAAGTGCGCAATTTAAGTCGCCGGAAGTGTGCAAACGTGACTGAGGCCCTGTTAGGGTATGTTTTCCGCCTCGATAATTTGGGACCCTTATTTGGAGGATAGCCCACAATTTAAATAAAAGAATATATATATATATATATATATATATATATATATATATATATATATATATATATATATATATATATATATATATTTCAGCTCCTGTTTGAGGTCCAAATGTTCAGCGATGAGAATTGCTGTGGCATGTTTTGTAACGAACTCGCGTGCTCTCTGTGGGAATGGGTTGGGGGGTTAAACTCATAGTGCATCCGAAAGAGGTAGGGAAGGGGGCAGGAGGCCATTCAGACATTTCTCGTCGTTGCCGTCTTGCTGGATTCTAGCGTGGCCTTTTGCCGGGACTATGTGTATATATGTATATAAATTAAATTGAGCTATTTATATTATAATTACCAGTAACAAAGTGGATGAGTGTCATAAATTGCATGTCACGGTCTAACTATAGTATAGGTGTAGGCGCTGCTGGGGCTCAGGTTCCTTGAGACCCCCACCACCCCCCCCCCCCCCCCCTTTAAGTTTTGGTAAGCAAAAAAAAATTGGCTTAATCTCTTTGTTGGAGGCACCTTTGTTTGTGATTTCACTAGGCAATTTTACGTTCACTAGTTTGCCATTGCTTTCACTTTTTCATTGGTCAACTCTTGCAGTGTCAAAACCAATGCTAGGTAGTCTGCTGCCAGATTGCCCACGGCTGGGATCGAACCTGGCGCCTCGGAATTACATGCACATTTGCACAAGCCACAGACAGCGACAAAGTAGCAGAACTTGAGCATATATATATATTACATCAGGGCTTCTAGAACTATCTTACTATCACTTGCAGCTGATCGATATAGACCAATTTTTGGTGACCCTACTCACACTGTTGCAAAATCAGTTCACATTAAGACTATACAACTGTAATAGCTTTTGGTGAAACTTAGCTCAGCTGGGAAAAAAAATGTGAACTTGTATCCTAATATGCTGAAATTTATTATGTCCTTTATTACTCTTTGGGGGGTCGAGGAAGATATAAGGTCCTGCTTTGTGCTCTTCTGGCTGCTTATTACATGTACATACATAAAATTTATACTGTTAAAAAAAGGCAAGAAGGGGACTCTTTTCTGTGGGTTTTTTAATGCTGGGTACATATCTATGTGGTTAATCAGCACTTGGTCTTAGGTTGTTGGTAGTGTGTATCACACTTGTTGTCTTGCTTCTGAGAACATTTTTTGGTGACACTTTAATGTGGCTGGTTCAACCACAGTGCCGTAGGGTCTTAAAATTAATCATACTTGGAGAAAAAAGAGGGGGTATGGGAGGGGGGGGGGGGTGATAAGTGCATTAGCTACCTCTTCTGTATTTAGCCTCCATATTGAATGTGTCAGGACAGTACATATTGAGTCTACGGGGTGCTTTTCAGTAGATAGTTAGTTTGCTTCTGTTGCTCATCTCAGCCTTGCTAACTTTATAAATTCCACTTTTCGTCGTGGTCTAGCGGCTAGATGCTTGCATGGTCATGGTTTCAGGTCTTGTTTGGGGCCGGGCGATTTTCAAAAATGACCTTGGCTCCTAGGGAGATAAAGGCGGCCGGCGTGATGTTGGCCACATCAGCCACCAAGTGCTGTTTGGCGTATAAAATATCAGTCTGGCTCTGTATACCTATTATGCCTGAAGGTGTGGAAAAGGGGCAGAAGAATCAGAAATGTGCTTAAAGAGATTTTTTCCATTGTAATTTCTGTGAGCTTATTTTTATCCCCACCACTAACTTCAATTTTTCTTTCCTTGATAATGTAGATTTCTTATGAAACTCAGCCATGAGACTGTGACAGTTGAACTGAAGAATGGAACACAGGTTCATGGAACCGTAACAGGTAAAATATGATTCTCATCTGGAACATATGTTTCTCATCTTCAGTGTATATTTCTCATCTCGAACATATGTTTCTTATCTTGACACTTAGAGATGATTGATTAGTTTATGCTGCTAATTTTTAAACATTTAACTTTTAGGAGCCACAAGAATCAACAAGTTAAACACTGTTGGATCATGCTGTATATTTTGACTAATTGCGTGGAATTTTAAAATAAATAAAAAGTCATGATCTTCTTCTTCTTTATGTTCACCAGCTGTAAACTCTGGCGGAAAGTTCTGGCTGTTCATCCACTTTGAGACTGCAGTCCTGTTCCAGAAACTGAGAGTTACGTGTGCATTCCGTTTTACAGATCTGACTCATTTGTTTGCAGACTGCTGGTTCCTTGCCTCTCAGACTTCAAAGGAAGCTTCTAATTAGTCGACTCTTACGATATGCTTTTAGGTAGCCAGTGGGTCTATTCTTGTTTTCTTTATAATAGAGTCCTGGACCCACACAGGAAAAGTCATGACCAAAATCCATTCTTTTGTGGGTTTTTTTTGTTTGTTTTGGGTGTGGCGGGGGGTGCTATAGAATGGGTTGAAAATGAAGATGATATAGCCATGAGAATGAAGACAGTTTAGCATTTGCTAGAGCATTGTTGCTTCATCATAATCTTCAGCCAAAAACCAGGAAGCCTAGACTGCACCATGACGGCTCCCAGCTTGGACATAAGGAGTTACCAAAATCACATCGTGTAAGGCAGATAGCTAAGACCTGCGGACACTTGTTATTTTTAAAGGTCTACCATAAATTCTATACCTTTTCATAACCATCCAGAAGAACATATAATTTATAAATGTTAAAAATGCAGAAAAGTTTGCATTGCATTCTTCTTCTGCCTTCATCTGGAATTTGTAAATTCATTGTGCCCATTTTGTTTCCTCGTTCATAAGTGGTAACATTGCATTCTTATTTGATGGTTTGTAAATGATGATTGTGGACTCTGACATTTGTTCCATGGATCACCAGATGGGAAAGACTGATGTAAGGTGCTTCGTGGTGTGGCAGGTTCATGAGAGTAATCTTGGTAATCTTAGTTTCCATAGTAAACAGGTCACTCCATAGTTTCTCCACCCCTGTGCCAATGAAAAACACAGAATGTCAAACACTGTCTCTTGTGGAAGAATTGATGCAGACAGCAGTTTCTGCATAAATATCCATTAATATACACATGTATTTAAAAAGATAAAAGCCAGCTATCAGAAGTGCTGACACAAACAGTTTAACATAAAAAGTACAGTTCATCATCTATAGAAGCAACACTAACAAACAGATCAGCAGTTGAACAGTCAGTCAGGTTTAATCACACAAGGCACCACCAGTCCTGTGGCAACAGGTCACGCACCATTTTCAGAATCTACAGTGTTCAACACGTTGGTCACATTAGAAATACCATTCCAACTTAATTCCGCAGCTCAAAGTGTCGCACCATGCACTCAGCTTAGAAGTTAGGCGACAAAACTATATCCTGTCTGTCTACAGAAGGAGGAAAATTCAGCGGATACCATCTGTCTGAAGCAAAAGGTTTTTCACTACTGGTGACAGTGCCTATCATCCCTTTGGACTAGAATAATAGTGTTTGTTTCAGTGCTGTGTCTGCATGAATGAGTGTCTGATCTATTTTGTGTTTCTGTCCTTTGAACTGTGAACAGGTGTAGATGTCAGCATGAACACACACCTGAAAGCAGTGAAGATGACTGTCAAGAACAGGGATCCACAACAGCTGGATGCTCTGAGCATCAGAGGCAACAACATCCGTTATTACATTCTTCCAGACAGCTTGCCTCTTGATACTTTACTCATAGACGATGCACCTCGGTCGAAGGCCAGAGGCAGGAGAGAGGGGGGAAAAGGTAGAATATTGTCACCAGTTTAGTTCAAAATTGTTTTTGCATACATTTTCAGTGCGGTTTTTTTAAACTTAAATGGCATAAAGGTTTTGGTGTAGGATATGTCTAAGCTTAAAGCTCTGCAGTGGTTTTTATATGGCCAAAAATAACATACTATTCTGTTTTAAAAAAAATATCTTTTGTCAGTACCTTTTAGGGATGTTTTCTTTCAGAGTGCATCCATGAAAAAAGTGGCTCCTCCAGGTAAGATTTAACATAAACGTAGGGTGAGATTGTTTTCCAAAATAAAACTTTTCTCTCTTGAGGCTTTGACCTGAGGGTTTAATCGTCTTGAAATTACACCTCTCAATCAAGATGACAAACAATACCATCAGGGCATACCAAAAACCGCATTTAGCTTCTGAAGAAGTTATAATTAGGGCTGCCTAACAGCTACACCCGTCTGACGTTACCTGCAGTCCTGTATGGATAAGGATCAAACTGATAGACACTCCGTATTGGTAAGGGTCAAACTGATAGACACCCCGTGTGGGTATGGATGGAACTGATAGACACCCTATGTGGGTCCCAGGGCCCCACTGTGGGAAAAACAAGAAAAAACCAACTGCCTGCACAACAAGCATGTTGTGGGAGTCAACTAGTTGTGGGCATCCTTCGAAGTTTAAGCACATCTGCCTGAAAGACGCAACCAAAAGTCTGCATTAAAATAAGCCAGGTCTGTGAAATGGATGTGGACGCAACACTCAGATTCTGGAACATTACTGAAGTCTGGATGTGGACAAACACCTATAACTTTCCACCAGTTTACAGCCGGTGAACGAGAAGAAGAGATTGACAGGCTGTGAGTCCATGTTACTTGTCTCTGTTTCAAAACTTACTAGTTTCACTTTCGCCATAAGACTCGGAATTAATGCAAAAATTCATTGTTTTTTTTTTAATAAAGTCCATTTGATCTCTTGTATAGTGTCTGGTATCTGTGAGTAGCATAGTATAGTAAATGTACGTTAAGAAAGGTCTGATATCACATAGTAGCAGCAGACTTGCGCCAGCATTTGTTGGCAGTTATGGTTGATGATTTTACAATTTTATATTCAGTAGTTGGCATTTGACACCGAATGAGTGACACTCATGCATTAGTTGAACTCAGTGTAAATTGTCTGCAGCTGTACCTAAGCCACTAAGACATTTATGCTTGCCCTTAGAAAGGTGATTATTTTATTGAACTTTACGGCAACCCTTTACACATATGCACACACACAAAGTACAAAATTGATGGTCATGGTGTCAGACCTGTAAAACCCTTTGCCGATTGACATAGGCCTGTCCACAAATTAACCATCTCCTGTAGCATGTGTCACTTCCTGTGCTGACACCCCTCCATGCCATGACAGTGGGCCATCAGAAGTCTTCTCTCTTTGTTTTCCCTTGTCTCTGTCTTTACATAAATCTTTCCATTTGTCACATGTCCCAGTTTTTCTTTTTATATAACCTGGTCAAAACATTTCATCTGCCACCCTTCTCTGAAATAAATTGGTTTCTTTTGCTTAGCATTCAGCGCCTGAAAAATCTGGTTGTGTGTCTATTTTTGGTATTTTCTAAAACTTGAGTTGTGCATGCTCATCTGTTTTACAGATCTGCCTTATTTGTATGCAGACTGTTAGTTCCTCACCTCTCAGGCAGATGTAAATTGACTTTAAAGGAAATAACCTTAATAAGTTATGACAAGTTTGTTGGGAGGAGGCACAGTTAATCTATTCTTTATTCTCCCAAACTTGGTCCCCAAAACACACATGGGAAGTTGTTTTCGGGTCTTGGCCTTTTTCAAAACATCCAGATTACTCAGTTTATAATTTTTAGCATCCTTCTGTGAAGCCACATTTCTTAAGGGTCCCAGAATGTTTTGGCTTGATTATTGTTCTGGATTCACAGTCATATGTTCAAATTATTGACTCTATATAGCATACATAAATGTTTTTTGAAACTTCCAAAGATAATCTGCTGGATAAGATTTTCTTAATTTAAAAAATGAAGTTTTTGCTGTCCTATTCTGTTCTTCTGTAATAGATCTTCTGCTTGAGCATTCACCCTCAAAGTGGTGGTTAACATGTTGTGTTGTGGTTTATAGTATGGCTGAGAGCTCTGCAGCTTTGCGCCCAAGATATCCAGTTTTAACAAATCTCTAATTAGTCATCTTTTAGAACTTACTTTGGGGGGAGGGGGGGGGGCGGCGTCTAATCTACTATTAAATTTTCCATGAAACTAGATACTTAAAATGTCTTTACTTGTCCCAAATTAATGCCGTTGACTTTAATGGTATTTTAGGCAAACTTCATTTTGTGTGTGGTTCCTTATCATTACTTCTGTTACGCTATCTACAGAGAGAAAAATCAGCCATTCAGGTAAGAAAAAAGGATAGATGTAAAAGAAAGAAGTGATAACTTTAAAAAAAACGATGCAAAAAAAAGCTGTCTTTTTATCAACTATACTTTTTTTTTTAAATTTAACGTGGTGGTGTCTTGGAAAAGATGGTGATGGAGGGTACAGTCTGTAGAAAGCAAGGCAGGGGTCGGCCTCCGATGGATATGGGACATTGAAGATGCATTAGCATTTAAAGCACATGGGGCTGGAAAGCTGGCTAGGAAAGTGGATAATTTGAGGTGTTCTGTGGAGATAGCGACATTCTGTTAAGGACTTGCTGATTGATTAATGAAAGGTGCTTAATTTTGACATGTGGTACCTAAATCAGGGCCCTGGAACCCACATGTGACATCTTCCATCTTATTTTATCCATGAGCCTAGATACTTTAAAGTTCAATATTTGTCCCAAATTAATGACGTTGACCTTATGGTAATTTAGGCACACTTAATTTTTTTGTCATTATCATTACTTCTGTTACGCTACCCACAGAGAGAAAAATCAGCCATTCAGGTAAGAAAGAATGATAGATTGTAAAAGAAAAAGTCGTAGACTTAACCAAAAAACCACATAAATAATCTGTCATTTTAGTAACTATACTATTAAGCAAACTAAAAAAAAAAAACATACTTTTAACATTAAAAATCTTTGTGAAGTTGTTTAAATCACTCACAAGAATATCTTAGGATTCAACAAATCAGTTGACATTTCTTTTGTATCTGCTTATCAGTAGTTTTTAGGCCTATGGACTCCCCCCTTTCCCCTCAGCTAATCAGAACAAGCCATAGGATAACTGAGTTTCTATTTTTGAACAGTGTAGAGTGTGAGCAGAGCTTCAGGACAATTTTCAAGCGAGGAAAAAACAGGCAAACTTTCTAATCTGGTTGCAACATCAATATGGGAACACTTTGTTGGCCAATGAGGATGCATGTATGGGAATGTCTGGAGTGTGGTGGATTGATGTCCATTCTTGATTTATTCTGGAGTCCCCGTGGCGGAGCGGCTAGACGCTCGCCGCGGATCGGAAGGTAGTGGGTTCGCTCCCTGGAGGAGCCGGACTTTTTTCAAAAAATAAACTTGGCTCCCAGGTCGACCCAGCCTTGAGTGGGTACCGGGTGCAGTCCCGGGAAGTACAGGCGGCCGGCGTGATGCTGACCACATCCCCAATCTTGTGCCGATTGGTCTATAGAAATATAGGTCTAGCCCTATATGCCCTATACGCCTAAAGGCGTGGAAAAGGGTCCTTTACTTTTTTTTTTAAACTTGATTTATTCAGTCATTTTAGTCTAACTTCATGTGGTATGTTATCTTGTGTCAAAACTTGCCCTGAGAATTAAAATAAGGGTAGGAAGGAGTAATTGAAGCATAAAATTATGGTAGACATGTGGATTCGGAAACAAATGACCATGCAACAATGAGGCTTGTGATATTCCAAAGAAAAGGTTAGTTTTTTTTTTCAGGTAAGGTGCAAATATGACAGCCATGCTGTAACCAGATACACCAGAATTTTGTCCTCGGAGGAGCACAAAAGGCGATTGATTAAAGACATTTTTCTTAGCAGAAAAACAAAAACAAATAAAAAGTATTGTACAAGTTATACACACTGATTGTCTCTTTAAATACATATGTAAACATAAGTGGCCCCCAAAATCTCATTGGGAGAACAATAAAGACAAGCCCCTTTCCCCCAGATCAGTTGTTTCACTGTTATTGTTACCAAGAATTTATACACACTAATATTCTAGACTGGTAAATGTACGTAGTATGGTATAAACTAAGTATATTTACGTGTGGTGTGAGTAAAATTAAGTAATTTTTCTGCTGCCGTTTAGACATTTGCTTCTCATTTCTCTATTTTCACATTTTATTATAATAATTTAAAACATATAATGTGCAGTTATTGCAATGAAGGTTGACTGGAATACAGTCGCTACTGTCTTTAGAGATGTTGCACTGTGAGGTAAGTCTCTTCCGCTGTACAACTCTTATACTGCTGCGGAAAACTATGAGAATGGTTTAAACATAAAATAAACCGTTATCATAGAAATTGAACTATAATGCTCGAGGACCATGAGATTATTAAACACATTCATTGACGTGTAAGCCACATGGCCATGTTTATTTGTAATACGTTATTTTGAATGCCTGTAAAATGTGTGTATAAAATCCAGGATTGTTGAATCAGACCAAACAGAAAACATTAGACAGACAAAAATGTATAAACTGTAATACAGATATCTGCACCACATTAATATAATTAATATATATTTATATCTAAAATGTAAACACTACCCACAGAGAGAATAATCAGCCGTCCAGGTAAGACAACATGGCATATTGTACCAAACAAGTCGACCGTCTCAGTTCTTGTGGTGTCTGTATCTGTTTCAAAGCTTGCTAGTTTCACTTTCAGAAGAGAGGTTGCATTTATACAGAAATCAGTTTTCTGATGATAACCGTATGACCACCCAGTGTTTTGTAACATGAGGTTAGATACAATGTCTTCCTAGAAACAGTTGGTAAGCAGGGGGTCACTTGCCCCAGTTGCAAACATTAAAAAATTCTCTGGCGGTGCTAGAGAGTAGGTTGTAAGCCAAGACTATTCAGCTGGCAACCGGCGGGCCATATCTGGCCCGTAGATCATTGCCAGTTGTCTTGTATTGATGATCTTTGTATGCTGGAGCTCTGGCTAGTGATGATCTTTGTATGCTGGAGCTCTGGCCTGTGATGATCTTTGTATGCTGAAGCTCTGGCCTGTGATGATCTTTGTATGCTGAAGCTCTGGCCTGTGATGATCTTTGTATGCTGAAGCTCTGGCCTGTGATGATCTTTGTATGCTGAAGCTCTGGCCTGGATGATCTTTGTATGCTGAAGCTCTGGCCTGTGATGATCTTTGTATGCTGAAGCTCTGGCCTGGATGATCTTTGTATGCTGAAGCTCTGGCCTGTGATGATCTTTTTATGCTGAAGCTCTGGTCTGTGATGATCTTTATATGCTGAAGTTCTGGTCTGTGATGATCTTTGTATGCCGGAGCTCTGGCCTGTGATGATCTTTGTATGCCGGAGCTCTGGTCTGTGATGATCTTTATATGCTGAAGCTCTGGTCTGTGATGATCTTTATATGCTGAAGTTCTGGTCTGTGATGATCTTTGTATGCTGGAGCTCTGGCCTGGATGATCTTTGTATGCTGAAGCTCTGGCCTGGATGATCTTTGTATGCTGAAGCTCTGGCCTGTGATGATCTTTATATGCTGAAGCTCTGGTCTGTGATGATATTTTTATGCCGTCTGGTCTGTGATGATCTTTGTATGCCGGAGTTCTGGTCTGTGATGATCTTTGTATGCCGGAGCTCTGGCCTGTGATGATCTTTGTATGCCGGAGCTCTGGCCTGTGATGATCTTTTTATGCTGAAGCTCTGGTCTGTGATGATCTTTATATGCTGAAGTTCTGGTCTGTGATGATCTTTGTATGCTGGAGCTCTGGCCTGTGATGATCTTTGTATGCTGGAGCTTTGGCCTGTGATGATCTTTGTATGCTGGAGCTCTGGCCTGTGATGATCTTTGTATGCTGGAGCTCTGGCCTGTGATGATCTTTGTATGCTGGAGCTCTGGCCTGTGATGATCTTTGTATGCTGGAGCTCTGGCCTGTGATGATCTTTGTATGCTGAAGCTCTGGTCTGTGATGGTCCTCATTTTCAAAACTGGTGCCAGCACAAACTTAGTTGAATAGCCCTGTTGTAATGTCACCACCATGACCAATATTTTCAAAGAAACAACCTGCTCACAAGTAAACCCGGATTGCCTCAAAGCAATCCTTATAATAATTAATGCAGGTTTGGACACCAATATTTGTGATTAATAAATGATTCATAATTTTGTGCTTATCCCTCAAAACTGGAGAGAGTTTGGAAAGTATAAACTTGTGTGTGTGTGTTTTGTGCAGTCTTTGTTAAAAGCTCTGTAAGTAAATCTTTTTACCAATTCATTATTGTCTGGCATATTTTGCTATTTCTTGTCAAATGCATTGCTACAGAATTTACATCAGCATACAATGAACCACCGAATATAAACTTTTTGCTGTAATGCACCAAGGGCACAGTCTTGTGTTCACACTGTACAGGTATTCACACAATTCTAAAATTAACCGTTTGATCAGAGTTCTGGTAATAGTCTTCCAACTTAATAGTGAACGAGTTGCCTCATATTTGTTACATTCCTGTGCCGCTATATGCCAGTTTCACAATGTCCTTTACTGTCCCTGGTGATAGACTGCAGTCTTGTCTAGCATGCACACGCATTAAATGCATAAGGCAGCCATCAGAAATGCGAACACAAACAGTCCTGCACTAGTAGTGCAGTACATCGTCGATGGGAGCAGCATTTACAACAGATGAGTAGTCACACACACACAGTTAATTGCATAAGACACCAACACTTCTCTGGTAACAGGCCAGTTTTCATTTTCTGAATCTAAATGAAATCTGTTGCTTGGTGTAACACCATGCACCATTTGATCCTCTTTTTTTTAACATAAAATCTATTGTCGATGCTGATATGAAAGTTAACATTATATTGGATTACATAGTTGCGCTATAACTACTATTGCTGCATAATTTCTTTTCAGCCCCAATGGCTGGAGGAGCTCGTGGACGTGGTCGTGGTGGACCAAGAGGGCGTGGTAGAGGAGGCCCACGAGGAGGCGGTGGTAGCCGTGGAGGACCAAGGGGCAGACGATAAAATATGTGAATGTTTAGTTTACATCCATTTTGTATATATTATCACTTTACAATGTTGAATATACTATACTGTCCTTGTCTTATTCCATAATTTGTCGAGGATGATACGAAACAGATTTAGTTGAAATTGTTTAAGATTTTCAGGGTTATCAGTTACCCTTACAGTGTTCTTTTCAAAATCATCTCCATTGCATGTCGGGAATCCCCAATAATACTCAAGTCTTCTAAGCCTGTTTCCAAGGGTGTTTGTGCTGAGGTCTCCTGTTCTTTGCTGGTTGATGTAGCGACTAGGCTCTTGTGTGGTTTTCAGTGGGGATGGTTTTCCAGATAAAAAGGTGCAAATACTCACACTTAAAAAGGTGCCATACTCCTTAAAAAGTGCCTGTTAAGTAATGCTAATCCCTAGGTGGGTTCTGGGACCCCATTGTGGGGAAAACTAGAATAGACTCACTGTCTTCCAAGCAAGCATGTTGTAAGAGTCTACTAATTGGGAGTTTCCTTTAAAGTCGGAGTGCATCTGCCAGAGAGGCAAGGAACCAACAATCTGAATACAAGTAAGCCAGATGTGTAAAATGGATATGCACGCAAAACTCAGGTTTGGAAAGGGGGGGGGGGACAACCAGGACTTTCTGCCGGAGTTTGCAGCTTGTCATTGTGAAGAAGAAGTAGTGCTGTAAATTGCATTACTGCGTACTGCCAGGAAAAAAGCCAGGATTGTCAGTTACCTATAAAAATAAAATATGAAGAAAAAAATGACTGCATTACTTGAATGTATTTCTGACAGAAGTCGTTCCAACTTAACCACCATCTGCGGTGAAGGTTGGCAACAGTGTACCCACTTCTGTCCTCGGAGTTATTGTGGTGAGACCCCAATCTCTACCACAGCGTGACTTGCACCACTGTCCGAACACTGCGAGAGTGGTTTAACAAAAACAAAAATAAACTGCTGCGAAATTGAACACTTAATTCTTGAAGGCATTGACGTTGCTCTAAGCCATGTTACTATCTGGGGCATCTTCTTCTTTGCGTTAACCAGCTGTAAACTCTGACGAAAAGTTTTGGTTGTTCATCCGTTTCTTGACTTAAGTCTTGTTTGAGAACTTGATTGGTGTGTGCACATCCGTTTTACAGATCTGCCGTATTTGTATGCAGAATGTTTGTTGGTTCCTTGTCTCTCCGGCAACTGCACTCCGACTTTTAAGGAAACACCTAATTAGTCAACTCACTTGACATGCTTGTTAGGGAGGCAGTGAGTCTGTTTTTGTTTTCCCCACAATGGGACCCCGGAATCAACACAGGCTTATTTAGAGTATGAAATTGAGAGATTGAACAAGTTGCTAAGTTTGTTTAGAAAATGCTGTGTGTGGTCAGCTGTAATGTTAACTTAGCATACGGTTTCAACCAGACCTTTTGCCATACTGTGTGAGCACATCTGTCTGGCAATCTTGACAGTGTTCCTATTGTGTTTAGCCTGATTGTAGTAGCAAAGAGGCTTCTTCAAATCATCATTGCATCTAGATGTGTCAACCGGAAAGTGCAAATATGGCAGCCATGTTGTCAATGCATTTACATCTTCAAATGAACATAGAAGAAGAAGATCATTGCTAATGCTTTTTAAAAAAGCTAGTGATGAGGCAGTATTATTTTAATTTCTATGTAACTTACATTTTGCTTGTATGCTTTATTCTTCTGTGTAATTGGTACTATTTCTTTGGGAATAGTTTGGGGAAATAAATAATTAATGAAAACAAATAATGAAACTCTTGTTCATGTGTAATTATGTAGGCATTTGTTTAGTTATAATATTGTATACAGAAGATTGACCCGCTCAGGTGAAGTTTCAGACGTGAACCTTTAAAAGTAGACCTAGATAATTTTGTATAACCTAATATTGAGATACTACATTGAGAGACCAAGTTTCTTTCAGGTAGACCGTGACAGCGACGTTTCAGAGCTGTATAAAGCAACTTTTCTCATCAACAATTTATTCATTTTGATCTTGGTGTTATGAGAAAGAGACTTTGACTTTAGCAGATGAAGGAAATAATATACTTTATTTCCAGATTGTATTTCTTCTCTCAGATTGTTGGAACAGTTGAAATTTGCACCCAAGTACTTAAATATTTCCATGCATTTGATTTTCAAATTATAACTTATATGTGGCCGAGGTTTATATCTTTTCCTTGTTTTGTTACTACTGTATCATGTATTCTCTCTTATCTTGATTGATAATTAGTCCCATTTTCTGAGCTGCTTCTTTTAAGAGATCTCCAACGATATCAGTCGTCTTCCATACATAATTTGTCATGGTAATTAACTTCTTTGGTATTCCAAAGTCTTTCATTAGCATTCCATAGACACTATCACAGTGCACTATCATATGGCTTTTTCAAATCTACAAAAGCATATCATCCCGATTTTGTTCTGCCGTAAAATGAATATCTGATAAGAATATCTGATCTTATTATTGATGTTTTGTTGGAAACCTCCTTGGTATAATCACCCAATATACAAGGGGAAGTTAATAAGTAGGTCACAGATGGTTATGGGATGGTAGGAAATGTATTTGGTGGTTTCTATAGGTGACAGCAACATCTAACTTTGTACTCCGTTTGTTAGGTGGCGCTAGGTGTCGCATGCACATTCACAACACATAAATAAATTGGCGCCTGTACTTACAGAGTGTACCCTCAAAGAACAATTTGCTGTTGTGCATTTTAATTTTGGGCAAAAGGGATATCTGCAAAGGACAAATGCATCATTGTTGATGGAAATTATGTCGAAAAATAAAGGGACAGTATGTGTACAAGATTTATAGTTTTCGAGTCATCTTCTTTAGTTTTTTATTTAAATAACCATTTGTTGTATCTTCGTCGCATGGTTTTAGCCTGTCTGGTATTACCGCCAATAGCATCTTACAGCTTGTAGACAATAGATATTCCTCTATAATTTTTACATTTATACTTGTCTCCTTTCTTTAACATGGGTATTAATAATGACTCCTTGAAGTCCTAGGGCAATTTATGTGTCTTCCAAACGGGTTTCATTAATTCATATATCTATAAAAGTAATAATACCAGGCATGGCATGGTTAATTTGTACACCTCTTATGTCTTTATTTACCATTCTATGTGTGGGTTCTGAAGCCCTTTAGGGGAAAAAAAAAAGGGGGGGGGGGGTGTCACTGCTCTCTCTACTTACAAGACTTGAATTATAAAGCTCAGCTAATTATGCACGTTTTCCTCAAAGTTGGAGTACATCTGCCTAAGGCGAGGAACCAACAGTCTAAATAGATAAACCAGACATGTAAAACAGATTTACACGCAAAATTCCAAGACCGAAGTCCAGAAATGTCTGAACAACCAGAACTTTTTGCAGGAGTGAATGCTAAAAAAAGAAGAATTTATCATTTTACTTACACCCATACCATGGCTGTTTTCTGCCTTTCTTCTCTCATTGGATCACAGAGGTTAGAACACAATTATGCCAAGTCTGTTGATATCCCGAATAAAAAAACAGCTGACTGAGAATGTATAGTAAAAATCGGTGGTACAGAACAGACAAGCTAAAGTAGAAGCTGTCCTTAGTGTTGCAGCAATGATGATTCAAGCTGTGATGGCACCACCTCACATGAATGACTACAATAAGCTTAAACATGTGAAACACAATGAGAATATCACTATCCATGATAGAAGAGGGCTGAGTGGTCTCGAGGTATGGTGTCTGCCTCGAGTGCTGGAGATCCTGGGTTCAAGCCCAGGTGAAGGCTGGGATTTTTTCAAGTGGACTAGTAATTTCTCCTGGTTTCTCTGGGCAGTAAGATCGGACGCCCATGTGTTTTCTTGCGCTTATAAAAAAAATCCCTTGGCATTTGCAAATCTAAAAGAGTAGCCTCACTGCCCTGCCCAGACAGAATTCGGAACTAAAAATCTACCCAAAGTATTTCAGGATCCTGGCCGGTGCAATGGGTTCATGCACTGCACTAAGATTTTTCAGGCTCAGGCTTGAGTTTGAAGTAGAACGGAGCACTCATGGGTTACACCTGTGTGTCAAAATGTTGATCCGTTGAATAGACATAAACATATTATCAGACAAATGTGCTCTTGCAGTATGGCAAGGCCCTGGTTGGAACTGTGAAGAAAGTCCAGGGCACGTCAGTCTTCTGGCTGCACCACTAACAAACTGGCTGCTCGTCATTGAGAAGACAAACAAAAGGGAGATTCCAGAAGAACAAAAGCAGTCTGTTACAGGTTAGTTGCGTATCCTTTACAGGACGTTTCAGAACCAACCCCCAAAAGCTCTGTTGCATGGTTTTTTTCTAGGCAAATTTACGTCCACTGTCGAAACCAACGCAAGGCGCATGGCCCGCAGCTTGGAACGAACCTGGCATCCCGGCATTATGAAACAGTCTGTTATAGTGGGGCAAAAATCTGCCAGGATGCAGATTCAAACCCAAAATCTGGCAGGCAAGCATCAAGTTACTGTGCTACTGTTGACACCTCCGGCAATGAACTGAATACACACAAAAACTACATTACTAAACAATACCAAAGTATTAGAAAGTGACAAAATACACATGCTTCACCTGCAAGTTTATTCGTACAGCTCTCATTCTAGTGGATAGAGATTGACTGTCTAGTCTCCATCACAGAAGAAATAAAAACATGCCACTGGAGAAATACCACATTTATTGTTTACAACTTTGCTGCTAAATTAATTTACAAGGTAAGCCATTTCTAACAAAGGGAGAAGATCTAATTAGGTATTATAAACAAGGAACTTTAGAACCACAAACCTCCATGTCATTTAACTAGTTGGTCATCATCCTGCATGTCATTATGTCAACTTTGGGTTCACAGTCTAGGAACTTTGGAACCACAAACCTCCATGTCATTATGTCAACATCGGGTTCACAGTCTAGGAACTTTGGAACCACAAACCTCCATGTCATTATGTCAACATTGGGTTCACAGTCTAGGAACTTTGGAACCACAAACCTCCATGTCATTATGTCAACATCGGGTTCACAGTCTAGGAACTTTGGAACCACAAACCTCCATGTCATTATGTCAACATTGGGTTCACAGTCTAGGAACTTTGGAACCACAAACCTCCATGTCATTATGTCAACATTGGGTTCACAGTCTAGGAACTTTGGAACCACAAACCTCCATGTCATTATGTCAACATTGGGTTCACAGTCTAGGAACTTTGGAACCACAAACCTCCATGTCATTATGTCAACATCGGGTTCACAGTCTAGGAACTTTGGAACCACAAACCTCCATGTCATTATGTCAACATTGGGTTCACAGTCTAGGAACTTTGGAACCACAAACCTCCATGTCATTATGTCAACATTGGGTTCACAGTCTAGGAACTTTGGAACCACAAACCTCCATGTCATTATGTCAACATCGGGTTCACAGTCTATTCTTCCATTCCATTCTATCCCGTGCTTTCCTCTCCATACTATGGAGGGTATGCAGACCAGCTCCCTTCTCATCAATGTTCATTGAAGGGTTTGCCTGGTGGGTGATGAGGGTCAACATCACGTCAGCCAGGGAACTTGATGATGATGATGATGATACATGTATGGGTGAGTTGTGTGGTACTAAGAAAGTTTTAAAAAGCCAAGTCTTGCTCACATTAGCTGTAACTATAAATGCATGTTGAGTTGTTCAGAACACAGTAAGTAACAAACAAAACTCACACATACAAGAAGAAACTTAATGATATTTTCAAGATAGAAAAAAATTGACTGATAATAAAAAGTCTTTCAGGAAGACAGCAAAATCAGGATATCAATGTCAGGTACAATAAAAAAAATTCACAAGTTTCGCCTTTGCCACTCTGTAAGTTTTCTTACTGCACTGCTGACAGTGTGATCAATGTGATTTTTGTGCTTCGTTGACAGTGAAACTGTTGTTAATCTTTCTTATTGCCAACTCATTATACTGCTTAAAGAGCTGTATTATTAATGTGCCATATATACTGGTGTTTGTGCTTCGTTGACAATGAAACTGTAGCTAATCTTTCTTACTGCTGACTCATTGTACTGCTTATTGGCCAGCAGGTGCCACAGAGGTGGAAATTCAGCAATTAATTCAAGATAATGCTAGCTCAGAGGATTTGATCATTTACACAGACGGTTCAGTGTCAAGAGGCAAAAGAAGTGCTTGGTCTTCTTAGCAAAAGTTAATGGTCGACGTTTGGTGCAGGAGAGCCAAGCGTATGATATCACAACATCCAGCTTAAGAATGGAGGTGAAGGCAGTCACTGCAGCTTTCCACTGACTAGAGAACATGACACATACACACATCGTGATTGTAACTGATTCAGAAAGCATGCTGAGGAAGATCAGAACAGGTATGCTTCGTGCGGAGGACACGAGTGAGAGAGTATTGTCTGGATTTTTTCTCTGGGTTACGCCGGTGTGTGGGACAGGCGGACAGACTGGCTGGCTCTGCACAACTTGGCGGAATACTGCTACATGATAGGGCAGATGTGGTTAGTGCATTGTGGGAGAGCGTGTACAATTCGGAGGAGCAGATGGATCACCACAGTCTGGTGAGATTGATGCAGTTGGGGGTGACAAGAGGTTCTGGCAGATGCTCGAGGCTCAGAGGAAAGGCAAGACGGACGTTTAATCAGAATGCTACTGGCACCATTAGTATCGGAACTCTTCGCTGGCTGCTGAAGATGGGACAGAGTGCTTATGGGAATGCCCTGAGTGCTGTGATGTCAATTCTTGAATCAAATCAAATCATTGTACTGCTTAAAGAGCTGTGTTACCAATGTGCCATATATAGTGGTATCTGTGCTTCGCTGACAGTGAAACTAGATAATCTTTCTTACTGCTGTCTTATTGTACTGCTTAAAGAGCTGTATTACTAATGTGCCATATATACTGGTGTTTGTGCTTCGTTGACAATGAAACTGTAGCTATTCTTTCTTACTGCTGACTCATTGCACTGCTCAAAGATGTGTTACCAATGAGTTGGAAAGTATTTGTGCTTCGCTGACAGTGAAGTTTTAGCTAACTTTTATCACATACGGTCACTGCATTGTGTGATCATCTCTCCTGCATAGACAGTTTACTGTGTTATCTCACATAGTTGCCTTTTATCCAGATCCATCTGACCTTTCAGACAACCATGTGCCACATGCTTCCTGTCAAAAAGTGAATTCATAGCTGCTACGCTGGTCACCCACAAATTGGCAAGTCAATGTTCTAATATACTTGCATAAATTTCTGCTTATATCATCTTTACATAAGCAAAATAAGAGAGACTTTAACTCCCAATTATAATATATATATACATACTGTATCCCATTACAATCCAGAGCAATTTTTTCCAAAATAGCTGGTGCCATCTTCCAGGTTGACTATGGAAAATATTTAGCTCCAAGTATACTGTTATTTCAAGCTATAGCAAGTTCATAGAATGACTGGAAGAGCGACTGGATCCAATCGGAAGTGTCGGTTTACAGCATCTTGAGGCAACGGGGTAAAAAGATTGGTTTCGATTCATAAACTAATGACAAATGTTGAATATGTTATTTAAACAAAAAATGTGCATACAAATTAAAGTGCATCTTATAATCCAAAATGTATGTTCTGTTATAAATCAACACTGCTTTGTCTTCTTAAAATCTCACCAAATATGTTTCATGGCACATGCACAGGGCTCATTGACCAATCACAGGATGCATTTAAAATGGCAGGACAACACACACGTCACGAACAGGGCAAAAATTGCTTGACACGTGAGTATATTAAAAATACATTTTTTTTTAAATGTATGCAGAAGTATCATTTAACTATTACCAATAGTGAGATTCTGTTTACAATATAGGTAGAGATTCACTCAACTGTAGTACTAAATGGCCAAGATGGATTTATTTAAAAGTGATTTCAAATCACTTATCACAAGTAAAAACATGGAACTGTGGAGAGAACAAACCAACAGTAAACATCTACAAGACCCCATTAACAGAAAACCATGTAAAATTTTCCGTCTAAGAACAGAACACTGCAGGCTCAACTACAACAGCAAAAAATATAAAATACAGTGCCCACAGTGTGCATGACAGATGGGACAACATACACATGAGCACATTCTGCAGTCTGGCCTACTATAATTACAACTACAAAAAAAAAGAAACCAGCCTCAAGAGCAAAACAGTGCAGAACAAGCTATGGGGAACTATGGAGGACCTGCCACTTACATGGACATTGATAGAGGCAGCCCTCCTGATGATCTGACCTGAGCAATAGAAACCGAACGTAAAGAATAAGAAGAAGATTTATAACAGAAACAGACAAAAAAAATCAATGTGGCAAATGTAGCTGAGGGAATGTTTGGTTAAAGGCAAGGAAAAGGTGCTCTTCTGTAAACGGTCTGGCACAACATGGTGAAATAAACAGCTGGAATTGATATACATCACTGCTACATGAAAAACAAAACTAGGACAACCATCACCAATCCAGAACCCAGGGTAAAACTGACATCCATTCAGTGTTGTTATTGTTAACAAAAGGGTACACAGTGAAATAAACCTTTAAAAAAAACAGCTAAAATGTATCATTTCTAAGGAGGATTTGAGAGTTTCGGGCTGTATGGCTAGTGCAGGCAGGACTGCCAATGAGACTTTTTGAAAAACCCAGCTGAACAAAAACCCAAGTAATACATAGGCAAAGAACAAACAAACAAAAAAATAAAATTTAAAAAAAAACCTCGATTGTTAAAAAGTGCGCAAGTTTTATAGTTACAAAACGAAACATTTACCCACTTTTATATAAAGATATATTTTTTTTAAAACCAAGATTTCCAAATCTGAACCCAAGGCGTTAAATAAAACCCAGATCTGGGGGTAAAACACCATCATTGGCAGTCCTGAGTGCAGGCGTCACAAATTATGCCACTTAGGAATTTTAAATGTTTGCCTGTAGCAAAAAAATTATGATTGCCTTATCAAGGATTCAAACCTGGGGCTCCTGAATGAGCCCAGCATTCTAATCACTCAGCCATGTGTGGGGAGAAAACTTTGTACGTTAAATTAAGGCAGTGGTAATTTTAAGTCTGTTTACTATCTTCGAGGCAACTGCCTTCACAAAACAATTCCTAACAGGTCTATAGGTCAAATAAAATATAATAGTAACAATATGAAAATTTAAAAACCATTCAAATGCAAAGTGACAGAACAGTAACTAACTCTACTGGGGGGAAAAAAAAACTTTACAAATGAGCAACAGGTTTACAAGAAACAAAAGTGTATAAAAAACAAAACTTGTAGTGTACAACAGATCTATCAACCACAGTAGTAGGCCCGCCTCCCAACACTCTTCACCTTACATGTTGAATTAACAAGAAGTAACACAGCACCAGACAGCTTCTGAATGGTTAGAATGGAGGTCCAAATGCTGTTGCCCCGTGATAAGCTGAAGGGAGGGGATAACCTGGGGGATAGCCAGCTATGGCATAGGATCTGGCAGTTGGGGCAGGGATGGCGCCGGGCATAGGTGAATATCCAGCAGCAATGAGAGGGGCACCTGCTTGAACAGGGGCAGGGTATGGGGAAGGGGGAGCTGTTCGAGGTGCCATGGCGGCCTGGTAGCTCATCCCTGGGTACTGTGCAGCAGATATGTAAGCATGGGTGGAAGTGGGCATGCACTGCAAGTTGGAGTAGGGCAGTGAGTGGTAGGCTGGCGATATTGTGTATCCAGAAGGGCCTCCATTGGACACCATTGCATAGGCTTGGGGGGCTGGGGCAAAGCGGGGTGCTAGACCAGGCATCCCAGCTTGTGTGGGTGGATACCCCGCAGGTGCTGCAGCGTAGGGCCCCGGAGCTGGCATATAGATGCTGGGCTTGTCTGCACCTGGAGAAGGGATGCTCTGACTGCCATTTGCTGGCAGGCCTGAGTAGTACATCTGTGGTGTAAGCGCGCTAGATATGAAACTGAAAGAGAAGAGAAAAAAAAACACAACTGTTATGATTCAAGCAATTAAATGTGAAAGCTCAGTGACTGGTCCCCTACAACTATACAGGAAATGCTAAATAACTTACAAAGAGAACTGATTATCCACATCATCCCTATATGGGATCCAGGGACCTACTGTGGAGGAGAAAGAAAAGAAGATACGACCCCCCCCCCCCCCCCCTGTTATAAAAGTCTACTAATTAGGAGGTTTTCTTCGAAGTCGCACTGTATCTGCTTGAAAGACAAGGAACCTTCTGTTTATGTTTAACTAAGTCAGATCTGTAAAATGGATGTGTATGCAAAACTCAGTTTCTGGAACAAGACTCAAATCAAGAAACACATAAACAAGAACTTTCTGCTGGAGTTTACAGCCAATGAACACCAAGAAGAAGAAGAAGATCCACATCAGAAAGAGACATCCTACATTCCTTTGACATGTTATGAAACCAGGGAAAAACTGGAGTGCACGATAACAGCAGGAAATTTGAAGATGAAGAAATGTAGAGGGAGACCAAAGGAGAAGATAATAGACAGTTTGGACCATGGCATGGGGGTCAATCTGTATATAAGAAAGGACTGATCCACTAGACAGAAGGCTGTGAAAAGGCATCACTACCAACACCACATGGCATAAACTATAAGATGAGGAATTCTGCTCATTCAATCACAATGAATTCTAAATGCACATAAAAAAAGAAAATAATTTCTTTTGTATAAAGGACATATTAGTTGTACAACTTCTTCAGGCAGTCGTAAAACAACCTCATTTATTGGCTTTTGGCTTATTAGACAATTTTCAACTAACACAGCATGTTGAGAAAAGAGGAGACAAGGTATGCTTCATGCAGAGTGACAAGCATCGTTTCCAGTTCCTGGCTAGTTAGCTTCTTTTGGAAAGTTTCTCCAGGTGTGTTGGGGAATGAACAGGCAGACAGACTGGCTGGTTCTGCACCACCTGGTAGTAAACATGCACGAAAAGCTAAATGTTGTAAAGAGCTTCTGGGAGAGATTGAACAGTGCAGAGACCAGAACAGATCATTACGGTCTGAAAATACTGGAGCAGTGTGGCGTGACCAGGGGTTCTGTCCGATGCTCAACATTCAGTTACTGATACCATCTGAACTAGAACTCAGCACCTGTTGCTGAAGACTGGGATGGATTACTTATGGGATCATTCCGAGAGCTATGATGCTTGTTTTTTATTTTCAAACTAAAACAATATACTGACTACCAAACCTGTTAAGTCTTGCACTGTCCCAGATGTCACATGTTTTTAACATACTCATATTTTGTATTTTTGCACCAAACTGAACGGAGAAGACATTTCAAGAAAAAATAATTGTGTAATGTTGTTGTACATCATCACTATGTGGCTGCAAATTGGCGAGGAGAAAAAAAAGGCAATCAAAAAAAAAATCTTCTGGCACCAATTTAATATTTTTTTTTAATGAACTGATCCTAACTGAGAGCTCGGCCCTACAGTGTACAATTTTAAAAACCACTGGCTGTCTGCCATTCTGCACCAAGAATTTCTGATACATTATAACTGAACTGTTTAACTCAAAAAGTCACAAAACGATATTTTCCCAACACGTGCATCGCAGGAATCACACACTGGTAAACATCAAAGATTGCACTGTGAAATGATTTTCAGTTTTTTTTAAAAAAGCACAATCTATATTAACAGACACATCTAACAATACACACTTGAAGACATAGATGAAACATTTTACATGAACTAATGCAGCACAACACACCTATTTCTGACTGCCATGACCCTGCAGCAAGTGAAATGTCATCATCTATCTGGACAATGTTAATGCAGTTCATAAGAATGATCAAAGTCACAGTCATCAGACTGTTCACAAATATTTTTACCTTCACTTTCTGATTTAAAACTAAAACAAACAAGAAAATACCCAACAGCCTCAGATATATTACCCAAACTGTTCAACCATGCCCCCATTATCAAAACATCCTCATAACCCGTCATCAACATGGGATCTCCCTAAAAAGATTTGTGGAAAATTTACTTTGAGCACTACTAAATTGTTTCCCATAAGGAAAAATTGAGAAATGAATGGACAAATAACTTCAACTACACTTATCACAAAAGTCACATTTTTAACATAACAGCGAGCGCCTAAAGTTACGATCACAGGGGGTGTGATCGTGGTATCCTGGTATAACAGTCGCCCGATTCATAACATGCAGCTGTGGTAGCCAGTGGGTTAAAAACTAACACCAAAATACAAGCGGTTGTCCAAAATACACGAAGAAAAGATTTATTCTACATCATCATCTCAACACACATCTTGTAGAAATATGTTTTAACCCCCTTAGCACGGACGGGCCGATTATCGGCCGGCAGATGTCTGGCCAAAAACACGGAACGGCCGATCATCGGCCCGACCGTGTTTCGCCTCGAACCGCTAAGAAATCTCCTATTTTGAAACACTGAAAGTGATTCATTTATATTAACTGCTGTATCAGCTTTACACATGGCGACTTTTGAGTGTTTGGTATCGAAGTGAAAATTGTTCTTGTTTTTTAGATAGTGACCTGAACCGCTAAAAGTATGTCTGACTCGTATGTTTCTGCCCCTAAACTTCAGGCTCAGGGTATATCCACCCGAAGGTGTTGACACTCCGGCACATCCATTTCTTGTGCTGACTGATGGTGAAAAACACATGTCACCTAAAGATATTATTGCTGTTTCATATATATATATACCTGTTTTTGACTACTGAATTGCTTACAACATTTGCAAAAAGGCCAAAGATCAATAAAAAGATTTCAAATAAAAACAATTTTTGTTTTTAGTTTTATGTTTCCAGCATTGAAGTTGAAAATTCAAATTCATATTTTCTATTTTTAGATATACAAATGAGATAATTTGCATATACATCAATTAATTTTAACGATATTGTGAAAATCATGAACTTCAATCTATATCCTTCAAATAGATATATTATTTCATGGGGGTCAGAATAACAGAAATCTGTCAAAAAATTAAATTAAGTAATGACCAAATTCACTGAAAAAATGCTCCGTGTTTTTGGCTCGACCTCTGAAAAACTTCCCGTGCTAAAAGGGTTAAATAATGTTTTATTTTTAACACATGTGGCTGAAAATAAATAATACAAAACAGACAAGAAAATCAATATCATCAGTGTGATAAGAAAATTTAAATGTCCTCACCTGGCTGTCTTCTGATCTGTTTGAAGACCACTGAGCGTTTGACAAGATAACCTTGTGAAAGAACAGAATATAGAAATATATATAAGTCAGTATAGAATCGATTTTTTGTTTGTTGCAATTATATTGTCTACATTATTAAACAATAAAATGTCGCCAATTCACAGAATCCCTAGAATCATGGATCAGGTCCATCTTCTCTTTTTTACCTCATCCATGTGGTTAGGCCGTCCAAGTATTTATGTCTTTGCCTCCCCTTTGCTCTTTTGTCAACCAAATCTGTGAGCTGTAAACAGGTTCTTGAGTTGATTCCTTCTTATTAAATGCACTTAAGACTGACTGTCTAAATCTAATTTCTCTAATCAGTTTACGGCAACCACCTGTCTTCAGTAGGACTGCCTCATTTATATTTCTATCATTCCTTGACATTCTTCTAAATAACATCAGATCTCAGATGCCAGCAGATGTTTTTCAGAACTCAGAAATTACAAAACAAATTAGTTTGTGTTACATGCAAGCACAGGCGGCACAGCAGTTAGACACCTGCCTGCTGACCCACAGGTCTTGGATTCAAATATGCACCAGGACATTCATTTTTTTTCTTCAAAATTAAATCTGGCTTCCAGGTTGATTCTGGCCTCAAATGGGAACCAGGCGATGTCTTGAAAAGTAAAGGCGGCTGGCGTGATATTAATAGTATAACCCACTGAGTTCTTTTCCAAAACATTTGTCATAAAAAAGGGTTCTTTGCTTTTATTTACACAAAAGCATCATTAAAATGGTAAGACTGTGAGTCCTCTAGTAAAAATGTTTTTAAACTTAGACCAATGCACTGGTATCAGTTCACCTCAGTCATGAAAAGGGCTTGCCTGTATCAGAATGAGGCTGTGTGTTGCAGAGCTCTGCTTCCCTCTTTTAAGAGCAGAAACCTAGCAGGATATGAAAGACCTGCAGCAGAACTTCACATCTGCTCATTCAACACAATATATACAAACAAGAAATCAAGTGTCCGGCAAACTTGATAAGAGTATTAACTGAAAAAAATAAAATAATAACAAAACAAAAACAAAAACTTTTATTTTATTTATTTGTTATTCCCTTTTGCTATCTTCAAAATAATGGTAGATAAGTAGAATCCAATGTACATACCTTAGGTCAACCACATGGGTCTCTTCTGTGAAACTGATAAACCGCAATCTGAAAGGCACATCTGGAAAAAAAAAAGGATTTAATCAATAGACAAATCATGTTGTATATGCAACGAAGACACTCCAGCTATTACCTAACCATAATCACTGGAAACAAACACTGACATTTCTGTTATCATGTTATTCTGATGCAAACACTTAACAGAAAAGAGCAATGAATTTAATAGCTCTGTCACCTTCATAGACAAATAGAAGGCATTTGACAAGTTAACTGATCAGTGGCTCAACACAGAGTAAGCAAACATCTTATCGAAGTGTGCAAAAGTGTATACAGACTGCAGAAGTAAAAGTTAGAATAAATCAAGGAACATCAAAAAATTCTCGGTAGCATCTGGTGTAAGACAGGGGTGTGTCTTCTCATAACTTCAGTTTATTACTTACCCCAACAGTAAACACAAAGATGCCAAGTCCAGGAAAGAAAAAATCAGTAATATCAATGATGTTTAAATCTCATTTTGACCAGGCCTTGACAGCAGATACAACTATAAAATTGCAACATTTCAAATCCATGAATGAGAAATGTAAAACAAACCATACGAGAATCAGAAAAAACAATGCTGTCCTTAGGAAAATAAATCAGAGCTTAACTCTTTGAGTCCCAGGGGGGTTTAGCATCAGAGGCCCAAGCATTAGTCAAAAGAGATGTAAAATCAGCGCATATTGCGTTCATTGGGACTCAAAGAGTTAAATATAGTAGCAAAGAGCTAAAAAAAAAAATCATCAACGTTTATATATCTGGGAAGAACATTCACTGAAGATGGCAAATTAGATGAAGAAATTAACATCTGATGAAGTAAAGCAAAACCAGTACTGGGACTAACTCCCTTCACCAGAAGACAGTGTCAATCAACAAGGTGAAAAATCTCATAAATCCCCCCATTCAATGCTACAAGCCTCCCACATGGTCACTCACAAGAAAACAGAAAAGACATTCAGTAACCAAATTTGAGGAGGCTTTAGGAAATATCAGAAGAAGAGATAAAATCAAGAATGAAGTCGCAGCTGAAACAGTCAAGCAATGTTAACCCTACCAGACCGCTGGCCAGGTTTAACGGGAATTTCTTAACCTGTCTTTATACCGCTAGCCCTAATTTTCGGCTTTTTGCGTAGTACGGCAAAACGATGCGTCACAGACTAAAAATAACCACCCAATCGTTATCAATCCTCTTTGTTAGACATTGCAAATGTCTGCCCGTATGTGTTTAGATTATATTTGTGTTGTTTTACGTGGAAAAATTCTGAAAATTCACAATGAAACGAGCGGCTGATGAACCAAGTTCTAGGCTTTTCACAGTCCAACAGGTGTTCGTTACTTTGGTTTATTCAGACTCTGTGTGATATATATATATATATATATATATATATATATATATATATATATATATATAAATATATATATATATATATATATATATTCATTATCTGTGATAATTTCATAAAGAATACGTGACACTGTCAGGGAGAGCACGAATGATGAGGAAAATCTTGAAAATTATAAATCTTGAAATAGATCGATAGGAGAAGAGGGTGTGTGTCCATCAAACGGCAACATCTGGTGTTCACTTTGTGAAACAAAATTGATTCTGATGAGTGAATTTGCACACAAAGGTGGAATATTGGTGCCAGACAAAAGGTAAGCCTATTTTTACAATGTCTCCAAGTTTCATCATATTCTAGCCACTCGTTTGCATGTAACTAATATTTGTGTATATCATGTTCGTTTTTTTCGCAGTAATGCCCAGGAGCTCAGGTTATAGGGACAGTTAGGTTCAGGGCCTCAGGTCTGGTAAGGTTAAACTTTATGCAAAGACAGGAAATAAAAGCCATTTAGAGGGAATGCCTTATGCTGCCATACAATGCAAGACATACACCAAAAGAAAGGAGAGATGTAGAGCCCAAGGCAGACCAAACAAGACGGGAAATATCAGAAACTCTTCAACAGTACAATATGTCTATGGTTGAGGCAGAAGATTGATTCTCCCTTGACACCTGAAACAATATAGGAGAAAGTGAACAAAAAGAAGAGGGAATTCTGACTGAGAAATGTATCGCAACATAATTATATCCCAAGAGGCTCTCACACAACTGTATATGGTTAATATTATTAGTTGGTACAGTTAGATTTTTTAAAGGCAATATCATGTTTAATCCATCTGGGTTATAGATAGGATTTACATTAGGTTACAATGGCAGATAATGAATTTTTCTTGTTTACACAGGTTTTTTTAAAGTGGCAATGATATTCATATCATGCTCCCACCTTTCTCATGTAAGGTGTACCCTGTCATTTCACATTGTGCAGTTAATGAGTCTGTTCTGTCTCAGTGTTCTTCACACTTCTACTGGCATTCAAGCTCGCCACCATTCGGAAATCGCTTCAGGGTGGAAAAGGGGAAAAAAAAGGGGGAGGGGGGGGGGGGGCCTCATTCCCTTACAGAAAAATGGTGCCAAGCGTGGACATAACAAAAGAAAAGCTGAAACAACAAATATTAAATTTAAATGTCTACTCTACAGTAAATCCTAAATGTAACAAGAAGGGACAGATAAGAAATGAACATATCAGGAAAGAAGCTGGGACAGAACTGGTACTAAACTAAATTAAGAGACACCAGATCAAATAGTTTGGACATGTCAAGACTACCACCAGATAATGCACTACAAAGAGCTCTGTAATTTAGACATAATACAAGCAGAGCTACAGGCTGACCAAGCTAAGGATGGATAAATCATAGATGGAATATCCAAGAGTGTGAATACCAGCATCTATTCAGCACATACCAAGGGTTGGCATCCATGCCTTTTCAAAACCTGATGCCAAAAGGCAGAAAAGGCCTGGAGAAGAAGATATAATATGGAATATACAAACAAATACATAGAAAAACTACAAAACAATAAAAAACATAATATAGAATAACCTGCCCGGACCAGCTCTATATTTGTTAGGGACAGTTGTCTAGGAAAACCTGGTCTCTATATGCTTCCCAAGATACATAAACCTGACAACCCAGGCAGACCGGTCATGTCTGCCTGCGTTTGTCCCACATAACTCATATCTGATTTCTTCGACTGTATTTTGGAGCCCCTAGTCGTTGGACTTATATCTTACATCAAAAATATTAACCATGCTATCTCTGTTTTTCAATAGATCCGGTTCACCTTTTCTTCCAGGTACCACAACTTCACCTTGGATGTTACCTATCTTTACAACTCTATTCCACACTCTGATGGGCTCCAGGCTTTGCCATTCTTTCTAGTTTGTAGAGTCAGCCCTGCTATAGCTACTGACCCTTTGCTACGCCTTGCGGAGCTAGTGTTCACTCCAAACTTTTTTGGGGGGAGGGGTTTAATGGCCACTGTTTCAACCAGATCAGCGGCGTCACTATGGGCACCAAGATGGGACCTAGCTATGCTTGCCTCTTCATGGGCTACCTTGAGTATCAGATACATCATGCTATACTGGTAGGCTTCCTGAGCTCCACAAGAGGTATATGCATGATTGCATCGGTGTCACCGATATGCCCCTACCTGAACTGTAGGACCTCATTCATGTTTGTCTCCAATTCAATTCATATCCTAGCATATGATGCATTTCCAGCATTTCACTTTCGGTGGTGCATTTTCTGGATCTCACTGCCACCATGGACTCTAAAGGCACGACTCACAAAACAAGGCCTTAGAAATGCTGCACTTCTTCGGGCTTCGAGGATATCCTGAACATGTCTTATCTGGCGCCTTTCACCAAGCATGGCTTTCCATCGTGCTGAGGCTATCGTTTCCAAGCCTAAAGGTCACCACAAAAGACTTAACCTTATATTTATCCACCATTCTCACAACATCTGTGCCAATAATATTTGCCTCAGGCATCTCTCCATCTTTAGGGCTGACACTGCCACCAGCACGATTGTCTCTGACCCTCCTCTAGTGGCCTGCAGACATGTCCGTAACCTCAAGGACATTCTAGTCAAGAGTCGGTTTTGTCCTGCGTCCGAGTTCCACTTTGGCACAGTCTCTTGCCACGAACCTGTATGCAGGACCTGTCCATATTTTGTCCAGGGGACTAGTCTAGAATTCCTGAATCCCATCTTCTACATATGTGAAGCATTCTACTGCACTAGTAGCAACGTCATTAACGCCATCAACTGCAAGAGATGTCGCATGAAATACACTGGTGAACCGGGTCCACGACTGGCTGACAGGTTTAGACATTTTTTGGATGTGCTGAACGGTGCCCTTAAACCAGTACCATTGCACTTCCATTCCCAGAATCGCTAAAGTGTCCATGACACGGGGGTGACAGCCATTAAATCTAGCCACTCCAGCAAAAGTCTCTTGAAAATCGCTTTATTTACTTTGGGAACTTTAACACCCAGAGGACTAAACTGCCATTGGCATTCTATGGGTAGTTTTTCTCCGGTTCAGTCGCAAGATATCCACATTCCATGTGGCTGCATCTGGATACGTGAGTTAGGTGATTTTGTGTATTTGTGTGGTTTTGTTTGATTTATGTATGTTCTGATGAAGGCTCTATAGCTGAAACATTCACGTTTTGTATGTGTTCGTTATATTCTGAAGCTCTCTGATATGCTTATAGTTCGGTTTTATATCTTTCCTTGATATAGAATTATAGATGGTTTTAGTTGGGGGTGAACTTCCAGAAAATGTTCTATGTATCGAAAGAGGCTCAGCGTTTCATGTTTTTTCAATTTTTTTATTTTATCACTGTTGGTTGTAGATTTTTTGGCTCTCCTGTAAACTACGGCCAGTAGGCAACAGTTGACGGCCGGTTAGTCGGAGTTCTGTCCCCTGGCTGCAGTGCAATTATGGACTGGAGAAGGCACAAATTCAAAAACAAAGTGAGGTCGAAATGCCTGGCAGAACCCTCGCTGCGACTCAAGTTAGCGACTGCGTTCATTTACCGCTTCTTGCGACGCATTACGGAGTGGATTAGAGGGAAGGAAACAAGTGACATAATTACTGTGTGTTGGCGATAAGACAGCGTGCAGTGCCCTACTGTCATCATACGGTTAGGGTTTGGGTTAGGGGTAGGGTTTAGGGTTAGGGTTGCTACGTTGAGTTTCTACGAAAACGAGATGCGGCAACACTAACCCTAACCCAATCCCTAACTCAAACCATATGATTATAGCAGGGCAGTGCACGCTGTCTATCACCAACACACAGTTCAATTGTTTCGTTCCCTCCTTTTCCACTCTGTAATTGCACTGTAGCCAAGGGACAGAACGACTAACCGGCCATCTACTGTTGCCCACCGGCCGTAGTTGACAGGAGAGCCGATTATTTTTTTTTAGTCACGTTTAATAAATCGCTCCTCCCGGCTCTGCTTATGGATGAAAAAAAAATTAGGCGAACTGAACTACACATATTGTTCAAGTTAAAGTAGAGTTGATTATACCAAAAATTAGGGAAGTAAAGCAAGACTGTCGTAATTCAGTCGCAGTCAGCAGAACTGATTCATCACTGTTGTTAGCTGCTTCTTCTGATTTTCACATCACAACACCCACCCTCTTCTTCGTGGTTTTACGCATCATTAGGTTACGATCTTTTTGAACTATGCAATCTGTTAGTGTAATCAACATGGTCACAGAGTAAAAATACTTCTAAAGATGAGTACTTTTTACAATATACTGTCAACTCTAACAAATGTTAAGTTATATGCGTAAATTATACTATTATACACTTACAAAGATGTGAAATGTGTCACTGTTATTGCCTTTCGTTGGAAAACAACAATGGCGACATTTATAGCAGATCGGAAGTGAAGAACAATTCGTCTTCTAGTTAGTTAAAATGGATCTAATGCCTGGAGCGTACATTATTAGTCTTGGAACAAATGGCATTCTGAAAAATGGTTTAATTACATAAATTGAAAATAAATAGAGGCTTTATTTCTACTAAAGATTGATTATCGATTATCTGTCAAATCTTATTACCAATAAAAATACTTTGCAATCACATTTTTAAGTGAACAATTAAATACACAGGCAATTTAAATATTTGCCTCTGTCTCCTTATGTTAGTTAATCGTCAGATGTTCCTCATCAAACGAATGTAACGTCAATGAACATGCTTTAAAAAAATCAAAGCTGGATTTATTGGGCAAGAATGGATTGCAACACTAAGCACTTCACGAATATCGACCCTAACCTTCATCCTTGTGTCAGGATATGCGGGTGTTCAATGGAACGAGCGTGCAGACTATCTTGCTGACACTGTGGTTGCTATGGCTGGCCGGCTATCCTCCGAATAACTGTCGGTAAAGATGGCGGCCGCAAAATATCCTTTCGAGCCACAGTCATATGACCTAAGTTGCGGTTCTCTGGCGGTTTTCCGGCGACTACCGCCACCAGTCACCCACGATGCTCACGCGACGTTGTTTGGGGCTAAACTAGATGGCCAGGACTCACGAGCAAAGCTTCAGAAGATGCGGAAGCTGCTGACATGTTTACTATATACTACGCTATGTTTAACAAGGAAAGACTGACTTAGGAACGATGATATCAGGACGAGAGTCGGCACAGAACCAATACTAAACTTTATAGGTAGACAACAAATCAAATGGTTTGGCCATGTAACAAGATTGGCAGCAGACAGGGCACCACAGAGAGCAATGTTATACAGATACATTGGTAACAGACCCTGAGATCGACCATGCAGAATATGGACCGCAGAAATATCAGATACTGAAAAGTACCATATACGAAGCAAACAGAAGTGCCCGTTCTAGAGATCTCTTCCTGAAGTGAACAGAAGTAACCCGTTCTATAGATCTCCTCCTCCCCTGACGCAGCGAGGCATTCCATAAGTTGAGAAATGAAGAAGAACATCGAACAAGCCCATTTGCGCTCGGATACTATCCTCATTATATCCCTCTGCGTGTCGCGACTAATGGCACACGTTCTGTCAGAAAAGAAGCATGTTATATAATGTTATACAACATGGTAAACGTAGAAATTGTACCCTCTTCTTCTTCTTTCACTTGCTTGAAATATATTATCTATTTATGCAATGTTGTCTCTAGTATGAAATTATCGGTCTTTTGTAATTCACTCAGTGACCCGTAAAGTTCGGCTTGCACCGATGATTCTCTTGGCCACAAGTTTTGCCTTGATATGGTGTATTTGGGACAGTTTTGGAGGACGTGATCTGTTGTCTCAGGTGCCAGTTCACATTTGCCGATTTTAAATTTTGTGTACATGTGGCTGCCAAATCGATTGTGTCCTGTTCTAAGGCGTAAGATAATAACATGATCTGCTCTGTCCATAATATGGTAATCGCCTTGTTGCGGTTTTGATGGCTTTCTGATTGATTTGATTACTCTCTTCTTTTGTCGATAAAAGACTGGTGCATCAGATTGTTCTTCGTTTGTTCTTCTTAGCTATTTCATCAGTTCTTTCATTTCCAGGAACTCTACAATGGGATAGTATCCATAGCACAGTTACCTTACACCGGTTGCCTAGTTTGGAGAGTAGTGTTCAAATACCAGGTATTTTTTCCAGATTGGAGTGCCTGAAGTACCGCTCTTGCATCTGTTAGGATTACCAGAGGTTTGTGAAATATGACGTATATTTAACAGTTTCTCTCCTGCTAATTTGATAGCTTGATTTTTTTGCAGCATACTTGTGACAGTGCTTTCCTATAGGTATTTTGGTTGTATCATCATCATCATGTAACAGGTCCTTTGCAGAACGTCGCTCTCATCACAGTTTGCCTGAAAGAAACTCGGTCTCTCGCCAGTTCTCCCGCCTCGTGTACTTTCATACCCAGGGAGTCACTTATATACTGTGCCCATCTTCGTGTCAGTCGGCCCCTGCCCCTCCTTCCTGGTACCATTCCTTCTGATATTTTTTTTTTTCAAATCCGTCGTGGCGCTTTACATGACCAAAATATTTAAGCTTCCGAGACAGGATGATGTTTATTAGCCTATTGTCCTTGATGTTCAGGTCTTTTAAGATGGCAGTATTTCTCCTCTTCTTTGTCCCAGGTATTCTGAGAATCTTTCTTTATAGCATTTCAGCTCAAAAGCCCCTATTCTCTTTCTTAAGGACTTTTGGTTGTAAATCTGGTATTATTTGGATGCTCAATATACACTCCTGCTTTCTGCTTGCGTTTTCGGCTGACATATCCGTATAGACACGAACTCAAAGATCCTGTAGACAGAAATTGCTGATATTTTTGTATGGAAAAAAATAAAGATTTTGTACGTGAACAAATATAGACTGTTTTACATGAAAAATAAGACAGCCTCAGAAAATTAACCCAAAGCGCCTCAAGGAGAAAGAATGAATATAAGCCCCTGTTTATTTTAGAAGAAACATTATATTTCTGGGCTTAACTGGCAAAGTCTATGTTTACACAGGCACAGGTGACGGTTTTCGAATCACCGATAACGACAGACAGGCATTGCATCGCAAACCTTAATAACCTCAAAGGGCAACGACATAAGAAGAGGAATATTAAAAATTAGGAGAGGGTGGAGAGGTAAATACACACATAGCGAGAGACATAGTAAAGGGGGGGGGGGGGTTAAATAGCAAGAGAGAAAAAGTGTGACAAAGAGAGCAAGTGAGAGAGCAAGAGAGAAAAAGTGTGAGAAAGCGAGCAAGTGAGAGAGCAAGTGTATGATAACTGAAACCTGTCAATTTCTTGATGTTTTCATTCCGGATTCTTCTTTGCCCTATTCTTCGACTACACTCCAATGTTCTTTGAAGCACAGTCTTGAATCATGTCTCACGACGTGCCCGAACTAAGCTAGGTCGCGACGATTCATCACTGCCAAGAGAGACTCCTGGTGTCCAGCAAATTTGTTAATTTTGTCTCTGGCACGTTTGTTAGTTTTATACATTTAATATTCAAAAAAAAATATTTTTATCATGTTTATCTGACATTAATCATCATCACTCCACATCACTCGCCAGAATGGCAGCTTTGGGAATTAAGATCGGCATAGCAAAAACAAGAGGCACACCAGACATACAAGAAGACTTGTTAATCAACATAGAACTGGTACTTTTTGCCATCGGACGTTGGGGTTCATACTGAGGGGAGGATCTGAGTACCTATGGACATGTCCGGAGTGCAATGATGATAACCTAACTAACTAACTAACTAACTAACTAACTAGCTAACTAACTAACTAACTAACTAACTAACTAACTAACTAACTAACTAACTAACTAACTAACTAACTAACTAACTAACTAACTAACTAACTAACTAACTAACTAACTAACTAACTAACTAACTAACTAACTAACTAACTAACTAACTAACTAACTAACTAACTAACTAACTAACTAACTAACTAACTAACTAACTAACTAACTAACTAACTAACTAACTCATCATCATCATCATCACCATCATAATCATTATCACCACTTCATGTTATTAGTTTGACGCTCTCCTGTTGGCTGAAGATCTAAAGTTATAATCTATACTGTGGCTGATTTCTAATTTTTTTTTTCAAACTTGACTGTGGCTCTCAGTTCGACACAGCCCATGGAAAATTGAACACCAGGTGAAAGTCGTGGGAAGTAAAGACAGCCAGTGTGCTATATGACCCATCGAGTGTCGAAAGCTCTATATAATACCGGTCTAGTACTCTGTACCAGATACGCCAAAGTCATAAAAAAGGATCAGTTACTTTACTTATATATTTTACATACTGTAAGCCAGAATCGCTCAATAGTACGCGTTTCTTTCGTTTCTATTTAAACGACATCGACATTTTTTATATAACACGACCGGAAGCAGTACGACAAGCGTATTGTCATTACTTGTAGTTCAGTCCGCGTAAACTGTTCAAATATTTACAACTGTAGTTAGAGATTTTTCTTGGATACTTTCATGTCGTTTTCCAATATCCTCTTTCAACAGGTGTAGATGCCGATTGTGACAAAACAGTATCGTTCACATCCAGTAAAGTTCTCAGCATTTAGGATTTCGTAGTGTACTTAATTTCTTTCGCAACTCAACCGAGGCTTGCTCTAACTCTAACCTTAGACTAAAGTTTAGACTTTTGTAAATTATTTTAATTGTAATTTTAAGTAAATCATATTAAATTATCTAAACAACAGTATTGTTAACAAGAATACGACACTCTGGAGTTTCAAGATGGACACGTTTGATATGTAATGATTTCATTGTAAAATTTCCCCGTTGCAGCCTGAGACTTGACAAACCACTGTTGTTGTTAAAGCTATTCATACCAGACATTCATTGGTTTAATGAAGAGGCGATCAGTATATGTCTGTTTGCATTTATTTATAAAACATATGTCTCCACAAGAAGGGGAAACCGTCATTACGAATGTCCTACTCTTTGCAACATTCAGTAGGCAATGCTGTACGTTATCTTATCGCACTACTAGAAACACCGCATGTAAATAGTTTCCTTTACTGATAGTTATATATTTCTTGTGTGCACCAGTTCTGTCTTACATCTCTGGTTTTGTTGTGGTGTACCTCAGTACTGTATGGATCTTTTAGAGTGGCGTGCAGTGTTGCTGTTGTCAAAATTGCTTATTTTGTGGTATGCATAATTTTTACTCTTCAAATCTCTTGTTTTGTTGTGGTGTGCATTAGTAATGTCTGCATCTCTTTTTGCTGGTGTGGTTTGCATCATTACTACTATCTAAATCTCTATTGTATGTGTGTATGTGTGTGTTTGTGATAAGCCCTGTTTCTATTTGAACCTCTTCTTTTTGGGGTATGCACCAGTACACTGCCCGAATCTCTTGTTTTATGGTATATATCAGTACTGCCTACAGTTCTTGTTTTTGTGGTGTGAACCAGTACTCTCTTAATCTCTTGTTTTTGGGGTATGCATCAGTACTGTCTAAATCTCCTGTTTTTGTGGTGTGCATCTATATTGTTACAGTTCTTGTTTTCGTGGTGTGCACCAGTACTCTCTTAATCTCTTGTTTTTGGGGGGCATGCATCAGTACTGTCTAAATCTCCTGTTTTTGTGGTCTGCATCTATATTGTTACAGTTCTTGTTTTTGTGGTGTGCACCAGTACTCTCTTAATCTCTTGTTTTTGGGGCATGCATCAGTACTGTCTAAATCTCCTGTTTTTGTGGGTGCATCTATATTGTTACATTTCTTGTTTTTGTGGTGTGCCTTAGTACTGCATAAACTTCCGTTTTCGTGGTGTGCAACAGCACTGTCTAAATCTCCTGATTTTGCGTGTGCAGTAGTACTGTCTACAAAGATTGTTTTAACTTTATGGTATGCACCTGTACTCTCTAAATAGCATGCCGTTACTTTTGTGTTGTGTAACACTGGATATCAAACAAAAATAGGATATTTGTGAAAATTTTAATGAAAAGGGGAAAAAATAACGAGGAAAGAAACAGTCGTCTTCACCTTATATATTATGACCTAGAACACTTCACAACCCAGTGTCAGTAACTGCCATATGACTACGGTTACCAACTATGAGAACTGCAAGAACAACGTCTGAAATATGATACTACAACATCTAGTTTGAGAATGGAGATGAAGGCAGTCACAGCTGCTTTCCAAATGCTTGAGAACCAGCTGTATACACACGCATGTCGTGACTGTAACCAGATAACAAAGCATGTTGAGGTGGAGACAGGCATGCTCCGTGCAGAGTAGCAAGCATCGCTTCAAAGGTCCTAGGTATTTAGCGTTCTTTGGATATTTTTCCAGGGAATTCAGGTGTGTTGGAAAATTAACAGGCAGACAGATTGACTGGTTTTGCACCAATGGTTTGGGTAGGAATTAATGCACAGCAAGCTAGATGTGGCCAAGGCCCTTTAGGAGCGTGAACAAGCGGAGGCACGAACTGATCATTACGTTCTGGACAGAATGTTACAGCTGGAAGTAACCCGGGAAGCTGGTCGACACTCTTCACTCACAGGAAAGGCAAGACAGGCATATAATCAGACTGCTACGAGCACCACCGGCTTTGGAACTTTCGCTGGCTGCTCAAGATGAGGACGGAGCGACTATGGAAATGTCCCGAGTGCTATGAGTCAGCTCTTCACTGAAAACTCAACATAACTCAACATTTAACGTTGATGAAAACAAATATGTGAATAGGTATCTCATTATTAACTGCTTGCAGATCACAACGGTTGATCGACGGAGAAACATGATAAAGAAATCAACAATTATTCCACTTCTGATTCTGTGTTCTTCTTCTGCTTTGTGGTTGCATGTTGTATTGTGGTTTACGGCTAGGCTAACATGCCTGCAAATTTTGGTTCAGAAATCAATTTCAGTAAATTTTTAATTAGTCGCCTCTTATGACATGCTTACTAAGGAGCAGTAAGTCTGCACCGAGGTGGGGTAGGGAAGGGTGTGGGGTCTTGCAAATTTATTATTTGTGTAAAAGGGTTCCGGTTACCCATTTTTGAGGCAATATAAAATTGATCGACTGCCTTCTTTACAAGCATATCCTGAAGGCGAGTGATTAGGGCAGCGCTATTTAATTAGGCGGCCGGTAGGCCAGATCGAGCCCTAGTAAACGTCGAAGATTGCATTCTAAGCCCCAGCTGACATTAATTCTTGATTATTTTATTCGTCTTATATTCCTTCTGTCTAATTATATATCTTGAAAGCATGTAATTAGCTGTCCATATTTTATTGTGTCGACTCACTTGACTACTTTTATTGTTAGTGAAGTACAGTACAACTTCGATTAACCGTCACTTGTTTGACTGTCAGTTTCGGTTATCCGTCATCGTCTTTAAGCAAAATTGCGTGAGTATCAACAAACAAAAACTTCGAAAACTTAGAAGGGGATGACATAATATTTTAAAGTAATGCCAATGTATATTATTAAAATACATTTCTGTGCATTACTCTTTATGTTGAGGTTTATACTGATCTTTTTGTAAAAATTAAATACAGCATGTATTTATTATTGAGGTATAAAGAATTTTATTCTTATTTTTGCCCCTAAGCCTGTAGTGAAAACTCACTGTTCATGTATTAAGAATTTTCTGTTATCCGTATATTCGGTTATCCGTCACAGTCGAGACGGTGACGGTTGATCGAAGTTGGACGGTAATCGTATTCCCTTCTCTATTCTCAGGTTGCCAAACATGACTGGTCACAGCGTCATGAGATATTCCTACCCGTAGCCATCCTAAGCATCGTTATTGGTGTCTTTGGCAATATGTGTTTCTGCTTCTTTTTTGGTGACAAAACTGCAAGGATTTACAAAACCAGGGATGCCCTATATTTCCGACGGATGTCTCTACTCGACATGCTTGTGTGTGTTATTGTCCTACCGTATTCTGTTTTCTATGAGTTCAGGTAAGATGTTGTTTTGCTAGCACATAACACGTTTGAAAGTTTAGAATTGGGAGAATCGACTTTATTGCAATCAGTTTGATCGCATGTGGTTCGGTCTCTGTTGCTTCAGTACAAAGTTTTTAATCCCCACCCTTCGAATCCGCAGGCGAATGTCTAGCCGCTACACCACGGCGGCTCCATATGTTCCTCAGGAATATCTATAAAAACCAAATGATGTAGTTACTGAAACGAACCAACGATCTTCGGAATGCAAAGCAAACAGTTAAAACACTTAGCATCAGAGACTGCCTAGGAAATAAATAATGGACATCGTAGAACCCTTAACTATTCAGGTGCCAGAATATTCTTTTTGATGTTTGTTGATCCTCAGATGGGTAGTTAGCACGATGTGTTGGGGTTTACACCTTGGCTGTGATAGCTGCGCCTTTTGGCACACAGCACGTCTGATGTCAGCAACACTTTTAATTAGTCGTCTTGTGGCACAGCACATCTGATGTCAGCAACACTCTAATTAGTCGCCTTTTGGCACACAACACGTCTGATGTCAGCAACACTCTAATTAGTCGCCTTGTGGCCCAGCACACCTGATGTCAGCAACACTCTAATTGGTGGCCTTTTAGCACAAAACATCTTATGTCAGCAGGACTCTAATTAGTCGTCTTGCGGCCCATTACATATGATGTAAGCAACAAGCAACACTCAAATTAGTCGTCTTGTGTAAAAGAATCAAACACATTAACCATGCAAAGTACGTAGCCAGAGTGAATATTAAAATAGACGCGAACTAAGTATCTGTCCAACTATCAAGGGCCAGTGGTAGCATTATACAAACAGATATGAATCCTAGATCTCACGTAAGAGTGTGTATGTCTGAAAGAAACCTTATCTTTATATAGGATTTTAAATGACAGTATGTAAACGACAGCATTTTTGTGTATGACTGTATAGTGTATACAATCTCGTTGAGTAAAATTTTATGTTTCTGTGTATTCGGGTAGGGATGTGAATATTAATCAAGACTAGTAAGTTAGCATATACAGGAGTATTCAAAATGACGTGTGCGTGTGCAACCGCTGATCTGTTGGTGACTTCTGCTACCTTCCATGATGAACTGCATTTCTTATGTCGGACTGTTTGTGTTAGCACTTAGGATGGCTACCGTATGCTTTCAATGCGTGTGTATGCTAGTGTATATGCTAGACAGCAGTCTGTCAATCTTTCCACAAGGGACTGATAAACATTCTGTATGTTTTTCGTTGGCACAGGAGCGGAGCAACTATGGGGTGACCCGTGTGATATGAAGCTGAAACTAAGATTACCAGATTAGATTACCAGATTCAAAATGACGGAGACACTTTCAATCGTGTATGTTTCCTTAAATATGCATTACCTATTATTAATCTGCACGCAAAAGAGAGGGGAAGGTGTAAGTAGGGCTGTACCGAATATTCGCTTCGTATTCGCTTCGGGGCCGAATAGTGGACCTACTAGCTATTCGGTATTCGGCCGAATAGTGGCGGTCGGGCCGAATACGAATAGTGATTTCTGCATACACTGCGATGGACTAAAACAACTCTCATTAATAATGTCACAATTTATAGCCGACTTTTCTTGTTTTTCGACGCGGCACCCCTGTCATACGCAGCCAGTTTTAGAACCTCTGCTGTAATGCCTCAGAGTCAGGCGCTGTTACCACGCAAACGGGTCGCCGTTTTTCCCGCTACGAAAGATTTAGGCATCCCTACTGTTGTGTTAAAGAAGGCATGAAGAAACTTGAAAGTGTATCTCTCTCTCTCTCTCTCTCTCTCTCTTTGTGTGTGTGTGTGTGTGTGTGTGTGTGAGAGAGAGAGAGAGAGAGAGAGAGAGAGAGAGAGAGAGAGAGAGAGAGAGAGAGAGAGAGACAAAGAGCATGCATTTTTTTGTTCTTTCGGGGTGTTTTTCCCCAAATCAAATTGAAGATATTGCACACGAGAATATGGAGGTGCATTTAAATTACATCGAACGAACGCCTGAACTAAAAATGATTTAAATGCGAATTTGGCACATGGATAAAATCAGAAGAAAGATGCATTACTAAAATAAAAAACAAAATAGGACAGGCAAAAACTGCATTTTATAAAAAAAAAGAAAAAAAAAAAGAACATCTTGTGCAATATATCGTTGTCTTGCTTGCTACATACATACAGTTTTAACATATGGCTATGAGTCCTGGACAATCGGTAGCCAGGCCAAACAATTTTTTGAGGCCTCAGAGATGTGGTTTTACAGAACAATGCTTAAAATACCTTGGACAGCCTAAAAAAAGCAACCACTAGGTTTTGAAAGAGGCGGGAGTGAAAATGGAACATGTGGTGACCACTGGAAAGATTCGTGGAAGGAGAGATAGGAAAAGACAACGAGAGAAGATTCTTGACAGTCGTTGCATGTCATGGAGGTGTGTCAGCACACAAACTGATACATGCTGCAGGAGATCGCAGATTGTGGCGAGGCAAAATCGCCACACCAGTCAGCTAGGCACCTGATGATGATGATACACTATTCGTATTCGTATTTGGCCGAATAGTTGGTCTCACTATTCGTATTCGGCCGAATAGTGAAAACCACTATTCGGTACAGCCCTAGGTGTAAGGTTTCAAAAACTACCGCTATAGCTCAGTTGCATAACTTACAGAACATTATCACAGCTGCAGTGAATTTAGGCAAATGATGCATCTTTGTATAGAACGAGTTCGTCTACTGCTTAGATGCCTTCCGAGCAGCAGACAGTGGCCATATTGAGCATCTATAACCTCTATTGTGAGTTTGTAAACTTAAGACCTTCCTACGTCTTCTTTGTTCACCACCTGAAAGCTCCGGCGGAAAGTCCTGGTTGTTTGGATTTTGACTTTGTGCCAGGGTCTGAGTTTTCAGACGATGAATAATAAAGAAAATGGATAGATACTTAAACAAGTATTAAATCTGTCCTTTTTTTTTTTTTTTTTTGGTTATCCAGCTTGGTAAATTACGGAGCTGTATGCAAAACAATGGAGTTTATTAGACATATAATTATATATACATCTCACTTGACGTTGGCGGCATATTGCTTCGAGTTACCTAGGAGGGTTAGGTAGGTACGTCCGGTCGTGTTACAAATGTTCCAAGGAAAAGTATGGCAAGGTTTATGTTTTTACGATTCAAATATTTTCATTTTCAGTTTGTGTTATTGATGATGAATATTATTATTATTATCGCCGTCGTAATCATCATCAACATGATTACTATTATTACCGTCATTACCGTCCTCCTCCTCCTACACTCCCCGTCTACCTTCATTTCCTCCTCCTCCTCTTCCTTTTCCATTCTTCTTCTTTTTCTTCTTCTTCTTCTTCTTCTTCTTCTTCTTCTTCTTCTTCTTCTTCTTCTTCTTCTTCTTCTTCTTCTTCTTCTTCTTCTTCTTCTTCTTCTTCTTCTTCTTCTTCTTCTTCTTCTTCTTCTTCTTCTTCTTCTTTCTCTTCTTCTTCTTCCTTTTCTTCTTCTTCTTCTTCTTCTTCTTCTCTTCTTCTTCTTCTTCTTCTTCTTCTTCTTCTTCTTCTTCTTCTTCTTCTTCTTCTTCTTCTTCTTCTTCTTCTTCTTCTTCATCCTCCTCCTCCTCCTCCTCCTCCTCCTCCTCCTCCTCCTCCTTCTTCTTCTTCTTCTTCTTCTTCTTCTTCTTCTTCTTCTTCTTCTTCTTCTTCTTCTTCTTCTTCTTCTTCTTCTTCTTCTTCTTCTTCTTCTTCTTCTTCTTCTTCTTCTTCTTCCTCCTCCTCCTCCTCCTCCTCTTCTTCTTCTTCTTCTTTTTCTTCTTCTTCTTCTTCTTTTTCTTCTTCTTCTTCTTCTTCTCTTCTTCTTCTTCTTCTTCTTCTTCTTCTTCTTCTTCTTCTTCTTCTTCTTCTTCTTCTTCTTCTTCTTCTTCTTCTTCTTCTTCTTCTTCTTCTTCCTCTTCTTTTTCCTCCTCCTCCTCCCCTTGTTCGAGTTCAGTGGTTGTTAACCCCGACGAAAACGCCAGGTTGTGCGTGCCTGCATCTCTGGACTTATATTGACTGATTCCAGGACTTAAGTGTTGCGTGCACATTCGTTTTATGGATCGAGCGTATTTGAGCACAGACTGTTTGTCCCCCAGCTCTCAAGTAAATGCACCCGAGCTTCAAAGGCACCATCGATCATAACTTTGTTGGCCAGGCTCCCAGCTGGCAACCTTATGCTAGGATGATCGCAGAGGTGTGTAGATAGGTCTTACCAGTGTCGATCCCGATCTTGGTACACCACTGTGTGCGGCTCTGCACTTCTGCGTCTATTATTGAATGTTGAACTGAGATACGACAATCACAGCAGCCGGGACACTCCTTTAAGCGCCTCGTCCCCATCTTCAGCAGCAAGCGAAGAGTTCCAGTTCTGATTGCACTAGTAACTGTCTGATTGTATATCCGTCTCGCCTTTCCCTTGTCTGTTGACCGTCGGCCAGATCCGCAATGATCCATTTGTGCCTCCGTACTGTTACTTGCTCCAAAAGGGCCCTCACAACATCTGTTATTGATTGATTTACATCCCCGTGTGGGTTTAGGGGCTCCATTGTAGGAAACAAAAAGAATGGATAAATTCCCCCACCTGCTCCGTCCCATTCTTCAGTAACCAAGAGAAGCAAAAAGAATAGACCCACTGCCCCCTACCAAGCATGTCATAAGAGTCTACTACTTAGAAATGTGTCCTTCGAAGTCGGAGTGCATCTGCCTGAAAGGAGAGGAACCAGAAGTCTGCTAACAAATAAACCAGCTCTGTAAAAAAGATGTGCACGCAAAACTCAGGCCCTCTAACTAGATTACATTGGAGAAGTGGATGAACACCAGAGCCTTGGCCAGTTTTGACACATGTCCAAACCAACTGATGTTACTGAGTTAAAAGTGCAAATATGGAAGAGACCGCATTTAATTAACAAAGACGATAAACTGATTTAACAGGTAAAAGAAACTTCCCGTGTAGGTTGCGGGGGCAATGTTTAAGAGAGCAGAGGATAGACTGTCCCTCTACCGAGCATGACGTAGGAGGCGACTAATTATGGGTGTTTCTTTTAATGTCAGAGTGCACCTGCCTGAGAGGCAAGGAACCAACAGCCTGCATAAAAAAAGTCAAAACGGATGTGTACGTAGAACTCAAGTTCTTGAACAAGACCAAAGTCCAGGAGGGGATGAACAACCATAACCTTCCGCCTGTGTTTACAGCTGGTGAATGCGAAGAAGAAGCAGTAATCAGAAGCCAAATGAAATGCAGAACTGCTGATTTACAAGTGGCGGTGCAGCGAAACCAGAGCTTATACTGATCAAGACCTGTTAACACCTCACCGTGGTCAGCCAGGACCTATACCTATATTTTATAGACCAATCGGAACTGGGTGGATGTCGTGGTCAGCATTACGCCCACGTCTTGACCTGGTTCCCGTGTAAAATTGGGTCGCCCTGGAAGCCAAGGTCACTATTGATTAGACTGGTTCCCAAGTGAAATGCATGGAGTAACAGTCTGATTCTCCCATTGGTCTTCCGATGAAGTTACGCAGACGTCCAAGCCAACGTTAACCGGATGATGGTGTGCAACTGTGTGCTGGCCTTCGTGTTCTCACTTCCGGCATTTTTCCTCTTCGACATAGGGGCTGTGAAAAATGAAGAAGATGGGGTAAGAAACAGTTTGATTGACCGTTGACAGTTGGAATTTTGTAGTTGTTGACTTTGTGATTCTGGTGCTACAACGTATTGACTTGGCGCCACGATCTATCTGTCTGTCTGTCTGTCTGTCTGTCTGTCTGTCTGTCTGTCTGTCTGTCTGTCTGTCTGTCTGTCGGTCGGTCGGTCGGTCGGTCGGTCGGTCGGTCGGTCGGTCGGTCGGTCGGTCGGTCGGTCGGTCGGTCGGTCGGTCGGTCGGTCGGTCTGTCTATCTATCTATCCTAGAAAATGTGAATGCAACCCCTGATGGCTTGCAGAATACATTTTTCAAGCAATGTTACCCTACCACAAGTATGCATCTCTTTCTGAAACCGTCCCTTGGGTGCACCTTTCTACGGCAGTCCTGAATGTTAGTAATACAGTAAGATAGTATTTTGGCTACGGGACACCAGTAGCACACATATATCTTCGTGTAGGGAGTCGGCAGTCCGAAACCCAAGTTCAAGGTGTCTCCTTCGTGCCAAAGAACTGCATGGCTGTTGGGTGAACAGTCGTTAACGAAGGCAGTCAGGTCGTTGTTGGGGCGACGCTTGCTGGTGGATGTAATGTCCTAAATCCCTTCCCCAGCTAATAGTGAGGGACTGCTGGTGTGACCGTTTATTAACCCTCTCATAATGCTTCAGGTCCAAATGGACACTAGGCACTGCCACTGTTTTGAGCCTGAGCAAACATTTTTGCTTCTGCCAGACTGTGGCCGTTGCTTTTTTGCTCTGTTTGTAGACTGGAAGTATATAGTTTCGTTGCCCAGCCTCTGAGTTGAGTGCATGGCGTGACACTGTGAGCTGCGGATTTCATTTGGAATGTTTTTCGACTGACCAACGTGGTGGTGTGATTTGTAGATTCAGAAAATGGCGCAATGCCGGTTGTCGCAATGTTAGTGGGGCCATTATTTGATTAAAATTGATCGTTTGTGTAACTGCTGATCTTTTAATGACTTCTGCTACCATCAATGATGAACTGCATTTCTAACGTTGGACTGTTTCTGTTAGCACTTCGGATGGCTACCATATGCTTTTAATGCGAGTGTATGCTAGATTTGCTGAGAGAGCAGTTTGTCAGTCCTTCCACAAGGGACTGTGATAAACATTCTGTGTGTTTTTCGTTGGCACAGGAGCGGAGCAAGGATGGGGTGACCCGTTTGCTATGAAGCTGAAATTAAAATTACCAGATTACCAGATTATCTATCTATCTATCTATCTATCTATCTATCTATCTATCTATCTATCTATCTATCTATCTATCTATCTATCTATCTATCTATCTATCTATCTATCTATCTATCTATCTATCTATCTATCTATCTATCTATCTATCTATCTATCTATCTATCTATCTATCTATCTATCTATCTGTCTGTCTGTCTGTCTGTCTGTCTGTCTGTCTGTCTGTCTGTCTGTCTGTCTGTCTGTCTGTCTGTCTGTCTGTCTGTCTGTCTGTCTGTCTGTCTGTCTGTCTGTCTGTCTGTCTGTCTGTCTGTCTGTCTGTCTGTCTGTCTGTCTGTCTGTCTGTCTGTCTGTCTGTCTGTCTGTCTGTCTGTCTGTCTGTCTGTCTGTCTGCCTGCCTGCCTGCCTGCCTGCCTGCCTGCCTGCCTGCCTGCCTGTCTGTCTGTCTAATCTGTCTGTCGGTCGGTCTAATCTGTCTGTCGGTCGGTCTGTCTGGTAATTCAAAGCCTACTACTTTTTCTTCTTGGCATTCACCAACTGTTGACACTAGTGGAAAGTTCTGGTTGTTGGCCCACTTCTGGACATTGGTCTTGTTCCTGAACTTGAGCTTTGCCTGCACTTCTATTATTTCTTTTTGAATTTTGCTTTATTATACAATGTCATTTCCACCAACTACTTGAGTCCGTGGTAGCGCAGTTGTAAATATGCTGCCTATCATGCGGGTGACCCACGTTCGATTCCCCGCTAGGTAATATAATATTTTTTGGGGCCCTTAACTGGGCGGCTGGCACGTTGTGTTGTGGTTTATAGCTAGGCTGCGATATCTACGCCTTTTTTGGTTTTGGGGTTTACAGCTAGCCTGCGATAGCGGCGATGTGATGCTCAATAGTCTTGTCACGGGTAATCTTTGTTCGCCCTTGAGAGGGCCTTTGGCACGTTGTGTTGTGGTTTTCAGCTAGGTTGTGATATCTGACCCAAACTCTTCAGCCTTCGGTAGTATAGTTATAAGTATTCCACCCTTCACGCGGGTAACCGGTGTTCGATTCCCAGCTGGGTGATACATGTTCGTTTTTCCTTAAAAAGGTGGTTGTCACGTTGTGTTGTGATTTACATCTAGGCTGCGATATTTGCACCTTTTGCCTAAAGACATCCGGTTTCAGTAAAGTCCCAATTAGCCTCCCGCGACGCTTCCCTCGATCAAGAACTATTCGGCGATGACAGATACTGTTAACTAAGACGGCTTACAGTCCAGTTAAGTTTGGGTCGACACGGATGCCCCGGTCAGTTAAAATTCGTCCCTTTGGAGAGGGAAAAATGACGGGTACGGGGGTATTTTTCTCCGCTATTTGTGAGTATAGTGTACTTATTACTGTGGGTTCCATCAATGGTTAGATGATGAAGTTTTTTTTTTCTATGTCGGGGGCAAAATTAAACTAAACAGTCCGTGGCGACAGCATGCGGCGCTAACGCCTCTGGCTACATCAACCTACACAGACTGTAGTTACAGTTTTTGTTGTTGTTGTGATGGTGGTGGTGGTAGTGGTAGCAGTAGTACTGGTACTGGATAGGTGATGTGGTAGCTGTTACACTGGCCACATTTACTTCTCAGTACAAATTAATGTTACCCATTTTAGTCTGGGTGGACACAGATGCCAAGCTCAATTTACTTACAATATTTCGTCAGATGATGACTTTCCCATCCTTCGAACAGGATGATATAATTAGTTGGGGGTGGAGGGGGGAGGGGGGTTGATGCCAGACACTGTTAACTGAGAGAGCTTAAACATTATTTTAAAGTTCTCATGTCTTAATTATTTCTATTTTAATAACTTCGCCAGGTGATGATTTTTAAATCCTTCGGAAAGGGAGATATGACTAGGGGAAGGGGGGTTATGCCAGACACAGTTAGCTGAGAGAGCTTACAACATTATTTTACAGTTCTCATTTATTAACTATTTCTTTTTTAATAATTTCGCCAGGGATGATTTTTCAATCCTTCGGAGAGGGAGATATGACTGTGTCGAGGGAGAAAGTTAAGGGGGGGGGGGGGGGGGGGATACGATAGACACTGTTAGCTGAGAGCTTTTTTCTTTCTTTTCCATTTCATCATTCTGGACCACAGCAACGCGTACGGGTACAGCTAATATATATATATATATATATATATATATATATATATATATATATATATATATATATATATATATATATATATATATATATATATATATATATATATGTATAATTATGTATATATATATATATTTATAACTTCATGCATTTAAGACAGTTTAATAATGGAATCCGTTCATGCTTTGTCTAATCTACACACACACACACACACACACACACTTACACTGACACACACACAATTACACACACACACACACACACACACACACAAGCATTCATACTATTGGTAGGTGAAGAGGCTTACACGAGGCAGTCTCGATCTGCATAAAGAAACATTTCATACAAAACGTTCTTGTGTGCATGTTGGTGGTTTCTTCCTGTGAGTCCATAACACTTGTCTGACTGACTGACTTTCTACCCCACTAGGACATCACACAAGCGATAAACACCAGATAAAACAAGTGTGCCACCATGTGGATGAGGATCACCGTGGAGAGGTCCCAGAAACCGCGGTCAGACAATTAGCCAAATTTATGGCCTGCCTATATTGCGGCCGCTGGCAAAAGCCAGGGTGGGGCTTCTAATAACAAAAAATTTCATCCTAAAAAGGACGTAAGGAATAATGATTATGACACTTGTTTCTTTCAAATATAATCAGTTGTTGACTGTTTTCTACCATAGGTGACCAGGAATGTGTGCCACCTCGTCGTTTCATTTAAAAACGATGCAAATGACTACGGTTCTTTGAGTCTGCTAAGAGTCCACTACTATGCCGTGATGTGCCTTTGCTATGTCGTGGCTTTAGTGGTCTTCCTATTTAAAATAATGCATTACTGCGAGCGCCTGGCTGTTCCCGGGAGACGGTCAGTTAGTGTCCAGCTGATAGAGCGGGCTCCGGTGCGGCAGCTAAAGCCGCTCAAAAGTGACGTATGGCGGCATAAAGTCAGACGGCATTCTCAGACAGGCCGCCCGATAGTTTTTGCCGAGTACACTGATCGATCACTAGATGATACGCAAGCAGAGAATGGTGAAGAAACAAATGATGTATCTGAACAGGATAGCTCATTTTCTTTCGATCAACGATCCTCATTTGAGGAAGATAGAAATATTCAATATTGGCCGAGTAGCATGCAAGAAAATGCAGAGATTACAACTCCATTTTCCGAGTCGACCAGCATTGATAGAATTGATTCACCGCAGCGACACCGTAGAGATTCTATAGTTTTGAATGTAAAACGACTTAAAAGTGATACAGAAAGCAGTATTGTTCAGACTGCCCACGATAGTCCGGAAGTTCATCAATCAAGTTCTCGTGGATCTTCTATCACAAGTAGAAACAGTTCTGTCAGAAAGAAGCGCGCCGTTTTTGTTGTGAAGACCACGAGAACTGGATCCGCCAATAGACTCATCGGCCTTTTCAGCTGGCTCAACAGTGACAAAAACAGAAAGCACTCAATTCTGAAACGGAATTCATCAGTGGCATACTTGGTAAGAAGCTGTGGTTTGTTTGTGCATTGTACATCCTAGTTAATATTAGTATTTAGTAATCACAGAAACAAGATATGTGAGAAAGACTGCAGAAGTGAAAATAAGAGATACAATCAGGAAAGAGGTCATAGTTTTCCACCTCAGCTGGAAGGAGGGGGCCATGGTGGGGGTCATCCTTGCATCCGAATAGTCTTCCACCTGAGATGGAGGAAGAGGCGAGGGTAATGCAATACTTGCATCCTCATAGTCTTTATACTGAGCTGGTGAGAGCGGTGCAATCCTTGCATCCTCTTGTCTTCCACCTGAGTTGGTGGGGTGGTGCAATCATTGCATCCTTAAAGTCTTCCACCGAAGCTGGGGGAGTGGTGCAATCATTGCATCCTGAAGGCCTTCCACCTGAGCTGGTAAGGGTGATGCAATCATTGCATCCTCAAAGTCTTCCACCTAAGCTGGGGGAGTGGTGCAATCATTGCATCCTGAAGGCCTTCCACCTGAGCTGGTAAGGGTGATGCAATCATTGTATACTCAAAGTCATCCATCTGAGCTGGTGGGGTGGTGCAATCATTGCATCCTCAAAGTCTTCCACCTGAGCAATCATGGCATCCTCAAAGTCTTCAACCTGACCTGGTGGGGTGATGCAATCCTTGCATCCTCTTGTCTTTCACCTGAGCTGGGGTGGGAAGGGGGGTGGTGCAATCATTGCACCCTCAAAGTCTTCCACCTGAGCTGGTAGGGGTGGTGCAATCATTGCATCCTCAAAGTCTCTAATCTGAGCTAGTTGGGGGGGGGGGTGGTGTTATCATTGCATCCTCAGTCTTCCACCTGAGCTGGTGGGGGGGGGGGGTGTGTGTGCAATCATTGCATCCTCAAAGTCTTCCACCTAAGCTGGTGGGATTTATGCAATCATTGCATCCTCAAAGTCTTCCACCTGAGCTGGTAGGGGTGGTGCAATCATTGCATCCTCAATGTCTCTAACCTGAGCTGGTGGGGGTAGTGCTATCATTGCATCCTTAAAGTCTTCCACCTGAGCTGGTGGGAGTGCTGCAATCATGGCATTCTCAGTCTTCCACCTGAGCTGGTGGGGTGGTGCAATCATTGCATCCTTAAAGTCTTCCACCTGAGCTAGGGGAGGGAGTTGGTAGTGCAGCATTCGGTGGGTGACCCTGGCTATTAGTCCTTCTTTTCCTTAACTGGTTCATGGCAGTTATTATTATCTTTTTTTTTTTAGCTGTTGATATTGAAAGCAGTAGTTTTCATGAACTCTTTTGGGTCCCGGATAGGTTTTTATATAGTATTTATATACTACAACAACAATATTCAGTCTCGTAACCCTGAGAAATATCCGCTCTGTGGCTAAGTCGATGCGAACGCTTTGAATGCCGGGATGCCGGGTTCGATCCAAGCTGCCGGCCATGCGCCTTGCCTTGGTTTCGACAGTGGTATCAAGAAAGCCGACCCTCCAGGGGCAGTGGCAAACTACTGGACGTAAATTTGCCTAGAAAAACCACACAATAGCCAGGGGCTGTTACGGTTGGTTCTACAACGTCCTGTATACGCAACTAACCTTAAACCCTGAGAAATCAGCTTTGGGAGAGAAGCCAATCAGCTTGCTAATTTCATTGCAAACCCGCCTGCCCTGGCACACATATGAAACCAAAATATGCGTCAGTCCCGACCGTTTAGAGACTCCAACCACAGTCCTTGGATCCAGCCCTTCTCTATCTTCCGGAGTCACATGCAGTAACTAAAACAATAACCTGGCTGGGTGCACGGACCTTCACTCGGGCATTCTTTTCACTGACAAATGAGTATTCTGAAGAAGATAGAGACGGGCTGGGCCCGAAGACATTGGTTGATGTCTCAGAGGCGGTCCCAGCTGGCAAAAATAATTTCGCGTTTCCTCCAGCACTTTGGTTGCACCAGTAATTACTTGCTGCTCTGTCTGAAGTTTGTTAAGAGTCTTCCGTGGGCGCATGACGTTACTAATGTGGTTCCATCTTGCAGCATGATGACCGATCCAGCTCTTCCGTTTTTCTCCTACTCCCTCCAGTGATCTATCTGAGTATACGTGTGTCCATTCGGGTTTTGGATAAGAAGTGTAGACATGTTCAAGAGTCGTTGAATGCAGTACTAGGTCACATTCTTTAGCCTTTTTTTCGATGCCTGGAATTGTTGTTGTGACTATGCAGTTAGGCTGTAGATGCAGGTTACACGCCTGGATCATTTCCCACGTTGAAAGATCTTTAGAAAGGATGTCACTGTTTTTTGCGTAGTGCAGTTTTGATAGATGGTGAAAGCTTTGTCTTTTCAGTCGGTTTTTAGTTAAGTTATTTCCTATTCATGGTTAGCGGGGTAGGGGTATCCCCTATCAAAGGAGAAGTAAGACGCCTCCTTTCCTCCGCTAGTCTACGGGACACCCTTGGGCAAGGTGGAGTACCCGTTTAGCCCCCCAATCAGGGTTACGTGAAGCCATGGAAGCAGGTGGTGGATGGAGTGTAAGAGCAGCCGACAGGTATTGTTGGTTATGGTCTGCACTCTGCGGCGATAGGCAGATGATCTCATCAGTAGAGACAATGGCTATGGCCACCGACTAGTATAGTCACTGCTCAGGAGGAAAGCAATGGCAAACTACCTTCTGCAAATTTTGCCAAGAACCCATAACAATCATGAAAGAAAACATAACACAGAAGAGATCTGGTGGCGAGACCCCCAGGCCAGGCAGATCAGATAACACTGGGGAAGAGTGTGATACAGGGGTCGGTACTAGTAATCGTGATGACGGAGTTAATCCTGACTGTGTTACCAAGGAAATCCACTGTGTCAGACTAAGAAACAGAATGCGAATAGGAACGTGGAATGTGAGAAGTCTGTATGAAGGAAAGCTTAAAGTAGTATGTGATGAGATTGAAAGATTAAATATTCAGATCTTAGGAATTTGTGAACATCGTTGGAGTGGCAAGGGACATTTTATCAATGAATATGGAAGCTTTTTCGTATATTCTGGTAGAGATGTAAGAGGCCAGAGCGGAGTGGCATTTTGTTTAGATAAAACAACAGCAAAAGCTATTATGGGATATAATCCAGTTAGTGATAGAATCCTAACTATCAGACTTAAAGGCCGTCCAAAAAACATAACTTTCATGCAGGTATATGCACCAACTTCAACAGCAGAGGAGGGCGAAATTGAAGATTTTTATGCCATACTGCAAGACACATTAAATAAAATTGATCAGAATGATATAATAATAATAATGGGAGATTTTAATGCTAAAGAAGGTACAGGCAGAGATGAAAATGAGAGACACGTTTTAGGAAAATTTGGATTGGGTAATAGAAATGAAACAGGAGAAAAATTGATTGAATTTTGCATAGAAAATGAATTAACAATAGCTAACACACTTTATAAACAACACCCTAGAAGGCTTTTCACATGGACATCCCCTGACGGTGTTACCAAAAATCAGATAGATTACATTTTAATACAAAGAAGATGGAGATCGAGCATAACATCTGCAAAAACCCTGCGAAGTGCAGATTGCGATACAGATCATCAGTTACTAGAAGCAGATCTAAAATTAAAACTCAAAAAGCTTACCCGAGGACCAAGGCCATTTCGATTTGATCTCACAAAAATACCAGATGCATACAACGTAGAAGTGAAGAACCGTTTTGAGGTCTTGATGTCTGTACAAGAGGAAATGACACCTGATGAACTGGCGGTACAAGCTAGGGATATCTTGATAACAGCAGCTAAAGACTTAATACCCACCAGGACTAAGCAACATAAACCATGGATCACACCATACACGTTAGAACTAATAAAACAACGAAGAGAACTGAAAAAGAAAGGAGAAACCAATGATAGTAGGATGAAGTATAAATTTTTTTACACGAGAAATAAGAAAGTACACAAGAAAGGATAAAAATCAGTATGTACAAGATTGCTGTATTAAAATAGAGCAGCATCACAAAAATGGAAGAGATTACGAAATGTTCAAGGAAATGAAGTTATTGACAAGAAATTTTCAACCTCAGTTAAATGTTATTTGTGACAGGTTGGGAAATACTTTAACAGAATCTAGACAAATTCTAGGAAGATGGCAGGAATACTGCAGCGGAATGTATGATATGAATGACAGTGAGGATATGAATGATATACATGAACCAGTAACAGTAGAGGCAGAACCTGAACCTTCATTAGATGAAATTTCATGGGCAATAAGGAGCCTGAAAAATGGTAAATCACCTGGATGTGATGAGATACCAGCTGAATTGATTAAAGCGGGAGGAGAAGAAAGCATAAAAATCTATCATGCATTATGTGAAAAGATATGGAAATATGGTATTTGGCCAAAAGACTGGAAGAGAACTATCTTCATTCCAATACCAAAAAAGGGTGACCTGAAATTATGTACAAACTATCGAACTATTGCCCTGATCAGTCATGCAAGTAAAATTCTACTAAAAATTATAATGAGAAGACTGCAAAAGAAAATGGAAGAAGAGATTAATGTAGCTCAGGCTGGATTTAGACAGGGAAGAGGAACAAGAGATCATATATTCAACATGCGTTTAATAATAGAGAAGTGTAGAGAATTTAATGTAAATCTGTTCTTATGTTTTGTGGATTATTCAAAAGCATTTGACTGTGTACATCAGAAGCTTTGGGAAATCATGAGGAATATGGGCTTTCCATCACATATAGTGCAGCTCATTAAAATGCTCTATCAAGACCAACAAGCAGCAGTCAGAATAGATGGAGAGACATCAGACTGGTTTGGCATCAAGCAAGGAGTCCGTCAGGGATGTGTGCTGTCACCGTATTTGTTCAACCTGTACGCCGAAAATATAATGAGAAATGTAAGAGATGATATAAACAAGGAACAATATGATGCCCTAAACATCGGTGGTCATGAAATACCAGAAATTCGTTATGCTGATGATACAGTATTACTATCAACATCACAAAATGGTTAGAGAAAACTTATTAACCTCACTCCAAAGAAATAGTGAAAATCATAACTTATTTCTTAACACAGCAAAAACAAAGATAATGCATACAAACAAAACTGCCATGGAGAAGGAAATATATGTTAATGAGGAAAGATTGGAAGTGGTGGAAAATTTCGAATATCTTGGGTCACTGGTTACCAACAATGGTGACACAATGAAAGAAATTAAACGGCGACTATCAATTGCTCTTCAAAGACTAAAACAACTGAATAAATTATGGAATTGTACAGATAGAATTACAAAGGTCAGATTTTTAAGAGCATGCATCTTTCCCATTGCAACATACGCCTGTGAGACCTGGACACTTACTAAACAAGCGGAACAGCGCATAAATGCATTTGAATATAAATGTTACAGACAGGTTCTAAGAATATCTTGGGTAAAGAAAAGAACAAATGCATCCATACTTCAAGAGCTGAATATTGAAGAGGGTTGGCTAGTAAAGACAATAAAACAAAGAAAATTGAAATATTTTGGTCACTTGAAACGTCATGGAGGTCTAGAGAGAACAATAATGGAGGGGTATATGCCTGGGAAGAGAGGAAGAGGAAGGCCAAGGAGAAGATGGGTGCAGGATGTGGCAGATGATCTCCAGATGGGTGTATCAGACGCAGGACATCTTGCTCATGATAGGAAGGTTTTCCGGAGGGTTGTTATGGCAGCGAGGTTCCGCGAGGGACATGCTACTGAATGAATGAATGAATTTCCTATTCTGTGCATGGGGTTGTTATTCATGCGTTTAAATTTTTCTGTTAGGTTAAGCATCTTTTCCCCCCTTCAATGGCTCAAGCTCTGGAGGCCAGAAGTTGCCTCCAGCTCATTGATTGACGTGCTTCTCATAACTCCAGCGATGATTCCGAGATTGTTGTATTGTGTCCAGTTTGTATAAGTTTAATTTGGCTGCAGTGAAGTATGTTGCCATGCCATTCTCGTTTTTGTCGAACGTATCCTGTCTATACTTTTTCGTACAATGTTGGCATCTGCACCCCAGCTTGTTTCAGTAAGTTTCTTCATAATTGTCTTTAGTGTGGGTGCCCCAGGTTAGTCTTTTGTCGAATTTTACTCCCACATATCAGGGGTTTTCCTTTTTGTGGAAGGATGTTGCTTCTAGATACAGATCGACTTGTTCTACCTTTGGGAAAAGAGAGAAAGAGTCGAGACGGTTTTGGTCTGGTTTACTGTGACTCCCGAAGAGTCTGTCAATTTCTTAACTGTATTTATAGCTTCCTGCATTCTTGTTTTCGTTGTTTCTATATCTTCAGCTTGGGTTCATTTGACCAGTTCATCTGCATGTAGAACCTTGTGAATGTGAGTCGTGTAATGTTTTGGGAGGTCATTGATGAAAAGAATAAACAGGGTAAGAAACATAACACCCCTCTGGTGGACACCTTCTTGTAGCCTGATCAGCGTCCTCTTGTGTTCTTCCAGTCTGACTCTTGTGCAGAGTCTGTAAAGAAAATCTATAATCCAGGCAAACATATGCCCTTTTCCCCCCCACTGTGTGCTAATTTTCTAATTGTAGCAAGAGTGCTTTCTTTCAGACCTTATAAAAGGCTTTCGTCAGGTCGAAAAAAAGCAGTTTTGTTTCTGCAAAGCACCTTTAATTTCCTGTGTGAGATAAGAGGTTTGGTCATCAGTGGTTCTGTATTTCCTGAAGCCTGATTGGCTGTCATTTAATATCTTGTTTTCTTCCAGCAAATGCAGCTGTTGTTCACTAATCTTTCCATGATCTTTCCAAGACAGATTAGGAGGTTTATGGGACGGTAACTGGATTTGTTTTCCTTGGGCTTTCCTTTCTTGGCTATGGGGACTATTTCTACCTCCTTTTATTCCTTTGGATGCAGTCCCTAGGTCCAGGATTGATTGATACGGTCAAAGAGTCGTTGCTACCAGCTGGTCCCGAGTGCACTGTCGTTTCATGTGAAAAGTAAAACACTACAAACTTGTTTTCCTTTATGATTGCATGACAGTCCTCCAGGGGACTCAGAGGGATCCACGAGACAACATGGAGAGAGAAATGACACGCCAGCTAAACAGACTCAGAAAACAATCAAATTCTTTTCCTGTGGATACCGGCTCACTGTGGCATACCAGGAAATGAGTTAGCAGACAGACTTGCAAACAATAGAATAAAGGAAAAACAACACACCGCTTCTTGTTGTCATTACCAGAAATCATAAGACTCATCAAGGGGAAAATGCAAGTAATTGTGGAGAGAACAGAACAACAGTAAACATCCACAAGACCTTATCAGCAGACTTAAAAGAAAGAAACATACAACAATTTTCCATCTTCGAACTGCAGGCTCAACTACCGCCTACATAAAATAAAGACTGTACAGCCCCCACTGTTTGCATGTCAGACGGACTACAGACACCTAAGCACATTCTGCAGACCTGTCACTCTACCTTCAACTTCGAAAAGACACCTGGCCTCAAGAGCAAAGTGCGCAGAGCCAGCTACGGGGAACCATGAAGGACCTGCTGCTGACATTCGAATTCATAGAGGCAACCCACCTGATAGTCTCATCTGAGCCGACGAAACTGAATGCGAAGAACAGGAAGAAGTGCTAGCGTTTACAGGTGTAAAAAAAAATGAACAGGCTGATAGATTTGCAGGTGAGACTGCTATGGAAGGCGGAAAAGCAACGGACCAGGCTGACAAACTGAATTCTCTAAGAGAAGTAAAACGTTTGCGACAGCCATGTGATGAATGCGAATCTGCAACCATTACCAAGCTGCAGAAACAGCAAGGTAAAAGGAGTGTGACCAGACATAACACTATACACAGGGCCAATAAATTATAACAAACCAATACAGAATTGGTGTCATCAGCCGCTACATTTTCTAAGGAGGTGATCCGATCATTTATGGACGGAATGGGTCTGTGTGCAATGGGGATGATCAGTCGACTAACTAGCTAGCTTCTTCTTCTTCTTCGCCTCCTCTGGTAACAGTTCGGGTGTCCCTCTTCTGGTCGTCTTGACCATAGACACATCGTGCTATTGTAGAGTTTCTCTGATATTATTCTTGGTCCACCTTGTTCGCTGAGTCCACCTCCTCTTTTATTGTATGTCTATTATGTAATGACGTGGCAAGGCACTGTCTTTAAATGAGCAAGCTATTTAATGTGATGTATTTATATGTAATTCAAAATTGGTTCTAAGCAGACATTTTCTCTTATGAATTCATGGTACATGTTGTGATAAGAGACCCATCAACGAGAGTGGCTTCTCTTCCCATTGATGCCTCCATCTGGTGAAGTGCCTCGATTATGTCGCAGGCGTTTCAGGTGTAGTGAGTTATATTTCACTCCGTGTTGTCAGCGGCGGGCGTTGTCGCGTCTTCTATGCTGTGAACTTTTAACGGTCACAAAACATGTTCAAGTGGGCTATTTCTCACGACTGTATGCAGCCTCTATTATACGCTGCACACAGTCAAGCGATCAATGAATGGGAAGGGAGGTCACTCTCATTCTTGGGTCCCTCTTGCAGGCCTCAGACATCTCATTTCTATGGCTGCTAATTTTCTTTTCTGATTGTGTCGTGAGTGACCATGTCTGACACTTGTAGCATAGAGTGGTAATGAATATGTTTTGTATGAGATGTCTAGTTTGAGAATGGAGGTGGAGGCAGTAACTGCGGCCTTCTGCTGGCTTGAGAATCAGCTGTTCACACATGTCGTGACAGGCATGCCCCGTACAGAGTGGCAAGCATCACTTCAAAAGTCCCAGGTAGTTAGCATCCTTTGAATATTTTCTCCAGGGTATGCTGATGTGTTGGGAAATGAGCAGGCAGATCGACTGGCGGGTTCTGCACCACTTGGTGGTGAACTGATGTTGTAAGGGCCATTTGAGAACGAGTTAACAATGCCGAGGCACAGACAGATCATTATGGTCTGAGGAGAATGGCGCTGTAAGGAGTTACAAGGAGATCTGGTCGATGCTAAAGGGAAAAGCTAGATGGGTATACAATCAGAGGTTACTAGTACCATCAGAATTTTAACTCTTGGCTTGTTGCTGAAGATGGGGACGGAGCACTTATGGAATATACGAGTACTGTGATGTACATTCTTAAATCAACATTGTATGAGATGTTTCTTTGTGCTGATCGGGATTGTCTGAATACTGTGTGTGTGGGGGTGGGGGAAGTGGGGGAGAGCTAGTGTCCCAAAACATGGTTTGCTTTACTGCTTCTGATGTTAATTTCTTCTTATATTTCCCAACCTTCAGTAAATGTTCTACCCAGATCTTTAAACTCAAATGTTTGAACTAACTTTCCTTAATAAGAAAGTAAATGTTTTCTATAAAATATGTTTCTATGTGATTGTCCAGAAAACTGAACTATATCAATGTTGACTGTTGAATTAAAAATGGAGATCATAGCACTCCGTCTCCATATTCAGCAGCAAGAGAAGAGTTCCAGTTCTGATGGCACGAGTAATTGTTTGTATATTCGTCTCACCTGTTCACTAAAAATGAGCGCCAGCCAGATTCCCCTGGTAACTCCTCACAGCGCCATTCTCCTCAGATCTTAATGATCTATCTGTGCTTCCACACTGTTCACTCGCTCCCAGACAGCCCTCACAACATCTGTTTTGTCATAAATTTGGAGTTAAAAATCTACAGAGTACTTCTGGAGCATTTACTGTTCTACAGAGTTCATGCACTGCACTGAGATTCTTGGGACTCAGGCTTAAGTTAGAAGTAGAATGGAGCACTTCTAGGTTACTACCCTTGTGTCATGATGTTGATCCGTTGTTGAAACATTCAAATATCAGATCATCACCACCTGGTGCAGAATCAGCCTGTCTGTCTGGTTGCTCATTTCTTAACACACTGGCATCACCTAGAGAAAATATCCAGAGGATGCTAGGTATAAACTATACAAACAGCAGTTAATGTCTTTTATTCTGAAAGAGCAAATAACTTATCTTAAAAATATCTTTCTATATGATGATAATATGTTTATATATGTTTCTGTGTGGTTTTACAGAAAATTGAATCATATAAGCAGCATATAATATTGCTGATCTTACTGGATTTCATCTTCATTCTGTCTGGAGTCGTCTCCTACATTCTGCTGGATGAGCATGGAGCCACACTATATTTGATTCACACAAAATGCATTTTTTCTTTCTACCTTATTTCCCTCACACACAAGGGACTGCGATTGGCTGTTCAAAAACACATTGTTTATTACTGCTTTAGGACATGCAAGACCAAACGTGAAGTACACCACAGGCATTCTGAGGCAACTTGAGGGTATAAATGGGTTTGTTTTGAGTTGTTGTTAGTGTATGGAAGGTGTGAATGCAGCTACATAAACCTCATACTGGAACAGCATGAGTAAGGCTGCGTGAATTTGGAATTATGAGTGGATCCAGTAAGAAAGAATGTACGAGGGAAAGAGGATGGTGTGTGTACATTTTGTGTGCTGTAACAGTCACAGACTAAAAACATTTGTTGCAGGAGACAGATATTGTACAAGTATTCCTGGTATGCTATGACGTTGATTCTTAAATCAGTAATGCCCTGAATGGGTTTTAGAGCACTGTTATAGGGAAAACAAGAATAGACCCACTGCCTACCTGAAAGCATGTTGTAAGATTCGACTAATGGGGAGCTTTCTTTGAAGTTGAAGTGCATCTGCCGAACAGACAAGAAACTAACAGCCTGCATACAAATGAGTTGGTTCTGTGAAAGGGATGCACATACAACACTAAGGTTCTGGGACCGGACTTCAGCCTATTAGTGGAAAACAAACAGAACCTGAGTTTACGGCTGGTGTACACACAGAAGAAGAAGAAGAAGAAGAAGAAGAAATCAGTAATCAGACATACCCTAGCTTAAAGTCAATTGCATGCGATCTGGTAGCAGACTGTTAGCATTGACTCTGACAATGATATAAGCACTGCACTGTTCAGGAAGCATTGGTTAACTACTGAATACAAAACTGTGTAGTAAAGACAGACAACAGTTGCTAGTGTTTGTTTGCGGCAGGCAACTTTCTGGGTTGTAACTCAAGTGAACAAGGAGGTTGAAACTTCTTGAAATTGTCAGAATAAATGTTTGTAGTCACAGTTTATCACTTGAATAAATTGAACGTCCCAAAATAAAACAAATAAATAAAAGTTTTAGTGTGGATTTTTTGGGGGTTCAGATTATGAAAATTGTCAATAACAATGTGTGTTTTTCATGTTATGACTGCAATTGTGTGGACTAGGCATACTGTTCCCAGAGGGACATGCCATGTGAAATGTCTTAATTCTCTTTTCAGAGATTGCACGGACTAGAGGTTGCATGGTAGAGTGGTTAGGCAGTTTGTCTTGTGCACTTATGATATATGCTTTCAGTTTCAAACTCTTAGTTCAGGACTGCATGATGACGCTCTCAGTGGGTGATCAGCTACTTTGCATAGACTGTCTAAGTAAAGTGTAACCTTCTTCTTCTTCTTCTTCTTCTCCTCCTATCATGCAAATGCACACAGACTTCGAAGGAAACATCACTAATTAGTTGACTCTCACAACCTGCTTGTTATGGGGCAATGCAGAAGTTCTGGAAAGGCTAAAAATGAAAAGAGAATACTGACAGAAATAAAAACAAGACAACTGAAATACTTTGGCTATATTAAAATACATAATACATTAATCAATCAATCAATCACATTTTTAAAAACCATACTGGAGGGAGAGGTTGGAGGCAAGAGAGTAAGAGGTAGGCAACGATACAAGTGGAAGGACAACATCAAGAGATGGACAGGCAGCAGTCTGAGAGAGAGTACAACCAGGACAAGAGACAGAGAGTGTTGGAGATGTACTGCAGCAGACCATCACTGTGGAGATGGCACCTGATTGACTAATTTATTGGTTGCTAAGGGGGCAGTGGCCCCACCCCCCATCATTCTCAATGGGGCCCCGGATCCCACCTAGAGCGCTGTCAAACAATATTGACATCAGTGTGTATCTTCACTTGTCAGTCTAAAATAGAGCTAACTCATTAAGTACAAAGCAATTCACTATTAGTTTATTTTGGTTTCTGCTTCAAGCACAGGGTGAATCGGAAACACAGCTGCATGTTTTACTGTATTTATTTCATCATATGAAAAGAAATAGGTTCCCAGTTGGGAACAATTTTTCTTTAGAAGTAAAAGTGCGTATGCCCTAGGTAAGGACCAACAGTCTGCACACAAATAAGCTAGATGTCAAACAGATGCGCATGTTCTGGAACAACATTAAAATCTAGAAGTGAAACAACCAGAACTTTCTGCAGCAGTTTACAGCTGGTGAATGCAAAGAAGAAGAGCCATACAACAGTATCATACAATACCAAGTCACTTAAACTGACTCAAATTGTTCGCTGTTACATGGAGTAGCAGATACAACATTTATTTTTTAAAGTACAGCCCTGTTTCTCGTTTATCAAGTACAGACCTTTTTCAATGTACGGTATCCCTCTTGTTAGATCAATCAATGCTGTCCCAGTTGTTAAGCTAACCCACTCCACCGCAGTTGTTCCTGTAACCTACTGTCTCAGATGTTACAGTAACCCAAACTGTCCACACGGTTACACTAGCCCAAACTGCCACATTTGTTACATCACCTTGATCTGTCCCAAAACATTACACTCATCCACTGTGCCATAAATGTTAAGAGTAATCCATGATGACCCCCAACTGTTAAAGTAACCCTCTTTGTCCCCAACTTTTACAGTAACCCACATTGTCCTAACTGTTACAGTAACCCACATTGTCCCAACTGTTACAGTAACCTACATTGTCCCAACTGTTACAGTAACCCACGTTGTCCCAACTGTTACAGTAACCCACGTTGTCCCAGCTGTTAAAGTAACCCACATTGTCCCAACTGTTACAGTAACCCACATTGTCCCAACTGTTACAGTAACCCACATTGTCCCAACTGTTACAGTAACCCACATTGTCCCAACTGTTACAGTAACCCACATTGTCCCAACTGTTACAGTAACTCACGTTGTCCCAGCTGTTACAGTAACCCACATTGTCCCAACTGTTACAGTAACCCACGTTGTCCCAGCTGTTAAGTAACCCATGTTGTCCCAACTGTTAGAGTAACCCACTCTACCCTCTGAAATATATGCCTGCTCTACTTCAGTTTCAACGTCAAACCAATCACTTAAACCATCATCTGTTTGCACTGCACACCCTGAGCCTTTATACAATGTTGTCACAATGTTTATTATTATAACTGAATAACGACTTTTAACCACAGAATGATTTTAAGTAACACCTGCATGAAACTGAAAGAGTTAAAATAACGTGCACAACAAATTACTAATACAGTAAGTAAAACTAAAAAAAGTAAAGGACTCTTTTCCATGCCTTTAGGCGTATAGGGCATGTAGGGCTAGACCTCTATTTTATAGACCAATCGGCACTTGATGGGTGATGTAATCAGCATCACACAGGCCACCTTTACTTCCTGGGACTGCACCCAGTATCCACTTTAGGCTGGGTCGACGTGGAGGCCAAAGTCATTTTGGAAAAAAAGTCTGGCTCCTCCAGGAAGTGAACCCACAACCTTCTGATCCATGGCGAGCATCTAGCTGCTCTGACATGGCAATTTCCTACTGAGTCCCAGAGGGTTTAGCATCACAGGCCCAGGGGGTAGTAAAATCGGCGCATTGTGCGTTCACTGGGCTTCTAGGTAAGAACATGTGAATATATGATGCCTTCCTTGGAACTCAATAAACAGACGGCAAGAAAACAGTGAAGAACTTGCTGTGAGGCATTTAAAGTATATGGCGTAAACTCCGTATTTGTATCTATACCACTCACCAGTTGATGAGTAAGCTTTTAGGTTTGGGTTTAAACAACGGATCAACATCATGGCACAAGGGTAGTAACCCAGAAGTGCTCCGTTTTACTTCTGACTCAAGCCTGAGTCTGAAGAATCTCAGCGCAGTGCACAAACTTCATAGCCCCGGCAAGGATCCTGAAATACTTTGGGTATTTGTTAACTCCAAATTTTTTTCCCGGGCAGTGCGGTTAGGCTACTCTTTTCGATTTCCAACTGTCAAGGTATATTTTACATGTGCAATCATACACATGAACGTCCGATCTTACTACCCAGAGACCAGTGGAAATTACTAGAAGTCCACGTGAAAAAAATCCCAGCCTTCACCGGGGCTTAAACCCGGGATCTCCAGCACTCGAGGCGGATGCTATGCCTCGAGACCACACAGCTCCCCTGATGATAATGAGTAAGCTGGCAGGTCAGTATTATGCAAACTGCCTTTACTTTCAAGAATGTTTCATAGTTTTTTCAAATTCTTATTAAAAAATATGGTGCTTGCATCATAAGCTCAATGCAGGTTAAGAAGTGGAGAAAAGATATAGGTTAAGAAGTGGAAAAGTTAAAAAACTAAATGTCATCATAAACTATACCTATATTCTTCTTCTTCTTCTCTAGCAGTGTTCTGCCTTTCAACATCTGACCATTAACAAGCATCAGGTGAAAGCCTGGGTATGTGCTACATCGATGCTCGTATTCACGGCCTCGGATATTCCATCTATCCATTGCTTGCTAGGGTCGACCTCTGGCTCTGCTTCCATTATGTCCAAGTGAGAAGGCCGTCTGTGCTGCATTGTCTGGTGGTAGTCTTGACATATGTCCAAACCATTTGATCGGTTGTCTCCTGATGTAGTTTAATACTCGTTCTATCTCAACTTTTGTCCTTATATTGTCATTTCCTGTCTCTTCTAATCATGAACTATAACAGCAGCATTAAAAGACTGGATCAATGAAGTGAATGAAGACAGAACCTATTTACATAAAAACATTATAAATAATACAAGAATACTTAACAAACAGTAATACAGTGTTATAAATAACTGTAACATAATAAATAATGCGGAATGAAAGTGTCTAAAATAAATTATGCGTACATACAAGGTAGTTTTCAAAATGTTCACAGGCTGTACCATCATGGTATCAACACCCGCTGTTATATTTTTAGGCTGCAAATTACACAAGATAACAGTGATCTAGGTTGCCATGGTAGCGTAGTGGCTAGACACCTGCCTGCTGGCCTGAAGGTCTTTGGTTAAACCCACATCGAATAAGACTGTTTTCATAACTGATCTTGGCTTTCATGTCGATTCAGTACCAGGCATTATTAACGATGGATAAAAACAGCTGTGACCCCCCCCCCCCCCCCCCCCCCCCCCCCCCATTAGCATATGGTTTTAGCCAAAACTTTTGTCTAAAGTCTAGAGACAGACTCTGCAAGGCAGCAAGTTGGAAGTGGTTGCGGAATGCACATATAACTTGCTGATGCCGATGTCAAAGAGCACTGAAGTATTTTACACAGATAATTATCCTTCAACTAAATTTCCTCAAAAGGCCATCACCCTGTTGGCCCAGAGCCTCTTAATCAATATGCTGACAGCTTATCGTTAAATATATCAAGAGGTCCCTTGACAATCTGCCACAGCTTGGACTATATAAGTATTCTGGAAACCACATGTGTGGGTTCCAAGGCCTAACTGGTGGGGAGGGGGTGGGGGGGTGGGGGATAGACCCACTACCAGTCTGTTAAGAATTTTGTATAGAGTCCACTAGTTTAGAACCGTCTCAAATCCTATAAATAACAGACACTGTAATAAAATAATCAGAAATGAAAACAAGAAAACAAATAAATATTTCACATGAAATATGTAATGCTTACTTAGCATGGTAACTACCCTTTTAAAGCACTCTTCAAATAAAATCAATAGAATAGAAATCAACAAACAAAAACAAAAAGCCAATAAAAACTAAACTGATATTTGTTACATTCTATTGAAAACGAAAACCTGCTTACAAATAATCATTTGCCCATAAATTGTGGTAAGTTGTAAATACCTTAAAATATATTGTAAGTAGTGGTTATTTGTATCAGACAACCAATTATTAGTTTACAAAATCTTTTTTGGGGTAGTGGGGGAGGAAGGGGGGGGGGGGGGGGTTACTATACATTGCATAGCAATCTTTTCATAGTACAGGGTCTCCTTGACTTGGGGAAGTCTAAGCCAAACTGATCGTTAGTCAAATTTGTTTTTTTCACAAATATTTTCATTCAAATAAATGGGTTATAACAATTACACATAAAATAAAAAAAATTTATCTTATGTACGTATAATTACTGTTCGCAATGTGGTAAAAAAAACGACAACATAATAAGCACTCTAGTGCATCCGTTGCGGGAACTGTTTGATCTGACCAGTGTAATTATCTTTCTTTATTTACCAGTTGTTCTTTTATGGTCAAAAGTGCAGATGGTCATAAGTAGCATAGGTAGTAAGTTGAGGAGAAGGTGTACAACTCTTTTGATTTACAGAGGTAGCTAATGTTTCAGTTTTTTTTCTCTGTGATTGTACTCCACAGTGTGGAAGATTTCGGTGTGTGCCAATGATGTTTATAACTACCCCTCTGGCAGCCTGACTTTAGAGTATATCTCTAGTTCAGGTGCTCATTTTCTCTCCAAAATAGAGCCTAGATACTTACAAAGAAAATGAAGTGAACCAAAAACAAACAGATTCAGGCAACAAAGACATTGTATATGCACGTGAGGACATTGGGGTTACCCCAGCTGAAGATTTTTGGCTGATAAAAGGAGATAACAACATGATAGGACTTCAAAACCATTGAGGCTGACTAACCAGGTGATGATGATGTTGTTTAAAACCGGATTTCAGACGATGAGAATTTAGGCAATGATTAAATAACATGCAATTAGCAATTGAGACAGATGTAAATCTAAGCAAACTAAATATGAGTATTTATTTAAGTTAAAACTGCTAACAAGCATTGCAAAATATGTTATAAAGTCCATACGTAATGCACTTCTAGTATCTCAGATATATAAAACATATGAAAATAGATCACATAGGATAGGTGTCACTAGTTGGCGTACAAAATAAATAAATTAAAAAAAAATTTTCAAAGAGCTTAAAAAAACATCAACCAGTACTTAACATTGAAATAAAAACACAAAAAACTGCATGTAATTTTTAGGACATCAAAAACTCAATCCACCATCTGATGGCAATCCGTGGTTTAACTAGACAATTTTAAGTTCAGTAATTTACAACTGCTTTCTGAATGGTCGATGTTCGTGCCATTGTTTAAATCAATGCAAAGTGGTCTGTTGCCAAATACCTGGCATTAAATGTGTATTTTACTGCAGGTGAAAACAAAGCACGAAGCACGACCTTATATCTCCCTTGACATCCAAAGTGGTAAAAGAGGACGTAAAGAAGAAGAAAACAAAAAGAAAAGTTTGATAATTAATTTCTAACAATAATTCATGTAAATTATGTGCAATGGCTGGCTGTCTACTAGTCTGCCTAGGTGCCAGATCCTGACACATGGATAAGAGTAGTGGACAAGTCTGACAATGACAACAGCTCACATGACAACAGCTCACATGACAACAGCTCAAATGACAACAGCTCACATGACAACAGCTCACATAAGCCTGCATCAGGCCTTAGAAACAAGGTATCTGGGAAAGTAAGATGGTCCACGTGACAAAGTTCGCAATCAGACAATGCGTCATGACCTTGATACCCTGGCTTTACGTACCTGAGTGGATCAGTCTCAGTTATGGTGGTTTGGAAATATATGCAGAATGGAAAGAATCAGCCACTACGGCAGGCATGGAAGGCCAAGAACCAGGGAACCAGACCACCAGGATGAACCAGGGTTCAATGGGAAGACAAAATCTAACAGTCCCTGACTAAAAGAGAGCTCAAATGGAGCAAAGCCAGAAAATCTCTACACCTTAAAGTATACGAGGAGAGATTAAGTCAAAGTAATGTGCACTACATTAAATACATATAGGCTGACCAACTGATCTTCCCGTCTGGGTTCCTGGGCCCTGTTACAGGGAAAACAAGAATAGACCCACTGCCTACCCAAAAGCATGTTGTAAGAGTAGACTAATTGGGAGCTTCCTACAAAGTCTGAGTTCACCTGCCTGAGAGGCAAGTAACCAAAAGTCTGCATACAGATTAGTCAGATCTGTCAAACGGATGCACACCAACACTCAAGTTCTGGAACAGGACTGAAGTCAAGAAGTGGACGAACAACCAGAACTTTCCGCCAGAGTTTACAGCTGGTGAACGCGAAGAAGAAGAAGAGATCAACTGATCAACATTGTAATGATAATTTATCTAATGAAAATAATCTACTGACAATTATCTATTCCTGCCCAAGAAAACAATATATGCATGATATTTGAAACATGGAGACTGCCTTGTCTCAATGAACATGTTCAGAAATAAAGGTCAAAAATAATCTAAAATCAAAAACAGAACAATCAAGATTAACTGAAGGCACCAAAAATTGTACATATGCAGGCAACATAACAATGTTGATTTTTACATGTAGACCTAGTATGTTTAAATGTAAGTTAATTTAATTACATTCAGGTCACATATGATTTGCAGAAATTGGAAAAAAAAACACCCAGTAACACAACTCAGGAATAGATAATGTAAATATAATAACTTACTAAATAAACATTCTTGGTTAAACACACAAATTAATCCACTTAACTGAGACTAAGCTTGAAAATGAAGAACACACACACATACGAAAAATCAAACGTTTCGTCCGGAACCTTTCCCGACACAAAATCCAGCTTTTGTGTCGAGAAAGGCTCCGGCAGAACATCTTTTTTTTTGTTGCGTGTATTAATTGTTTCCCCTTTCTGTCACATTAACCTTTTCAGTCAAGGTTCAGTGGGTTAATTTCTTGGTATCAGTTTGACTGACGCCATCACTGTTTTTGTCACTTTTTGGTTAAACACACAGTCTGTTGCAAAGTGAATATAAATAAAATATATCACATCTAAATAAACATAATTTTCTACCACTGCTGGCACTTAAAAAATGGCATGTTTTCATCACTTTTTGGTTAAACACACAGTCAACTGCAAAGTGAATATAAATAAAATACAAAACATCTAAATAAACATAATTTTGTGCCACTCCTGCCAAATGTTTAATGGCTGGTTTTCATCACTTTTTGGTTTAACAGACAGTCTACTGCAAAGTAGATATCAATAAAATACAAAATATCTTTAAAAAAAACCAACAAATATAATTTTGTACCGCTGCCTGTTAAAATGGACTTGCTAAGAGCTAAATGATAAAGTCTGTCTGCCCACATCACATTGGTACGGGCCACATGCTTCACTTTCTACTGGATATCTCATAAGTTTCCATACACAGGAAACATAAACGTATCACCGACGCATTACAAGCATAACTCCCGATGATTTTATATGTGTTTTTTTAGCAGTGGATGACATGCAGTGAAATGTGTTTTGAAATCTTTAGCAGTGGACGACAGGCAGTGAAATGTGTGTAAAATAATGTTATAATGTAGAGCATGTTATATATAAAGATGGTTTTCATTTAAAAAAAAAAAAGAATTTTTTTCTACGTATGGAAACTAATCAGATATCCTGTACAAATAAAACTCCACTGCCTTACAATAGATTTGAACCAATATTCCTTGACACTGGGTACCAGTTTCTTAACTTCTTACCCACTCACTTCTACTAAATATCAGAAATCCCTAAAATACATTTTTGATTAACGTAAGAAGACTATATATTGATTGATGTAACAAGACTATATTGTTTAACCTAACAAGACTATACTGATTAACGTAACAAGACTATACTGATTAACATAACAAGACTATAATGATTAATTTAACAAAACTATACTGATTAATGTAACAACACTATATTGATTAACCTAACAAGACTTTATGTTACAGAAGACTTCGGGCCTATTCAGACATAGTAATATAAACTTTACCTTAAACTGGGACTGAACAGGAAAACTTTTACAAATACAGAATGAAACATTAGTTAAATATTCTGAACTCTGTCAGTACTAACTAGTGCATGATGCATACCATAAAATACACTACAGTCCTCAAAGACACAGCATGATATGTTTGGATTGTAACTTTTATGAGCAGCCAGAGTAAAAATACCAACTGGCATCTCTGCTTCACAACATCATATTTAACCCACCCCCCCCCCCCATCCCAACTGCCCTAAAAAAAGATAAAACACTGGCCAGAAAAATAATGCATTTGTGTTGAAAAGCTAAAAGTATAATACTTAGGTTGACTTTATTCAGTTGTTAAGGGCTTTTTTTGAAAACAATAGGGCACCCATGAAGGTCTCATAAGTAAATAAAACCCTGTTTGGATCGGACTTATATGAAAGCACATGATAGAAGGTAAAAAAATAGGTTTTTGTCAACCATTTTTAGGATCAAGTTTTCATGAAGGACTGATCCACTATGTGCATCCTGCAAAGGATGAAAATATTACGGTGTCAGAAGGCTAAAGGAAAATACATACATAATTGTAACAAATATGCCAAACAAGAGAAAACGTCAGCGCAGAGACATGAGGTGCATGGTAAACTCCTACGTTAGGAAATCATCAATGCTTTGATTGCGCTTTCTGCTCTTCAGCAGGTTTTTCTTCAGACTCCTCCTGAAAGTTTATGATATATACATATTTACATGGTCAATTGAGAGGATATAGTATAGTATGTATGTGTGTGTGTATATATCTGTGTGTGTGCATGAGAGAGTGTGTGCGTGCGTGTATATTTCGTAACAATATAATTCCAATAAATATGTATATACACACACACCCACATGTTTAAAAAAAAAAGTTCTATAGTTAGCTGAGGATGGTTGAATCCCAAGAGCATCCTTTACGGTGAAATACAGATACATAGAGGAAGTGGAGGCCAGCCTCTACTTTGATAAAAAGACGTGCGCAAGCGGGACATGAATGATACAGGTACTGAGGTAGATTCACTAGAACAAAATGCCATGGATCGTGTTGAGTGGAGCAGGAAAAATCAGGAAGGGAATGAGAATAAAGGAAAAATGACCACAGAAAGGCTGACAGCTGACAAGAAGCAGACTAAATACTTGTGACGGCAACAAGGGCTCTGAAATCTTGTGCTCTAATTGTGGATATCTCTACGTAAGCAGGTCTTGCTAGTCACATCTGCCACTGAATGAAGCCATGCAGGTAAATCTGGGATCTACAAGAGATACCCCAGTAGTATGCATGAGATATATACTTGCACTGTCTATCATTGCTGATAGGCTCAAGTTCTGCAAGCAAAGTCAGATCTCAGAGAAGCTGCAGACAAGAAGCACCTCCTGCATGAAGATCTGGGTAGAACTAAGGGTCAGAGACTGAAAAGAGGAAGGTCTTGGATGGTGCAAGCTGAACACAGGAAAGGACATGTGTGCAGGCTAGATAAATTTAAGCGAGGAGAGGAGTGGGTCAAAGTGTCTGAGAAAGATTCAGACTTTTTTAGGGTTCTTATCACTTTAGGTCGTGAGTGCAGGAACTGCCCAGCTGGTGTTTCAGAATCAGAATTTCAACAAATGATTTATGACAATTTTCACTCAGGTGATATGATTATCTATACAAATGGCTCTGTGTTAAGGGGCAGATAAAGTGCATGGGGGGGGGGGGGGGGGGGGGGTTCCATAGCAAAAGCGAATGGACATCGCTTTGTGCAACAAAGCCTGGCATATGATATCACAACGTCTAGTTGGAGAATAGAGGTGGAGGCAGTCACTGCTGCCTTTGGCTGGCTTGAGAAACAGCTGTACACACACATATGCTGAGATTATAGCTGACTCGCAGAGCATGTTAAGAAAGGTGGATTCAGGCATGCTCCGTGCAGAGTGGCTAGCATCACTTCAAAGGTCCCGGGTAGTTAGAATCCTTTGGATATTTTCTCCAGATCATGCCAGTGTGTTGACTGGCTCTGCACCACTTGGTGGTGAACTGATGTATGACAAGATGGATGTCGTGAGGGCTCTTTGGGAGTGACTGAACAGTGTGGAGGCACAGATAGATCATTATGGTCTGGAGAGAATGGCGCTGCGAGGAGTTACAAGGGGATCTGGCCGGTGCTCCTTAGGGAAAAGGCGAGAGGAATATAGAATCAGTTAATGGTGCCATCAGGATTGGAACTCTTCACCTGCAGCTGAAGATGAGGATAGAGTGCTTATGGGGTATCCTGAGTGTCCTGTTGTGTCAATTATTAATTCAACATTCAACCTGCCATTGCCAGGGGCAGTGGGTCGCATGCGTCCCCATAGCACAATATAACAATATTGCCCGGAAAGACCAAAAGGTACCAACAACAATACTTTTATAATGTGTGCTATAGACAGGCCTAGGAATCACAACCCATGGTAATGGTCAGTGCCACAAATGAGACCTGGGTATACATAACATTGAACAATTATCATTTATACTGTGCTGTTTATCGGAAGCCGACGTGGAATTGGCGGCTAGACGCCCGCCTGTGGATCGGAAGGTCGTGGGTTTGAGTTAAAAAAAAAAAGACCTTGACTCCCATGTCGACCAAGCCTTGAGTGGGTACCAGGTGCAGCCCTGGGAAGTAAAGGTGGCCAGCGTGATGCTGACCACATTACCCACTAAGTGCCGATTTGTCTATAAAAAAAATTGGTCTAGCTCTATATTCCCAATATGCCTAAAGGTGTGGAAAAGGGACCTGTTACTTATGTGTTGTTTATCTCTCCAGGTGTGGGAAAAGGACCTTTTACTTATGTGTTGTTTATCTCTCCAGGTGTGGGAAAAGGACATTTTACTTATGTGTTGTTTATCTCTCCAGGTGTGGGAAAAGGACCTTTTACTTATGTGTTGTTTATCTCTCCAGGTGTGGAAAAGGGACCTGTTACTTATGTGTTGTTTATCTCTCCAGGTGTTGAAAAGGGACCTGTTACTTATGTGTTGTTTATCTCTCCAGGTGTTGAAAAGGGACCTGTTACTTATGTGTTGTTTATCTCTCCAGGTGTTGAAAAGGGACCTGTTATTTATGTGTTGTTTATCTCTCCAGGTGTGAACATTTTTGTAAGGGTAGTAAAAAGATCTGGGTATACAAAACACTGAACAATTATCATTTGTAATGTGTTGTTATTCTCTCTAGATGTGAATATTTTTAATGGTAGTGATAAGACCACAAATAAGATGGTTTGGCCACCTGGTACCAACTGTCACAGAGAGCCACGCTGAAGAAATATAATGAAAACAGAGCAAGGCGAAGACCATGCAAGAGATGGAGCAACACCATCAGGAGCAATTTATACAAGGCATTTGAGAAATCATACAAACAATCCTACAAACCCCCCCCCCCCCCCCCCCCCCACCCTGCTGAGGTAAATGGTGGAGGGAAAGAAGAAGAATAACACCCGCATATACATAACATTTAAAAATTATCCTTTTTAATATGCTGTTAATTTCTCTAGGTGTGAATAATTTTTTTTTGAAGATAGTGACAATATATGTGATCATTCTTAAGCTCTTTTCTAATTTCTATCTAACGTCTCTATTTCTGTCTCAATAAAAGAGACACTACAGAAACGCTATATGACATTAACACAAGCTACACAACTTGCAAAAGACAGGAAACTGCATATAGCTTCTCTCAGCAACACTTTGAGGCATTAGCAGCATGACAGAAAGAAAAAAAAGGAAGAAGAAGAAAAAGATCTCACACCTGCCATCATGTGTTATAACATGTCCTCTAGGATACAAATAGCAATATCACACTCCCTAACACAATTATTTGATTGTGGTGAAGATTCAAATTCAACATCACTGCAACGAGGAAAGCTTATACACACTTAGTCTCTCATATGAGAGGTTCACAATCTATGAAAACTCAGTTTCACCTCAGTCTAAAATAGGTACCAGGAAGTGTCCTAGGAAGTAAAGGTAGCAACTGCTCTTTGAAAAGATAGGCCTAGCACCATATTCCTAAAGAACAAATCGCGTGTTAGGGTTCTTTACTAACTTTAGATCTGTGGTTGCAGAATGGGGGTGAATGGAAAGATGTGGCGTAGCAGGGTGAGTGGTACCCGGTGTGGACATTTCTAGTCACCTCCTCCCCCATACACATAGAAACACACATAATATAAATCACAAACCCTTTCCATATTTAATGTGTTTATTATAAATTGTTAGTTAGTTAGTTAGTTAGTTGGGATATGATCATTGCGCTGTAGACATGTCCATTGGTGCTCACATCCTTCCCTCATTATGAACCCCAGCGTCCTGTGACTAATAGTACCAGTAGTTTTTTGACTGATAAGTCTTTTTTGTGTGCCCGGTGTGTCTCTCACTTTTGGATATGCTGAACCTAACTCTTGAGTCTTTTATTCTGGTGAGCGATATGGAATAAATTAAGTGTTAATTCCTACCAAACTATGACCAATACACTGGTTAATTTTTCTTGTGCCATTATGACTACAAAGTTTAATTTAAGAGTCACATTGGTGGCCCAGGTTACTGTGCATTTATTCATTTATTACAAAAATCAGTAAAAGTAAGTGTTTGCTGAAGTTATTTTCCTTTGAATATTTTTTTTAATATTATTTCCCTTGAAATGGTAATTTAAAAAAAAAAAAAAAATTGGCTGTTATCTTCTTTTAAATCAAATATTTTTTTGTGAGACAATACATTTGTTTGTCTTCCTAAGGGTTAAATACTGGAGTTAGTATTACAGGGGATGCCTCAGGTGCACTAAGGGGCAATAACTAAAGATATGGCAGCGGTAGAGGCAAAGATGACTTAGAAGTAAGGGTATAAAATATAAGGTTTTAGTTAGACCGCCATTTCTATAGGCCTACATAAAGGAAAATAAGATGAGGTAGAGAACAATGGGAGAACAAGACTTTCTTTCACTAACCCAGACAAAGCTAGGCAATGAAATCGAGGATATAAATGAACTGTTAAAAACACAAATTTGATTACACCCAGCACAGCAAATCCTACCCTACAGCACTGGTCATGATATCCTTTACACACACACACACACACACACAAAATCCTCAGACCCCTTTTTGTTGTTTATGCAGTTCTAATATAGATGTACTCCTTTTTCTTTCAATATAACTATTACATAGTGCTGAGTTCATTTCAGGGCAGACCTCAGACAACAAGAGAGTCCTTGGTCTCATCACTCTCGGAACCAGTGCTTTAGATGATAAACATGAATGTAATTGGTACCCTGTGGTTATTTCATGCACACATTTACCTGTAAATCAGCCCGCCTGTCAAACCAGATGTGCCATGCAATACTGAGCCCATCAGACACCTGCAGACTTCTGTCAAAAAGGTAGATGCGAACCAGCTGTTCTTTAAAAATGTAGGGTGCCAAGATTCTTGATGTCTGAAAAATGGTGTAACAAGAAAGTGTATCTTTCCACATGTTACAAAAAATGATGTAACAAAGAAAGTGTATCTTTTCACATGTTATAAAAATGGTGTAACAAAGAAAGAGTATCTTTTCACATGTTACAAATATGGTTTAACAAAGAAAGAGTATTTTTTTGCATGTTACAAAAATGGTGTTACAAAGAAAGAGTATTTTTTCGCATGTTACAAAAATGGTGTAACAAAGAAAGAGTATCTTTTCACATGTTAGAAAAATGGTGTAATAAAGAGTAAATTTTCACATGTAAATTAAAAAAAAAAAAAGGAACGAATGAACAAACAAACTTTATTTTCAAATAGTCACAAATTAGACACGCAGGCCCGTCTTAGATTCAGCCCTTCCAAACACCCGTCTTTCACACAGCAGTTGTATTTTATCAATAAAGCATATTATATTCAAATAATAATATGCATTATTAGAAAGACATTTAAAGAAGAAAAATGAGGAAGAAAAGCACATGTCACATAAAAATAAAACTAACAGACATTGCAGATCATTTTAATTTTAGGAATAGTTGTCTCTTTAGCTTTTTTCATTAAGAAATATGCGTATAAGAAAATTATAATTTGGAAACCGAGAAATTATTTTCCTATTGTTCCAAACATTTCTGCAAAATTTTTATTAGGTGGTGTGCATTTTGAAAGAAAGAAGAGTAAAAAGACTGACTGTATGCTATATTGTGCAAATTTATAAAGAAAGAGTAAGTAGATTGACTGTATGCTATATTTTGCTATTTTTTAAACAAAGAAAGAGTAAGAAGATTGACTGTATGCTATATTTTGCTAATTTATAAACAAAGAAAGAGTACGACGATTGACTGTATGCTATATTTTGCTAATTTATAAACAAAGAAAGAGTAAGACGATTGACTGTATGCTATATTTTGCTAATTTATAAACAAAGAAAGAGTAAGACGATTGACTGTATGCTATATTTTGCTAATTTATAAACAAAGAAAGAGTAAGACGATTGACTGTATGCTATATTTTGCTAATTTATAAACAAAGAAAGAGTAAGACGATTGACTGTATGCTATATTTTGCTAATTTATAAACAAAGAAAGAGTAAGACGATTGACTGTATGCTATATTTTGCTAATTTATAAACAAAGAAAGAGTAAGACGATTGACTATATGCTATATTTTGCTAATTTGTAAACAAAGAAAGAGTAAGAAGATTGACTGTATGCTATATTTTGCTAATTTATAAACAAAGAAAGAGTAAGACGATTGACTGTATGCTATATTTTGCTAATTTATAAACAAAGAAAGAGTAAGAAGATTGACTGTATGCTATATTTTGCTAATTTGTAAACAAAGAAAGAGTAAGAAGATTGACTGTATGCTATATTTTGCTAATTTGTAAACAAAGAAAGAGTAAGACGATTGACTGTATGCTATATTTTGCTAATTTATAAACAAAGAAAGAGTAAGACGATTGACTGTATGCTATATTTTGCTAATTTATAAACAAAGAAAGAGTAAGAAGATTGACTGAATGCTATATTTTGCTAATTTGTAAACAAAGAAAGAGTACGACGATTGACTGTATGCTATATTTTGCTAATTTGTAAACAAAGAAAGAGTAAGAAGATTGACTGTATGCTATATTTTGCTAATTTTCAAACAAAGAAAGAGAAGGTTGACTTGATAAAGTTTTATCAGGCATGTGATACATTAATGCAAAATAATAAGAGAGAGGAAGGCAAGGAGAGGGAGGGGGAGAGACAGAAAGAGAGACAGAAAGACAAAGACTAAGACAGAGAGACAAAACACGAAAAAGTACATACAAATGTCTACAGAAAACATATTTAGGCTATCCTCCGAATAACGGACCCAAATTATTGAGGCTAAAAGAAAATACCCTAACAGGGCCTCAATGCTTGTAACTGTGCCACCAGGAAACTGCGCTAAATATTCAATAAACAATGTGCAACTTGTGCCGCCATGGTAACGTCGCGTCCGCGCAAGTTACATTCATAACCCTTCAATCGGGTGTCGCGGTCGGTTCCACTGTTGTGACAAATTCTGGTGGCGGTGTTGTAATTGCAATACTTCTGGCCCTAACCCTAACACCTAGGGGAGAAGTTAAACCTAGGACCCAGGGGAGAAGTTAAACCCAGGACCCAATGAAGAAGTTAAACCTAGGATCCAGGGGAGAAGTTAAACCTAGGACCCAGGGGAGAAGTTAAACTTAGGAACCAGGGAAGGAGTTAAACCTAGGACCCAGGGGAGAAGTTAAACCTAGCACTCAGTGTCAGAGTTGCTGACACCCTCGGTGATTTGGGACTGTTATTCGGAGAAGTGTTTCCCATGGTATGTTTTATATTCCTTGGAAAAAAAGGCCGCAATTTACATATGATTGAGGCACTGTTATGGTATTTTCTTAGCCTCGATAATTTGGGACGTTATTCGGAGGATAGCCCATATTTTTTTTCACCTCACTGTGAACGAATAGGCCATCATTTATTCTAAAAATAGTCATTCACAAACTTCACACTTAAAATATTTCAATCTATATTGAGAGACAGAAAAAGAGAGATAGAGACAAAGGAGAGGGAGAAAAGGACACACACACACACACACACACATATATATATATATATATATATAGATATATATATATATATATAGAAAGAGAGAGAGAGAGAGAGAGAGAAAGAGAGAGAGATAGAGTTGGGGGGAGGGGGGTTGCCAAGAAGCAGCAGCTGGCTAAGCAGTCATAACATCAGGAAGACCTGAGTGTGAGACCCTAGTTTTACCTAAGATCCAGTCATGGTTTTTCTGTTAGGGGCAAGAATAAATATCCTAATCTGCACAGTCCATGGTGACAGCATTAGCTATCAGGTTCATGACCTCTCACCTCCCCACGCCATCATCATCATGTAGCAGGTCCTTTGCAGAACATCGCTCTCATCACAGTATGCCTGAAAGAAACTCGGTCTCTCACCAGTTCTCCCGCCTCATGCACTTTCACACTCAAGGAGTCACTTATATCCTGTGCCCATCTTTGTGTCGGTCGGCCCCTGCCCCTCCTTCCTGGTACCATGCCTTCTGCTATAATTTTTTCCAATCCGTCGTGGCGCTTGATATGACCAAAATATTTCAGTTTTTGAGAAAGGATGCTGTTTATTAGCCAATCTTCCTTGATGTTCAGATCTTTTAAGATGTCAATATTTCTCATCTTCTTTGTCCAAGATATTCTGAGAATCTTTCTATAGCATTTCAGCTCAAAAGCCCCTATTCTCTTTCTTAAGGACTGAGAGATAGTCCACGACTCACATCCGTATGTAGCCACAGGGAAGATGCACGCTCTCAAAATTCTAATTTTTATCTCCTTGCTGGTGCTTAACCATAGACTTTTAAGGCTGTTCAATCTTTGCATTGCTATTGCCATCCTCCTTTTAATTTCTGTCGAACAGTCTCCATTGTTGTTTATTCTAGAGCCTAGATATTCAAAGTTTGTGACATTTTCAATTTCTTCATCATTTATTGATGCCTTAAAAACGGTAAATACAGACAGTAGGGAACGTTTTTATAGAGAGAGATGGGACGAAATAAAGCCACTTTCAAGGATTGGCCCATTTCCCCAATTTTTACCTCTTCCTTTGGAAACTGGTTGGCTTCGTCAGGCTTGTGCTTGGTGTAGACGTTCAGCTTCGAGACAGGATTCTCATCTTTCATCCCATAGTCAAGGTCCACAATCTGAACATAAACAAACATTTGAATACTTATATGCACAATTACCAGCTTTTTCTTCTCATCCTCAAAAGCTATTGAGTAGTGAGAAAAGTTCTGGTTGTTCATCCATACCTAGACTTTGGTTCTGATCTAGTACTTGTTTTTTTTAATTTTTTTGCACATCCATTTTACAGATCTGGCTTATTTGTATGCAGACTATTGGTTCCTTGCCCCTCAGGCAGATGTACTCCAAATGTGAAGCAAACACTCCCTAATTAGTGATTCCTATGATATGGTTGCATGTGAAAAAAAAAAGGGGGCATTGGGTTATTCTTTGTACTCCAAAATGGAACAAGACCAAAGTCCAGGACTGGACGAACAACCAGAACCTTCTGCCGGAGTTTACAACCGGTGAACACTAAGAAAAAGATGAAAAATGGGAAAAAAATCATAGAAGAGAAGTAGTTTAACAGCTGCCTGCCCATCTGTAAGTAATGAGTTTTAATTTAGGCTAGAATAGAATTGTCTGAACTTTGTTCCCGGGTCAACCCAGATTAGAACCGGTACTAGAAAATGTTCTGGAAAATAACGGTGGCTGGTGTGATGTTGGCCACATCATTCACTGAGTGTCGACTGGCTGGTGTGATGTTGGCCACATCATTCACTGAGTGTTGACTGGCTGGTGTGATGTTGGCCACATCATTCACTGAGTGTCGACTGGCTGGTGTGATGTTGGCCACATCATTCACTGAGTGTCGACTGGCTGGTGTGATGTTGGCCCCATCATTCACTGAGTGTCGACTGGCTGGTGTGATGTTGGCCCCATCATTCACTGAGTGTCGACTGGCTGGTGTGATGTTGGCCCCATCATTCACTGAGTGTCGACTGGCTGGTGTGATGTTGGCCCCATCATTCACTGAGTGTCGACTGGCTGGTGTGATGTTGGCCCCATCATTCACTGAGTGTCGACTGGCTGGTGTGATGTTGGCCACATCATTCACTGAGTGTCGACTGGCTGGTGTGATGTTGGCCACATCATTCACTGAGTGTCGACTGGCTGGTGTGATGTTGGCCCCATCATTCACTGAGTGTCGACTGGCTGGTGTGATGTTGGCCCCATCATTCACTGAGTGTCGACTGGCTGGTGTGATGTTGGCCACATCATTCACTGAGTGTCGACTGGCTGGTGTGATGTTGGCCACATCATTCACTGAGTGTCGACTGGCTGGTGTGATGTTGGCCACATCATTCACTGAGTGTCGACTGGCTGGTGTGATGTTGGCCCCATCATTCACTGAGTGTCGACTGGCTGGTGTGATGTTGGCCCCATCATTCACTGAGTGTTGACTGGCTGGCGTGATGTTGGCCACATCATTCACTGAGTGTCGACTGTCTGGTGTGATGTTGGCCACATCATTCACTGAGTGTCGACTGGCTGGTGTGATGTTGGCCACATCATTCACTGAGTGTCGACTGTCTGGTGTGATGTTGGCCACATCATTCACTGAGTGTCGACTGGCTGGTGTGATGTTGGCCACATCATTCACTGAGTGTCGACTGGCTGGTGTGATGTTGGCCACATCATTCACTGAGTGTCGACTGTCTGGTGTGATGTTGGCCACATCATTCACTGAGTGTCGACTGGCTGGTGTGATGTTGGCCACATCATTCACTGAGTGTCGACTGTCTGGTGTGATGTTGGCCACATCATTCACTGAGTGTCGACTGATTAGTTAAAACATGAGTCCAGTATCATGTGCATCACATGACATTCTGGTTTAAAAGTATCTTTTATTTGTTTTCTTCTTTGTCTTTCTGTCATTAATTGTTTTGTTTTTATCCTTTTCTGCCCTCTATCCTTAGATTTAGATACCAGACCTTCTACTTCAGTGACCAGTGTCTGCTATGCATCTATTCCAGCATGTGTCACAAACATAAGATCTGTCACATGTCACAGACATAAGGTCTGTCACATGTCACAGACACACATCTAGCCAGCGACTAAACAGAGAGTAATATGTATGTGTGAAGTGCAAAAAGCCAAACAATTTCTTGAGGCAACAGAAATGTGGTTTTACAGAAGAATCCTAACAATTGTTTGGACATCTAAAAAGAGCAACCCAGATGTTTTGTAACAGTGAAACTTTTGAAGTCAACATATCACAAACATAAGAAAGAGACAGTCAACATTCTAAGGCCCTGTTATGAGAAGGAAACTAGAGCATGTTGTGACCACTAGAAAGATTTATAGGAAAATGGACAGAGGAAGACAATGTAAGACAGAGTTCTTGACCCCCTTTTGCTATGGCATGGAGGCATGTCAACACATGAACTGATATATGCTGTTGAAAATATATTGAGAGGCTTGTTTGCCAATGCCAGTTGGCAAGGTATTTTATGATGAAGATAACGACATGACATTACACTTCGAATATATGTTTTACTCTCTGTTCAGTCGCAGCATAGTTCTGTGTGCATGACATGTGGCAAGGTCTTCACTGGTGCCTCATGGCTTGTCTTGCAGGGTCACTCCTGTGGGTCTGATTTCTTCTGTATGGCAAAGTCTGGGCAGTCTTGTAGGACATGCTCTGTAGTTGGTGTAACATAACTAAATGTAACAGCAACAAGAAGTCCCATTTAGATACACTGGCTAGTTCTGCATCTCTTGCTGGTAAACTGATGCATAACAAGCTAGATGCTGTAAGGGCCCTCTGGGAGTGAGTAAACAGAGTGGAGGCACAAATGGATCATCACAGTCTGAAGAAAATGGTCAAGTGAGGAGTGACCTGGTAGGTGCTTAACACACAGGGTGGACATACAATCGGATCTAGGACTCAGCTTGCTGCTGAAGATAGAGACGGATGTCTTGAGGGAATGTCCTGAGTGCTATGATGTCAATTCCTAATTTAAAACTCATATTCGACACAAGCGCGTGTTACAGTATTCCACCCAGAACAAGATGATTTCTGTCTCAGTGTTTCTGCTAACAATTATTTATATTCTTGTGCTCTAGCTGTAGCTTTCACCATCGCCCAATCTTTTGGTATCATGTGCAGCCCACTCTATGTTACTTGTTTCACGTGTACAAGTTGAAGCCTTGAAGTTAGTGTAAGAATATTCAAAATATACCTTATTTTCAGGTTTTCTCAGCATATGTCACTTTCAGTCACATTGCCTTTCCCCTAATTTACTGATTTATAGGAATTATTTAGTTCTCTTCCAAAGGTCCATTTAGTGAGTGTCATACCATTTAATAACCTTTATTATGTCATGTGATTTATATCCCGCTATTTTACCAAATTATTTAGTCTCTTCTATTCTGCATAGGCACATGCCAATAAGTCAGCCTCTGTGGCTTAGGCGTTGCGAACGCAATTTGTAATGCCAAGGTGCCGGGTTCAATCCCAGCTGCGGCCTTGGGCCTTGCGTTGGTTTCGACAGTGGTATCAACAAACCGACGATCCAGAAAGCAATGGCAAAGAAAAACCACAACAGCCAAAAAAGGCTGGGGTTGGTTCTGCAATTTTCTGTAAAGGAAATGCAACTAACTTTAACATGTTAATAAACCACATGATTAGTTGCGTATCCTTTACAGGACGTTGCAGAACCAAACACAACAGCCCCTGGCTGTTGTGTGGTTAATCTAGACAAATTTATGTCCAGTAGTTTGCCATTGCTTTCTAGACGGTTGGCTTTCTTGATACCACTGTCGAAACCAACGCAAGGCGCATGGCCCACAGCTGGGATAATAAACATTATAGTTCACTTAAAATAAATAAAAAATAAAACAATGCAGTCGCTAAACACAGAAAATTTGTTACAGCATACAAAAATTACAATGTTCAAATGTCCATTCACCCATACATGAAAATATTCTGATTACCTTGACAAAGAAACCATCTTTATTGCTGGTTGCCCTTGAACAGTCGGCCAGGATTTTCTGCTGAATCTCCTCCTCAGTCATCTGAAAAAGTCAAGTTTCAAAATTTTATGAAATGAAACTGAATGAAAGGTAAGGTAACTGAATGGTTAAAAACTAAACTGTGTGCAGTCCACAAGGGAAAAAAATATGTAAATATTTAGGATTCAAGGAATGAAAATAACTGGTTGTGTACAAGCTTTGTTGTCTTGTCCGCTGAGTTTTCCGGTCAGAGTTTATGTTGTATTGAGCACTCAGCAGATAATGACTTTGGTCGAAATGTTTTGTTGTATTTGTGCATGTCTATTCCACTCATTGCATGAGCTTATTAGTCACACTTTATGTTGTATTTATTCAAATAATTGGTGTCTAGAATATGGTAAGATGAGGTGACGAGTGTCTAGGATCATCATCATCATCATCATCATGTAGCAGATCCTTTATAGAACCATGCCCTCATCACAGCCCGCCTGAAAGAAACACGGCCCCTCACCGGCTCTCTAGCCTTATGCACTTTCCCATCCAAGGTGTCACTTATATCCTCTGCCATCTTCCAGCTGGTGAATCTTTCTTGGTACCATGCCTTCTGCTACTGTTCTTTCCAGTCCATTGTGGTGCTTGATAAGGTCAAAATATTCCAGCTTCTGAGACAAGATGCTGTTTATGAGCCAGTTATTTAGATCTTTCAGGATGTCTGCACTTCTTTTTTCTTAGTTCACGGTATTCTGATAATATTTTTCTATAGAATTACAGCTTTAAAGTCCCTATTTTCTTCCTTAATGAGAAGAGATGGGAGACAGTTCGTGACTCATATCCAAACGTTGCAACAGGAAAGACGCCTGCTCTCACAAATATTAACATGATTATCTTGCTGATGCTTAGCCGAAAATTAAAACAAAAATGTATGTCTAGGTTACAATAAGTTGAAGTAATTAGTGTCTAGGTTACAATAAGTTGAAGTAATTAGTGTCTAGGTTACAATAAGTTGAAGTAATTAGTGTCTAGGTTACAATAAGTTGAAGTAATTAGTGTCTAGGATACAATAGGTTCAAGTAATAAGTGTCTAGGTTACAATAAGTTCAAGTAATAAGTGTCTAGGATACACTAAGTTGAAGTAATGAGTGTCTAGGATACAATAGGTTTAAGTAATTAGCGTCTAGGATACATGAAACTAAAGTAATGAGTATCCAGGGATATAAAATGGTGGCAAGTGTCTAGAATACAACAAATTAAAGTAATGAGTGTTAAATGAAAAAAAAAGTAATGAGTGTCTAGGACATAAACACTTGAAGTAATGAGGAGAGAAAAAAGTTAAAGTAATGACTGTCTAGGATTACTAGAGTTAAGTAAAGAGTATCTAGATTACAAAGTGTTAAAGTAATGAGTGTCTAGAATACAAACGTTAAAGTAAGGACTGTCTAGAAGTTAAAGTAATGTTGGCTACCTTGTCGAAAATATGATCTCTCCTGATGTGTATTTGTCTGTCTTTCGTATAACTGATCTCTAGCTTTGTTTCTTTCTCAATTATCTGAAAATGGAAGGAATAATGTGACATGTTAAATGTAAGTCAAAAGTAAACCCCACACAGATACTGGTATGTGGGTCAGAAGTGTTAGGTATTTTAAAGCAGGAGGTAAAATAACTAGTCTACAATGCCATCTTTTTTCAGAAAATCTCTCTCCTCTTGGGTTGCTAGGCCCCATCTGGGGGGTAAAAAAGAACAGAGCCAATGTCCCACTAACAAGCAAGTGGTAACAGGCAATTAATCAAAGGTATTTTCCTCAAAGGCGGAGTGCCTCTGCCTTGGAGATGAGTCATCAACAGTCTGCACACAAATAAGCCAGATCTGACAAAAGGATATGCTTGCATAACTCAAGTTCTGGAACCAGACTAAGTCCAGAAGTGGATGAATAATCAGAACTTTCTGCCAGAATTTACCGCTGGTAAATGCTAAGAATAAAGCTTCTAGTAACCAATGGTTTCTATCTGTTGATGCTGGTGACAAACTGGCCATAGAAATGATAAATCTGGCCACTATTGGAGATTTAAATATGATTATGGTGAAGGCAAGATCAACTTTATAGGATTTGACATTACATACATGGTTAGTAAAAACAACAATACAAAATAAGTAGGGAGATAGGAAAGGAGTATGTGAGAGAGAGAGAGAGATGGAGAGAGAATGAGAGAGAGAGAGAGAGAGAGAATGTGGGGAGAAACAGAGAGAAAGAGAGAGAGAATGGGGGAAGAAACAGAGAGAGAGAGAGAGAGAGAGAGAGAGAGAGAGAGAGAGAGAGAGAGAGAAACAGCGGATGAGTGAAAAAAATTTGAAATAGTGAGAATTAAAGAGAAGAAGTATTCATTTTTAAGAGTAAACAAAACAAGAGTGAAAGAAAGAGACAGTGAGCATAAGAAGAAAAAAAAGAGTGAAGTGAGAAGGTGACAAAAGAGATAAACAGTGAAGAGAGAAGGTGAAAAAAAGAGACACAAAAGAGACATTTTGAGATGCTGAGATAGTGAGACAAAGACTTGAAAAAAAAAGAGAGAGAGAGAGAGAGAGAAAGAGAGTTATGTCACAGCATTTTTATTAGTCGACTTGAAAGCCTGTATGCCCAAAAACTACTGATGACCAAGATGCAAAATAACTGTTAACTGATTGGTTGAACTGAACGCTCAGGTATTTCTTGTGTGCAGTTGGAACAACTTTCACTCAAAAAGCTTTTAAAATGCTGGATGGACAAGCAATGACAAAATTAGTTTTCTTTCAGTGGCAATACCTTTACTGTTTTGTTGTTGGTGAGTAGTAAAGCGCCATCGGATAACTATGCATTTCTTTTTTTTTTTCGTTGGTTTGTTTTTGAACAGTATATAATGTTGTTGCTGCCTTCCATCATAGACAGTCCCTGAATTAACCCTTCATATTTAAATCCTTTGTCTGTGGCTTAGGCGAACGCGCTTTGTAATATCGGGGTGCCAGGTTTGATGCCTGCTGCGGACAGTTTGTCTTGCGATGGTTTCGGCCGCAGTACCGAGAGCCGACCATCCAGAAGACAATGGCAAACTACTGGATGTAAATTTGCCTAAAAAAACCACAACAGCCAGAAAGTGCAGGGGTTGGTTCTGCAGAGTCCTGTAAAGGATGCGCAACTAAAAATTTTTTTTATCATTAGCTGGACTACTTCGGCACCATGGTGTCTATGTTGAACTTCTTCAGGCCAAGATATTTATTGCTAAGTTCTGCTCCTTGGGACAGAGGGAGTCAAAGTATCAACCGACTGGGACTGAAAGAGTTATAAATAGGTCTCACAATCAATTTGTACACACACACATACATGATCATTTGTGAAGAAATAACCAGCAGATATGTTGAGCTCACGCAAGAAAGTTTCAGTGTCTGAAGATGTCAGTGCATGGGGCTTAGAGGTTGAGAACATGGTTTATAATTCTGAGATACCTGGTCCCATTCTAGCTGGGGATGATTCAGCAGCAGACTGTTCAGTCAGCAATGGCAAACTAATGAACACAAAAAAACTTGACTAGTAAAACCACAAACAACCAATAAATGCTGGGGTTGATTTGCAATGCCCTCTAAACAGGTATACAACTAACAAAGTAAGCAAGCAGAGGATCCTGTTCCACGCCTTCAGTCACATTGGGCATATAGGGCTAGACCTATACTTTACAGACCAAACTGCATTTGGTGGGTGATGTGGTCAGCATCATGCTAGCCTCCTTTATTTCCCCAGGGCTGTACCTAGTACCCATTCAAGGTTTAGTCAACCTGGAAGCTAAAGCAATGTTTGAAAATAAAAATAAAAAGTCAGGTTCCGTTAGAACCCGAACTCCCAACCTTTCCATCCGCAGGTGAGTGTCTAGCTGCTATACCACGGTGACTAACACAATCTTTCCATCCGCAGGTGAGTGTCTAGCTGCTATACCACGACCACTGCCACAAGCTTTCCATCCACAGGTGAGTGTCTAGCTGCTATACCACGGTGACTAACACAATCTTTCCATCCGTAGGTGAGTGTCTAGCTGCTATACCATGGCGACTACCACAACCTTTCCATCCGCAGGTGAGTGTCTAGCTGCTATACCACGGTGACTAACACAATCTTTCCATCCGTAGGTGAGTGTCTAGCTGCTATACCACGGCCACTGCCGCAACCTTTCCATCCGCAGATGAGTGTCTAGCTGCTATACCACGGCCACTGCCACAACTAACATACTAAATGTATTAGATTGTAGAATAAGCACTTCATGTTAATGAATTACATTGACTGATTCGAGTTACAGGGTTATATTTTGACTACCTTCACAGTGAAATCATCCTTTGATTCGTTGATTAATGTGCAGATTTCAACGATCTCATTTTTAATCTTTTCCTCTGTTTCCTATGAGATATAAAGAAAAAAAAATGTAAACAGCAAGTGTTAAATGTTATAGCTTATCAACAGAGACTGGACAAATGATTTAAATACACGAAGATAAATGAAGAAAAGTAAATAAGCCAAATAAAGACATAAAATAATTTTTAAAAAATGCTGTTATGCTACAATTGATAAAATCTCTGCCACTGCTGGTCCCTAGCTTCAACAAAAAGGAGAAGGGCTGGGCATGGGGCCAGCTTTCCCATCCTGTAAAAAAACCTTTTTTGCTAAATTAACTGACAAAAAAGGATGCCACTCCAGTCAACATGTTGGGACAACAGCTGGTAACAGTTTGAGATAAAGACGATGGCAATATACTGGACATATCCTCAGAAGAAAGGAGAAGAGAATCACCAAACAGGCACCTGAATGGGAAATAAAAAGTCTGGAGAAGTGAAGATGTACAAAAGAAATCCCAAAATGAATGTTGATAAGAGAAGCCAAAGGTGCTGGACTACAGTATTGAAAGGACTGCACAGAAGAGAGTGGAATGGACGGACAGATTGCGAGCCTTATGTGATATAATGACACAGCAGCACAGTGATAATAATGATGCTACAACATAAAATAAAATGATAAGGCATTTGTTGTCAAGGCTCTCAGGGACTTTCGAGAAACGTGGATGAGCTCAAAAAACATCACAAAAAAAGGTCTGCACAGAATGATGCAATGGGGAGCAACTAGAGAATCTTGCCGAAACTCAAAATCTGAGGAAAGTCAGAATAACATATAATCGGACTGCAGCTGGCAACTTAAGTTTCAGAACTCTACACTGGTTCAAGAAGATGGGGATAGTGTGCCTGTACACAAACCATGGGTACTGAGATGCTGGTTCTGATCTCAGATCATTTAGGAAATAAAATAAAAATGAAATCTGAAGATAGCAGAAGTAATTGTGATACTGATACTTATGCAGACCAGACTGCATATAAAACTTTTTACAGCAGAACATCTGGAAGGAAAGGTGAGAGGAAAACCAAAAAAGAGCTGGATAAATGGTGTAGCTGAAATCTACAAAAAGATGAACAAATCCATCACTCAAATCACCCAAGAAGTGCAAGAAAAATACAGAAAAGCACAACACTAAGCTGTAACCTGGTATCAGTTGACAGAAGGAGAAGAAGATCCTCATATAGTTGTCCCCTTCGCTGGTGTTAGCTCATTTAAAAATTTGGTTGACGCATGCAATGAATAGTGGTGGTGACAGAACGCACCCTTTGTCTCACTCCAGATCTAATGTAGAACTTTTCTGACATCCCTGTATTTTTTTCTAACTGTGCATTGATTGTTCTGGTATAAACTCTTGCACAATTTAAATGGTGTTCGTTTATTCCTTTATCCTGAAGTACCTTCCATAATTTATTCCTATTAACTTTATCGAAAGCTTTGTTTTGGTCTACCAATGTGATGTGTAATTCATTATCAAATTCTACCGTCCTTTCAACTAACTGTCTAAGTGAGAATATTGTATCATTACAACTTCTGTGCTTCTGAAATCCCAATTTTTTTACTAAGTTGTGGTATGATGATAGGGCGTAGCCTTTTATCAAGAATCTCACAAAATATTTTTCGGGTGTGGCTCAATAACGAAACTTCTCTATACTTCTCAGTCTTTCTTGCTGTCTTTCTTCTTCCAGATGGGTAATTGCATTCTCAGGTTCTCTGGTGTCTTTTGTTCTATTCATACTGGGTTGGAAAAAAATCTGTGCATCCATTTTACACTGACCTCTTCTTTTGCTTTGAACAGTTCAGTAGGTATGTTGTCAGGACCCGGTGCTTTGTTGGAAGGTGCCTCTTTTACAGCTTTTCTGATTTCTGAAGGTGTTATGCTTGGTTCTAAATGTTCATTTATGTAGCTGTTGTTTTCTTGGGTTGTGCATTGTTCCTCTGCTAAACAAGATCAAATATGCTGCTAACAAAGCAAATTTTGCTCAAACTTATCGCACTTCAAATGAGTCTGTATAACATTGTCAGACACGCTGCCAACAAAGGACATTTTGCTCAAACTTATCGGATTTCAAATGAGTCTGTATAATATTGTCAGACAAGCTGCCAACAAAGGAAACTTACCGTACTTCAAATGAGTCTACGTAACATTGTCAGACACGCTGCCAACAAAGGAAACTTACTGTACTTCAAATCAGTCTGCATAACATTGTCAGACACAATTTTGTTCAAGCTTATCGCACTTCAGATGAGTCTGAATAACATTATCAGATAGGCTTCCAATAAAAGACATTTCACTCAAACTTACCCCTTCCATTAGAGTTGATCTTAAAGGCTGGCTTTCAAGTATGCACTTAAATAGGTTTCGACTGAAAATTCGTCGGATGAGGATTTTTGCTTCTTCTAATTCCTCACGATTTTGCTGTGACTCGCCTTCAGGCAGCTCAGTATCCAGAATCTTAAACAGAATATTGTCTGTCAAGTGCATGTAGGCCTCCATGTCATTGATACTTTCTGAAATTGTGCATTTTTTCCTGGAAAAAAAACACATTAAAAGAATTTGTTAATTATATGAGGAAAGGACAATTCACATTGTTTTGGAACATCATAAAGAACTGGAAAACTGGAGCAAATCAAGACACTGGGTTAGTCTGAGAGGAAGAAAGACAAGAACAGACTTAAAGAGATGCTGGACAGTTTGACACAGGGTGAGATCTGTATCACAAATCGTCGGCAGTACACAAAACAGAAGAGAGCCATAATTACTCATGCGACATGGACTGTGAGAGAAAAAAAGACTATTTTGATCCCTGAATATCTGAAACAAGAACAATGAACAAAATCTTGTGAAAGATACCTTGTCTATCAAAAACAAGGCATTAAAAGCGACAGAGGTCTCCAGAGGGTTATTTACTTAGACAAGGAAGACAAACAGAAAGTCATTAAAAGCTTTACAGAATGACACAATTTTATAAGAACTGTCAACTTAATTTCTTGAATCTGTAAGACTAGTGTGAGATTAATTTTCTTAGGAGCTATTTAATTATAATTCTGATGTATGGAATGAATCATGGACAATCAGCAACTTAAAAAAAAAATGTGGGAGCGACAGAGATGTGGCTTTATAGAAGAATGATGAGAGCACTCTAGACAGATCAACAGAGTTATCAAGATGTCCTGAAAGAAACTAACATATGAACAGAACTGATTACCCATATCAGGAGGAGACAATCTACATTTGACCTGTCACGATAAAAATAAAAATGGAATACATCATGATAGTAGGAAAGTCAGAGGGAAAAGAGGCACAGGAAGACAGAGAGAGAAGCTGCCAAAAAGTCTGCCATTATGGCATGTAAAATCATTTGAGTCAGAAATGATGGAATGTACACAAGCCAGAAGACTGGATAAACATGACTACCAACGTCACAAGATATAGACTATAAGACTGACTGACTTTCTACCCTACTAGGACATCACACAAGCGAAAAACACCCGATGACATAAGTGTGCCACCATGTGGGTGAGAATCACCGTGGGGAGGGACCAGAAATCGCATTCAGTCTTTAGGCCATATTTATGGCCAGGCTATATTGCGGCCCCTGGCAAGAGCCAGAGTAGGGCTTCAAATAATGAAAAATGTCATCCTAAAAAGGAATAGAATTGATATAATGATGGACTATAAGGAGAAATAAGATTAGTGACAAGAAGCGTGTTGTTCATAATAGTAATGTGGTATAAGTACCTACGGGGGAAAGACACATATGTTGAGAAAACAAAACAGTCTCTGTGTGGGTTCCGGGGCCCTATTATAGGGAAAACAAGAATAGACCCACTGCCTACCCAAAAGCATGTTATAAGAGTCGACTAACTGAGAGCCTCCTTCGAAGTCAGAGAGCATCTGCCTGAGAGAGCAAGGAACCAGCAGTCTGCATACAAATGATTCAGATCTGTAAAACGGATGTATACACAACACTCAGGTTCTGAAACAGGACTGCAGTCCAAAAGTGGATGAACAACCAGAACTTTCCGCCAGAGTTTATAGCTGGTGAACGTGAAGAAGAGGAAGAAGAGGAAGAGAAAAACCTGGCAAACAATAATTCAAATAGTAAACAATGATTTACAAAAAGCAAACAATCATTTTATCTGCCATGGTAAAACCCCATTTCAAGATGTGATTCACATTTTTGGGAGCAATAAAGTCAAAGAGTAACATGTATAAATATACAGAAAATAACTTTCAGATTACTCGAACATCTGTGGAAGTCATATGAAATTTAAACTAGCAGCTTTGAAAAATGTAACTCAGTTTAATATCAAACTGGTACTGCTACAGAACAGAAACAGGCAAAACGACTAAACAACTACAAATAAACGAAACATTTGATTAATTGGTGCCTGCATCGAAAAGAGGGATTTAAAAAGTATGACTGGTTCACCAATGTGGTGCTCGGGAGATACCAAATTCCAGTGAATCGAGAGGTGGTGTTGAGTGCTGGGTTACATTAACAAACAGTGAAACACAAATAGTGATAGGACATCATTTGCTTGATTACGGGCATGAAATTAATAGGTAGTGACCCTTCTGTGTTATTTACCAGACATCAAATAGGTGATTACTAAACCTGGCAGAAACTGTGACAATTAAAATGAACAATCCTGTGTTGTGCGAACAAAAATAGCATCTGGTAAATGTTACATTTCCGTGGTAATCAAGTGGTAATCTTAAACTTCCACTGGTGAGATGTACAGTATAACTAAAGAAGACAATGTGATTTGTGTATTTCAGTGGAAAGGGTTAATTTTTGTGTGCTTCATTATACGTTGATGAAATTCTGTAGTAATGCACATTAAAAGAAAATATAAATTAACTAAGGATGTGCTGAAATCGGATGTCTTAGGCTGAGAGACACTTGACACGACCAACATTGAGAAAACTTGTTGAAATAAGACAGGGTTATTCAAACTGATGGATGCACTTTCATTCATGCATATTTCCTTGACTGTTAATTACATACTATTATTATACATAGAAGAGAGAGAGGAAGGTCTAAAGTTTACAAACTTACAATGAAGTTTATAGATGTTAAATATGGCCATTGTCTGCTGCTCGCCAAACATCTAAACAGTAGCCGAACTCATCTTACACACAATGAAGTATCTACTGCCTGATTTATTCTCATTATCTTTGTCTTTTTCTTAAGGATTTTCTGACCTAGCTGTTGTGATCTTGAATCAAGCATATTTATCTTGCGTCTGATTCTGTGAATGGGATAGAAGAGAAATATCTACAGCGAAGTCCAGATCATCAAGCTGTTTTGTAGGGTCCACTGAGTTCCATTTTTGGTGTTAACAGTTGCTGTCTTCATAACAGGAGAGGTGACAAAAGACATCTCTGCCGCACACCTGTTTTTATTTGAAATGTATCTGTTAGCTTTCCCTCACCAAAAACTCGACATTTCATGTCTTTGTATACTGCCTTTACTGAGTTAATAATTTTCTGTGAAATTCCATAATGCCCCATTAATTTCTAGAGATTCCCTATCAATGCTGTCAAAAGCTTTTTCAAAGTTTATGAATCCAATGTGAAGTGATGAATTCAATTCAATGCTTTTTTTCTATTATTATTAGTGCAGCTATCTGGTCAGTACAGGTTCTGTCTGGTCAAAAACCTGCCTGTTTATCTCTTAGCTTTTTATCAATAGCATCTTTTAGTCTTTCCAAAATTATCCTAGTTAATATTTTCCCCAGAACATAATTGATCTATAGTTTTCATACTCCTGTAGATCACCTTTTTTGGGCAGTTTTCAAGATATCCTTCTCTTCAGCCTGCAGGTATTTCTCTAGTCTCCTAGACTTTAATAAATAATCTATTTAGAAATTCTGCTGATATGTTTATATAGGTCTTAATAACTTCTGCTGGAATACCATCTGGACTTGGTGTCTTTCCTTCCCTCAGAAGACCAATAAAAGTAAAAGTAAGTAAAGGATCCTCTTCCATACCTTCAGGCATATTGGGTATATAGGGCTAGATCTATATTTTATAGACCAAACAGCACTAGGTGGAGATGTTGTCAGCATCACGCCAGCCGCCTTTACTTCCCAGACCTGCCAAGGTCATTTTTGAAAAAAGTTTGCCCTCTGTCAGGACCAGAACCCACGACCTTCCAATTTGCAGCTGAGCGTCTAGCCGCTAGACCATAGCAGTTCCGTTCAGAAGATTGATAGCTGTTCTAATTTAGTCTTTAGATGGGATCTCAGAATTGATATCCAGTTCTATTTCTAAAGGCTGGATATCTGGAGGAACCTCTGGGCCTGGTCTATTTAGAAGCTTTTCAAAATATTCAGCCCATCTGTCCTTTTGATCTTTAGTGTTGGTGAGTATCTTTCCTGGACTATTTTTGATTGATCCAGTTGGCTGACTATATTTACCTACTAATTTCTTTGTGTCGCTCTGTAAAGGTCTTTAAGGTTTTCCTTTTGCTGCTGCTGTCTCCCCTTCTTGTGCTAGGTCATCTAAATATTTCTTTTTATCCGCTCTTATTTGCCTCCTAACTTCATTATTAGCTTTTGGGTATTCTTCCTGAGCTCCCGCTTTAGCAGTTCTAGTTTTGCTATTGTTTGTCTATTTTTTTTTACTTTTCCTTTCTTCGATCATTTAAATGGTTTCTGGTGTTATCCACGCTTTATGTTTCAATTCTTTTCCTCTCTTTTGTATATATTATTCATATTCAATGTATATTCAAGGAAATATATAGGAATGAAAGTGTATAAATCATTTTGAAAACCCCGCATAACTAGAATACCCAAAGGCCAAAAGAAATAACTCAAGACCCAGAATAAATGGAAAAGAGGATCTGAGACAGGTGAATGAAATGAGAGTGACATGGAGGTGGACTGGAGGTGATGGCAATGGATAAGATAAACTGGCAGGATCTGGCTATGCTTCCTTGAAGGACGAAGAGCTGAAGAAAAGGAAAGTATGACACAAATAGTTGAGAATTGCAATGTTAATTTCTTGATATAATAAGTTCACTCTTCTTTGGCTCAACTGGTTCCAGTGAAACATTCTAGTTACACTATTATCAGGGTTTCTGAATATGTGTTCTATCCAACACCAGCATCTTTTCCTCACCTCTTGATTCACTGGAATGCCTTTAGTTCATCTGTTGTCAATTTGAACAGAGGAAGGTAATAAACAGTGTAACATTTTGTTTATGTCTTCTTTGATCAAATAAGATTACTGACTATAAGCAAACTGCTTTTACAAACATAGGATACAGAAGGACGAAAAAAAAAGCAAAGGATGGAAAAGTGGGGAAGAGAAAGGCATACTGGAGGAACTGATGAGGTGGGGGATGATTTAGAAAAGGGAAGGGAAGAAGAAAAGAAACTGAAAATGAAGGTAGGAAGAAAAAATGAACAGGTTAAATTAGAAAAAAAAAAAAAACCAGCATGAAAATAGAAAAGGCTTGAAAAAAAAAAGCTTCTTACATATTACAGACCAATTTGCAAAAATACTTCCATGTTTATAAACGAAACAAACACCTGCTTACCCATTGGTTCCTGTCATGTGAACATGCTTATCTGCCTTGACAAGAGCTTGTTCCACCCTGACAAAATGTAACAGTGTTACTGGTTTAGTTTTAGTTCATAAACATGACAAAATAAGCAAGACCGAGCTACCTAAAACAGTCAAGCTCATTTGTTACTAGCCTTGCACTGAACCGGGTTATGGCCTGCTTCGACCAGCCCATGCTAAGACATCCTAACCTTTGCCACTGCATGTAACTTGTTCTGCGTCTTCCCTTTGATATCCATTTCAATTTCTAAATTTTCTTCTAGCATTGTTTAGTCTTCCTTTATTTCTCTGACTGAAACGGTTCCAGCTGAACATTCTAGTTACACTATTATCAGGGTTTCTCAATGTGTTCTATCCAACACCAGCATCTTTTCCTCACCTCTTGATTCATTGGAACTTCTTGAGTTCACTTCTAAAGCTCAGCAAACTCTGTGCTGTGCAGTAAAAGACTTCCTGCCTGCTGCAACAGTGTATTCGCTTAAAGTTGGACTTTCTTCTTTTTATTCTTCGCATTCACCAGCTGTAAACTCCGGCGGAAAGTTCTGGCTGTCCATCCACCTCTGGACTGTAGTCCTTTTCCAGAACCTGAGTGTTGCATGTTCATCCATTTTACAGATCTGATTTTTTTGCATGCAGACTGTTGGTTGCTTGCCTCTCAGGCAGGTGCACTCCGACATTGAAGGAAGTTCCCAATTAGTTGACTCTTGCAACATTCTTTTGGGCAGGCAGTGGGTCTATTCTTGATATCACTATAATAGGGCCCAGGAACCCATACGGGGAAAGTCGGAAATTGATAATGGACACTAGACAAGAAAATATTATAAAAAGCAAGTTTAGAGACAAAAGGACTGACTTCATTACTCCATAGCACTAGCAAAAATCAGCACCTGGACTTGAAAACTGAAGGACAGAGTTCAGAATTGAATTTTTCAGAGCAAAAATAAATGGCCTTATAAATGTGGCAAGAGACAAAAAAAATAAATTATATAGATAAGAATAATGTTATGAATTATATGCGACAAACCCTGAAAAGGTAAACCAATATGTTAACTCTTTGAGTCCCCGGGGGTTTAGCATCACAGGGCCAGGGGGTAGTAAAGAAAGTAATAAAATCGGCGCATCATGCGTTCATTGGGCTTCTAGGTAGGAACCTATGAACGTATGATGCGTTCCTTGGGACTCGAAGTTAAGAGACATTTGTATAGAAAAAAAAAAAAAACAGATCCATAAATGACCTTCATATTCATTAGTGGATTTGTTTTATTTCATAAATGTCTTTAAACTCTATAAATCTTTGAAACACATTAGGCATAATTTACTATTACCTATAATAATTTTTTTTTTTAAAAAGCACACCAAAAATAAAATATGCAAATTGTGTTCCAGCTTTTTATATATGGTCAAATGTACTTTAGAAATCTAGATTAACTAGTAGTCTCTTGACGATTACAGGGGAGAACAAGTTTGACTCTGTATCCCTGTACAGGTTGGCAGATATAAGAGCACCACCTAGAGCTGCCAGACATGAACATATTACTAAGGGCACAAGATGTTTGATGAATCAACACAGAGGGGGTGTGATCAGTCGTTTGATTCTTGTGGAGCTACTAAGGTGGAGATCAGAGCACCTATGGATCTGACCAATGAGCTATGATGACAGTCCTCACTAATCACAAATCTTTAAGAAAAGATAATATTCCATTGTTTTTCATAACAACTTCATGCCTTGAGAATCTCTTGCCAAACCTTCTAGTTCAAAAGAGTTGGAAAAAAAAATATTTTTTCTGTTCAAATCTGCCCAGCATTTTGGAACTTTTGGTTTTAAGAGATTCAAAACAGTAAAGGATCCTCTTCCATGCCTTTAAGCTTACTGGGCATACAGGGCTAGACCTATATTTTATTGACAAATCTACACTCAGTGGGTGATGCGATCAACATCATACTAGTCATCTTTACTTCCAAGGACTTCACCTCGTACCCACTAAAGGCTGGGCTAATCTGGAAATTTAGGTAATTTTATTTTAAGGGGGGTGGGGGAGGGGTCAGGCATGTCTAACTCCATCAGGACCTGAACCCATGACTTTTGGATGTGCAGTCAAGCATCTAGCTGCTACACCACAGCAGCTCCTGATTCTACACACTGACTTACATGATATCCAGGGCACAGTTGACCTTGTGCTGGTAGGCGTTCTTGTGAAGTACGTAACGGGTAGAGAACATATTGTACAGGTTCACCAGCTCCTGCAGACACAAATGTAATGTGTGAGGAATGGGTTACCTCTTTCAGGAGATGATGACAATGATAATCAGGAGATGATGACAAAGATAATCAGGAGATGTTGACAAAGATAACCGACGATGAAAATATCTGATAAAAATATTTGATGGCAAAAATACTTGAAGAAATTCAATTTTTAAAGGAAAAAGAACAGACACACTGCCCTTTAACAATCATGTCACAAAAGGTGACCAATTATTGGTTCCACAACAATGTTTCCTGCAGTGAATTTAAATTATGAGGGCATGTATAATACATTAGAGAACATTGTGACAACTGGAATGATCAGTGGAAAAAGGGGTAGAGGCAGACCAAGAGAGATGAGGCTGGATGGGCTGAAACAATGGCATAGAGGGATATCATCAAAAGAGCTGTTTCAGGCAACCAGTGATTGTGATCTGTGGAGATGCATGAGCGCCCATGCCAGTTGGCAGGGCACATGATGATGATGATATAATACACTGCAAATATTACTGCCTCATATATATTTTTGCAGGCCCCCACCACATCTCCCCTCCACAAGCACGCACACACACGCACGCACGCACGCACACACGCACCCCCCCCCACCCACCCCACCCACCCCCCCCCCACCCACCCGCCCGCCCGCCCGCCCGCCCGCCCGCCCGCCCGCCCGCCCGCCCGCACCGCACGCACGCACGCACGCACGCACGCACACACGCACGCACGCACGCACGCACGCACGCACGCACGCACACACACACACACACACACACACACACACACACACATATATATATATATATATATATATGCATATATGTAAATAAAATGAAAAGCAAAAAAGGAGTGGACATAATTTTCTTGCCTTCTGAGAACGATTTATTGCATGACATATTTTTCATTTTCTGAAATGCAGCTTTCGCATGACCTATTCTGCTTTTAATATTTGTCACACATTTTACCATCTGATGATATGATTCCATGACTGTCCTAGTACCAAATTTAAACTGGGTTTGCCCGGGAGCCCAGGTTAATTATAAAATTTATCATTTCTTTTTTCTTCTTCTGCGTTCGACATCAGTCATGCTAAACATCGAGTCCCGTCTGGGTCAAAAATAGGATTGTGTGTTTAAGGTCGCCACCAGTCCCCCATAGCTTCTCTCGCAATGTGGATCCCCTGGGCCAGATCCACAGTATTTGCTGGGAGAGGTTAGGGCAGTACTGCAGTATGTGCTCAGGGGTCTGTCTTTCTGCTCCACAATCACAGGCAGCAGATTCTTTTATGCCTATCCTGTACAGGTGTGCTCGAAGACCACAGTGTCCAGTCCGAAGTCTAAAAATTGATGTTTGCTCTTTCCTGTTGAGTTTGTTTATGCTATCACTCTCTGGTCTGTAATCTCCATTCTGCCTTCTCCACACCCGCTTGAAAGACTGCTTTAGCACTGTTTTGGTTTCCTTGTAGCTGTGTGGTGGATGAGGTTGTGGAAGATTACTCCCAGCTTTTGCCAACTCATCTGCTCTCTTATTTCCTTGAAAACCACAGTGGGCTGGTATCCACTGCAAGACCAGTTCTGCTTCCTTGGAGAGTAAGCCAATGTTGGTCCTTAGATCTGCAATTAGTTTGTCTTGTTTTTTGTTTGATAGTGCTTGGAGAACAGGCAATGAGTCACTAAGTATAACAATTTTGTGCCCTCTGTGTTCTTGAGTGATGAGATGTTGGACTGCAGAAAGGAGGGCAGTTGCCTCAGCGAGCCAGTAGAAGATAAAAGAGAATCATCGCAAGATGGGGGCTCGTCCGGGATTATTAATTTATAATATTAACTGCAGACAAAGAACACCCTCTGTTTGGCTGCAGCTTTGGCTGCAGGTAAGGGACAGAGGCTGAAAAGGGGACAATCGTGGGTTGCTCAAGCAGAAGACACAATAAGACAAATATGCATGCTGGAGAACATTGGTCGAGGAGAGGAGTGGGTCAGAGTTCCAGAGAAAAAGTCTGACCTGTGTAGGGTTATGATCACATTGGACCGGGAGTGCAGAGAGTGGCCAAGGGGTGCTATGGAGGTAGAAGTCCGTCAGTTGATTCACAACTATTCACATCCAGGTGATCTGATTATCTATACAGATGGTTCGGTGTTGAGAGGAAAGAGAAGTGCCTGGGTGTTCCTAGCGAAAGCCAACAGAAAATCTTTAGTGCAAGACAGCCTAGCATATGACATCACAACATCTAGCATGAGAATGGAGGTGGAGTCAGTAACGGGAGCTCTCCAGTGGCTAGAGAACAAGATGATTTCACATGTTGTAATTGTAACAGACTCTGAAAGTATGCTAAGAAAGGTGAAGACAGGGATGCTTTGAGCAGAGTGGCAAGCTTCACTGGGAAGGTCACAGTAGTGAGCAAACCTGGGATCTTTTCTCTAGGCTATGCCTACGTAGTGGGTAATGAACAGGCAGACAGATTTGCAATAGTGGGTTGTGAATTGATACATGACAAGGCAGATGTGGTCAAGGCCCTTTGGGAACAAGCAACAGAATCAGTAGAGAATAAAGATTATTATGGCCTGGAGAGAATGAGGCACATGGGTGTAACCAGAGGGTCTTGCCAGCTCACTACACTCAGAGGAAAGGCAAAACGGACATATAACCAGATTGTGACTGGTACCATCAGTATTGGAACTGGCTGCTGAAGATGAGGATGGAGCACACATGGGAATGCCCCGAGTGCTGTGATGGCAATTCTTGCCTCAACTCAGCTAGGGGTAAATGTGACACACATATGGTAAATGTGACAAACACAAAGTAAATACGTCAGACACAGGGTAAAATTGACAAACACAAAGTAAATGTGACAAACACAGGATTAATGTGACAAACACAGGGTTAATGTGTCAAACACAAGGTTAATGTGTCAAACACAGTGTTAATGTGTCAAACACAGAGTTAATGTGTCAGACACAGGGTAAATGTGACAAACACACAGAAAATGTAACAAACACATGGTAATGTTACCTTATCTCTAATACAAATTTGCATCTCTCCGTTGACCTCAATGACCCTGGCAAACTTGATGAATCGAGTATAATCAAAATTATTCTTGATGCCGAGCTGGTGGCAGTCGCGGGCAATGTAGTCCCACTTGTCAACATCGATACAATTCCTTTTGTTTGCAACTATCTAATCCAAACAAATATGTTTAAATTAATTTATTTCAATAATAAAGAAAATAGATTTTTGTTTAGAATTAGAAACAAACTGACAGGCACTCACAGAAGTAAAGGAATGAAGTGAAATCAGAGAATGTAACAGTGACTATAAAAACTGAAAGCTTTACACACACCAGTATTCTTGTTCTATATCTTCTGTGAGGGGGCTGCGTGGTTTCGAGGCATGGTGTCCACCCCGAGTGCTAGAGGTTCCAGGTTGAATCCCTGGTAAGGGCTGGGATTTTTTCATGTGGACTTGGACTTCTAGAAATTTCCTCTAGTCTATAGGTAGTGAAACCGGACGCCAGTGTGCGTTGTTGCGCATGTAAAAAATCCTTTGGCAGTTGGAAATTGAAAGAGTAGCTTAACAGCACTGCCCAGACAAAATCTGGAGTTAAAAATCTACCTAAACTATTTCAGGATCCTTGCTGGTGCTACAGAGCCTGTGCACTGTGCTGAGCTTCTTCGGACTCAGACTTGAGTCAGAAGAAGAACGAAGCACTTATGGGTTACCACCTGTGTGCCACGATGTTGATCCTTTGTTCGAAACCTCAAACCTCATCTTCGGTGATCGCCCCTAAAAGAGCAAATGGCACACTGTGTTGTGGTTTACAGCCACAAAGTGAGACCCATGTCTTTTGGCCCCAAACATCTGATTTTAGCAAATTCATAATTATCCATGTCTTTTAAAGCTTATCAGAGGGCATTGAGTTCATAATTTTTATCCTTCAAAATGGGACCCCGCAACCCACACAGGAACCCCATTCGAACATCATCATCTTAACCATGTGCCCTGCCAGATGACAAAGTTGATCTCATGTTTTTTTAACAGATCTCAATCTTTGTAGTACTGGATCTTCTTCTTCTTCTCGTGTTCATTGGAAGTAAACTACGGTGGGAAGTTCAGGTTGTTCATCCACCAGAAAACAAGAAAAGACCCACTGCTTCTCCAACAAACGTGTCATAGGAGTCAACTAAGTAAGTGGGGGCTTCCTTCGAAGTCGGAATGCATCTGCCCGAGAGGCAAGGAACCCAAAACACTGCATACAGTAAGATCTGATAAATGAATGTGCATGCAACACAAAGATTCTGGAACAAGACTAAAGTCCAGAGGTAGACAAATAACCAGAACTTCCCACTGGAGTTTACAGCCGATGAACGCAATGAAGAAGAAGATTGCAAACAGGACACAACAGACTCTAAACTATTTGTATAAGAAATTCAAGACCGGGGCCTCAGAACTTTGTATGTGGACACGCATTCCAGAATACTAAACATTTATTGCAGACATGCTGTCATAATGCAGTAAAGAGATCTCAGGTTAGGTTAGTTGGCTTTCTGGTTGAAACCAAGTTGTGCAGATGACTGGAAGACCTGCATGGCACCACAGCCTTCACAGAGGCTTGTGGCCTTCTCATCTGAACACCACAGGAAGGGAGAACAAAGAGAAGAGGAAGAGTCTTCTATGTCTGCTGTTGATCCACTTTTATGAGCTTTTCCTTGATTCAAATCTGCTGCCTATAAAATACATATTCATCCAGGAAGTTAACCTACATCATTCGAGTGCAGACAGCCCAGTGGTCAGCACCTCTCGTCATCCGCTCGATCGCTAACTCTCCATATGTGGCCCGATTCTCGATAACTAGATACTAGACACCGATTCGTAGATTAGATATTCGGCTAAGTCAGTCTTAACTAGTTATCGTAGTTGGCGTTACGTGTGGGGTTTTAGCAGCCCGTTTTACGCACCATTAGCAAGCGACTGTCTTGTGAACTGTTGGGAAAGCACCCTTGGGCTCCCTTTCAGGATACTTAACAAGGCTTGCCGACACTTCAGGGATCTAGCTTTCGATACACATCGCCATTTACAGCATTTTTTCCGACATGGGGACAAAAACAGGCACAAGCAGCCACACCAAAGCCAAAGAAGATGCCAGCCAAGTCTAACCACAGCCATGTGGACGCCATTGTTGCAGCTTCTCCACCAGCATCGGAGAAAGGCTTCCCTGTCGTGGCACCTCCCTCATTTAACAGAGGGATGCCAACATCAGAAGCCGCCCTCATCATGGTGCCAGCACCTGAAGCCTCTCCTATCGCTGAGCCAACACCTAAAGCCACCCCAGTCGTGGCACAGGGACCTTCCAGCACCAGTCTACCAAAGCAGCAGCCTGGAGCCTACACCAAAGACATCATTCAATGCTCACTCTGCAATAGGGCATGGCACATAGCCGCGACCTGCCACAGCAGCCCAGTGTGTCGCTACTGCTCTGGTCCACACGACTTCAAGGAGTGCCCCCTGGAAAAACGAAACCAGGATTTCAAGAGTCCGAACACCAAAAGACGGTGCTCTAACTGCACAGGCGCTCACAGTACGAGGTATCTGGGCTGCCTGTACCTCAAAGACACAAAGAGATGGGTGTCCAGTGCCGTATCAAGAAACACGCACCGCCCAGACTCAACAAAAAGGTACCAGGCGCCCAGACCAACCAGCCCGACTAGCACAAACCAGCCGAGAAGCCAGCCCGCCCGACAATCAAAAACCACCACAGCACCTGAGAAGAAGAACACAGCCACCAGAGATCCCGAACTTGTACGTGTGATTTCGGAATTGAAATCCGAACTACAGAAAGAGAAAACTGCCGCTGCCGCCGAAAAAGCAAAGACATACAAGCTAATCTCCCTGATGCTAGGGGAGATTGGAGCCCTGAAAGAGGACATAAAAGCCTACGCAGCACAACAGATCGACAACAAGAAAGAAGATGCAGAAACCAAAGCAAGCATCAAAGCATTATTAACAAGTTTGGCAGCGGCACAGGCAGCAGACGAACGACGCAGACAGGAGGAAAGGGAGGAGAGAAGAAGAGAGGTGGGCGTGCTGAGAGAGGCAAGAGAGGAAGCCTACAGAGAAGTCACCCGACTAGTACAGGCTAAATCAGAAGCAGAAGCGGCCGAGATGACAGCCAGAACAGAGTGCGCCCGGTTGCAGAGCGAAAGAGAGAGAGCCGCCAAAAAACAAAATGTCAGCAGGGCCGACAAAAGCATTGTAACCGAAGTGGTAGCGATGAGGCACCAGGCACAAATGACAGATCCCACATAAGCGAAGATCCAAACACTGAAACAGCTACCAGTCAGCCAGTTACTCAACGCAAAAACCAGAAAGCAGCAACCGACAGGGCAATCTGCGAGGCTGACCTTCAAGCAATGCTTGAAGACTTTAACAAGCAAGTGCACCAGCACAAGCTAGAGTTGGAAGAAGACGGCAGCTGCTATACGATTACCTACGACTGGGAGGAGCTCGAGAAGAAAGACCCACCACCCGAAAACATAGAAAAGAGTCAAAAAGTTGACAGATTCTTCGATGAACTAAATGCAGCCCTGAATCAACTTCGCGCGAAAGCAAAAACAAAGGAAACAAAGGCACGTCCAACAGAAGAGGTTATCACCAGTTCTAAAGCCACAAAAGAGAGCCCACTAAACAAGCCGCCATCTTTACAGACAGCTCAACATCGATTGCCAGACCTGATAGCAAAAGACAGCTACAATGAGACCCAAGCGGCCATGACAGCCCAACTAGCCAGCACACCGGAGACCCCGCCCTTCACGTTCCAGGCCGCCCCAGGCAAAAATGGCAGCCCTTTTTAGGGCCGCTTAATCCACTCCCAAAAAATCTGGAAACCGACAGCCAAGCCTGACCGAGCGGACATGATGCAGCAGCAAACACCCTAACTTAGGCGAAAATGATTGCCACACAGAAAGGAATTCAATCAGATAGCAAAGAAACCGTTCTCGATAAAGCAGGCTCTCGGGCAGCTGAAAGAGGACTAAGTTTGACATTTTTGTTTTCTTCTTCAAGTCAAGGAAGTTAACCCAGTCAACAAACGCTTGAGAGTCAGATGTGTCGACCGAAGGGCACAAATATCCCAACACTGCTGTAAACAGGCACAACGCGTTTATGTCACTTTTACAGAATGTCACAAACAAATCGATAAAAACGTATGTGGCAAAGAATACAAATTTGTAAAAAACAAATAACATTAAATGCTTTTTAAAAAAAATTTGTAAATTTAGTCACCACCTGCCTGCTGAATGTTAAGGCAGATGCAATGACTTCTATTAACTAGACATCACATTAATCTATCTCTATAGTGAGTCCAGAAAGCGGCTCTTAGGGGGAAATGGTACCAACCAGAAGTGTCAGCTTTGTGGCTTCTCAGGGCAGAATGGTCAAACCTGCAAGGCTAGTCCAGGCTCCACAAACTGCAGGTGATGATTTTTTGGGGGGTCCCGAACAAAGAAAATCTCCATCCTATACTGAGGATGGAACCTGCATTTGAGGTCAAGGCTCTAATTAATCAGCCAGCAGATCCTCCAGTAGATCTGTAAAACTGTTTCAATTCCTGTCATTCATAATTAGAAGTATGAAAACAAAAACTAGACATGGCGGTAAACAATTTGATAATAAAGATGAATTATGTCCGAGCAAATTTTCCCTGTGGTGAATTTGAAAAAAAGAAGATAAAAACATTAGACAGCACATGTATCTTGTCAGGTTCATACTACAGTAACAAGTGAATGCTTTTGAGTGTAGTCAATTTTGTGTTTCAGTTTGAAGGATTCATTTATTTGCTTTATTTTAATCAACTGTTACTGTAGTATGCACCTGATGAGATATAGCGGAATATGCCATGCAATAAATTGTGCAATCTATTGTTTGTGTCTTCTTTGTTTAAATATGTGTAAAGTAAAGGTTCTCTTTCCACGCCTTTAAGCCTATAGTGCATAAAGGGATAGACCTATATTTTTATAGACCAGATGGATTATGTGGTCAGCATCACGCCCGCCGCCTTTACTTCCAGGGACTGCACCTGGTACCCACCCAAAGCTGGGTCGACCTGAGAGTCAGGTGATTTTTTAACAAAGTCCCACTCTGCCAGGGAGTGAACCCAAGACCTTCCAACCCGCACGCGAGCGTCTAGCCGCTGCGCCATAGAGACTCACTTAAATATGTGTAGATCCGCAAAAATGTTCAATTCTAACAAGACAGAGAGCAAATAAAGCTGAGAAACAATTCAGCAGTTCTGAGTAAATACATGAAAAACCCTTTTCAGATAACATTATCCCCACATACAAATGCAAAACAATATAAAGCAGACTCACTTCATACAGATAGGCCTTTGCTTTTTCACGGCCTCTGTATGGCCATTCCTGTTGGCAAACAAGCAAGAAAGAGAAAGGTTGGCTGGCTGAGTAAGGAATCAAAAAGAACAGACAGTCAATGTGAAAAGTACTGGCAATTTGTGTACATTGTATCAATGGGAGCCATATTATTGATACATGTTGTCACTGGGACTGCTTTATTCTGGTGTAATTACATATTTAGCAACAGCGAAGGACCCTTCTACCACCTTTGGCACATTAGGCACATCCTGCTAGACTATTCGTGTTACAGACCAATTTGCTCTCAATGGATAATATGGTCCGCATCATGTTGGTTGCCTTTTCTGTCCAGGACATTACTTCATGCTCATTCCAGGCGAGGTCGAACAGGCAGCCAACGTTATTTTAATTAAAAAATCTGTCTCATTGCAGATTTGAACATGGAGACCTTTAGACCGGCAGGTGAGTGTCAAGTGCTGGGCTATCATTGCTCTTCTTTTAACCACAAGGTAAGATTTATTTACAAGTTGTTTGTTCAACAACCTACAAAAAATATTAAACAACATGTAGCTACATAAAATATCAAATAACATGATGAACCAACGGCGCAGCCTCTGCAAAGCCACTTGAAGTAAAAATTTTGAAATCTTTCCTATGGTTACTTATGTGTGAGTCATGGACTCAAACTCAATCATTAAGAAAGAAATCAGAGCTTTTGAACTGGAAGGCTATAGAGAAATTCTTAGAATACCATGGATCAAGAAGAAAAAAGAAAAACATTGACATCCTACATGAACTCAGCATCGAGGAGAAGATGGCACAAAAATAATATCCTGCCCCGATAGCTGAGGTATTTGGCCATGTTAAATGTCACGGTGGCCTGGAGAGAACAGTGATGGAGAGCATAGTTTCTGGAAAATGATGTAGAGGCAGACCTCCACAAATGTGGATCAAAGACATGGAAGATTTACTGGCTATGAAAGCACACAGGGCTGGAAAATGGCTAGAGAGACTTCCAGGTGGGCCGTGACGAGAGCAATGTTCTGTATTATCACCATCATGTTGTGTTATTGAATCATATGGGACTCACGGTCTATTCCTCCATTCCATTCTATCATGTGCATTCCTTCTGATATCATGGATGGAATCCAGTCCAGCACCTTTGGCTTCTCTCACTTACATTCATTTCAGGGTTTCTTTTGAAACACCCTGATTCCTTATTCCATTTGTGTCCCATTTCAGTGCTTGTTTGGTGATTCTCTGCTTGCTTCTTCTCAGGATGTACCCAATATAATAATGTTCTTTATATTCCAGGAAAAAATATACCTTACATTTTAATATCACTGATCAACATTTGTGTATCTGGTTCAAACCACTGCACCATAATCCTAGCATTTTTTTATTGTTCATACTCATCTACTGAAACATGTCTTCCAAGTCAAATATTAGATTCTTCTACTAGTCATATGTAATATTCCATTGTGAGAAGTATATTTTAATAATTGTAATTTCTGTCAGGGAAGCATTTAATTATAGTCTAGTTATGAGTTACACAGAAAGATGAATAAGACAAAACAATAATGAAATACACACAGCATTTCCTCTGTTGCTTGGTCCAGCCATGAGCTCTTTAATAAAATCCATGTCAGTCTCACTGAGGCCAAACTTTCTGAATATGCCACCTTCTTTCATCAGTCCATGCACTTGAACTAAGTACTCAAACATATCGCTCGATGCCGTTTCATGCTGCACAATAAAAACAGTTAAAGTTACGGTAATTAAGCTTAACAACGTCAAAGCAATAAGTACTGTCAATGTTACAGCAATAAAGATTGTCAATGTTATTGCAATAAAGATTGTCAATGTTACAGCAATAAAGATTGTCAATGTTACAGCAAAAAAGATTGTCAATGTTACAGCAATAAAGATTGTCAATGTTATTGCAATAAAAACTGCCAATGTTACAGCAATAAAGATTGTCAATGTTATTGCAATAAAAACTGTGAATGTTACAGCAATAAAGATTGTCAATGTTATTGCAATAAAAACTGTCAATGTTACAGCAATAAAGACTGTCAATGTTACAGCAATAAAGACTGCAAATGTTACAGCAATAAAGACTGTCAATGTTACAGCAATAAAGATTGTCAATGTTACAGCAATAAAGACTGTCAATGTTACAGCAATAAAGATTGTCAATGTTAAAGCAATAAAGATTGTCAATGTTAGACAATAAAGATTGTCAATGTTACAGCAATAAAGATTGTCAATGTTACAGCAATAAAGATTGTCAATGTTAGACAATAAAGACTGTCAATGTTACCGCAATAAAGAATGTCAATGTTACCGCAATAAAGACTGTCAATGTTACAGCAATTAACTATGTCAATGTTACCGTTGAATAAACATAATAATATCCTCCTGATATCATCGTTCCTAAGTCGATCTTTCCTGGTTACACCTAGCATTTCATTTCCTGCCCTGAGAACCATAAAACCCTGCAATGTTGGTTTCTGTCATGCCCATACAAATGCTACTGTACCGGCACTGCTACAGTGACCTGTTCATGAGAAGTCTAGTTAGCAGCATTGGTTTTGTTCCTGCCTGCATAAACATTTAGAATTATTGCAAATCATAACATTTTCTAAAAAAAGCATTTGGAAAGGAGTGTCACCTGTCAACTGTGTTGCTGCCTAAACTAACTGTGTTGCTGCCTAAACTAACTGTGTTACTGCCTAAACTAACTGTGTTGCTGCCTAAACTAACTGTGTTGCTGCCTAAACTAACTGTGTTGCTGCCTAAACTAACTGTGTTGCTGCCTAAACTAACTGTGTTGCTGCCTAAACTAACTGTGTTGCTGCCTAAACTGTGTTGCTGCCTAAACTAACTGTGTTGCTGCCTAAACTGTGTTGCTGCCTAAACTGTGTTGCTGCCTAAACTAACTGTGTTGCTGCCTAAACTAACTGTGTTGCTGCCTAAACTAACTGTGTTGTTGCCTAAACTAACTGTGTTGTTGCCTAAACTAACTGTGTTGCTGCCTAAACTGTGTTGCTGCCTAAACTAACTGTGTTGCTGCCTAAACTAACTGTGTTGCTGTCTAAACTGTGTTGCTGCCTAAACTAACTGTGTTGCTGCCTAAACTAACTGTGTTGCTGCCTAAACTAACTGTGTTGCTGCCTAAACTAACTGTGTTGCTGCCTAAACTGTGTTGCTGCCTAAACTGTGTTGCTGCCTAAACTAACTGTGTTGCTGCCTAAACTAACTGTGTTGCTGCCTAAACTAACTGTGTTGCTGCCTAAACTGTGTTGCTGCCTAAACTAACTGTGTTGCTGCCTAAACTGTGTTGCTGCCTAAACTGTGTTGCTGCCTAAATTAACTGTGTTGCTGCCTAAACTGTGTTGCTGCCTAAACTGTGTTGCTGCCTAAATTAACTGTGTTGCTGCCTAAACTAACTGTGTTGCTGCCCATACTTATATTTTACAACACTATATTTATTCTTGACTCAACCCAACTCAGAAAGGGTTTTCTTGTGTTGTGAATGGAAATCATGACATCATAATTCCTCAGTAATGATATTAGTGGTAACCAGATAGTAAGGTAAAGAATGAGTCACTGGGATATTTTTTTTTAAAGGCTTAGAGAGTAACACAGTTAATTCTCTTCTCAGCAGCATTTATATTTTACCCCTTCCCCCCCCTCCCCCTCCCTTTTTTTTCTGTATGGAATTTAATCTTTGTTGTTGTTTTTGGTCCATGAATGGAACTGTTAGGATGTTTTCCAACTTTAGTTTAAATTTACAACAAAAAAGCTTAAAAAAAAAGGTTTTTTGATGCTGAAAAAGAATGACCAATTAGAGTTCAAGGGAATGGGATGTGGTTGGCCAAAAGTGCAGTTACTGCAGCCTAGCTGTAAACTACAACACCATATGCCAACTGCTCTTTTAAGGATGCATGCAGAAGAAATGGAAGATGTAGCACCTGAGCTGGCAACTTTGTTGCTGCCCAATGAACCTATGTTTGCCCGGTAAAACATTCAGTAACCTTTGAGTATAGTTAATTCTGCATTTTAGTTAAAAGAATTCATTTATTTGCTTCATTACATTCAAAATTCATTTATTTGTTTCATTAGATTTAAATTTTATTTATTTCTTTCATTATATTCAAATTTCATTTATTTGTTTCATTACATTCAAATATAACCTGAGAAGAAGCAGCGAAATATACCAAGCAATAAACTGTGCGTTCCATAGTTTGTGTTGAATGTTTTCAAAAATATTTTACCATCATTACGTGTGCTAAAAACAAACATCAACTGAAGGACAACATTGTCTAAACATAATACAAACATTAACAGATTGTGTACCTTCCAGGGTGTTTCCGTTAACGAATTATGTGCCTTCCAGGGTGTTTTCCTAACTTGAGGTATAAATTTGGCATCAAACACATGTGAGAAAGGACCATGGCCTGAGGTAAAAGAATGGAAAACATCCAGATATATGGAGTAAATAATAATGATTGCAGTCCAGCTGTTATCAAGAAATAATAAATACAACCCAAACTGTGACTAGGTAACTGAACTGACAAGACAAAACAGGGTCTCTCTGACTTACGATTGAGTTACATTCTAACTAACAAGTCATAAGTGGATCAGGTCACAGATCAAACTTATATTTTACAACACTATTTTCATCCAAAAAGGTTATACAAATTTTATATAAAACACACACACAAAATCATTCTATGTATGTATAATTATTATATACAGGCATCTATGTACACCAGACAGCACTTTGCTTATGCAGTGTCCATACAAGGCCAGTTGTCTACAGTTTTGCAGCTTGAGTTTAGTGCTTGGTGCAGCCCTGTGAGCTGCTGTGTTTTTCATGTGGAATGCCTTTCATGTGTACAGCTGTCATGATGTGGCATTCAATATGGTCGGTAGCCGGTTTACATGTGAGCTGGTGAAATACCTTATGTAATAATATTATGTGTGTATAGTCCAACTTATTGTGCTGACTATTTCCATCAATGAAAAACTGCATTTCTGGTGGTGACTGTTGGCTTTGGTATCTCTAGCAACCGCAATATGCATTTACTGTGTGCAAATATTTCTGGATTGTGTCGGGACTAATTGTTTGTTCACCAGTTTTTCAAATAGAACAGTGAGGGACATTTCATTTGATTTTTACTGGCACAGGAATGGAGCAGGTATGGGGAAACTTGACTGCAGTGAAGTTGAAACCTCGACTGAAATTAAAACTAAGATTAGGGCATCTATATACACTCTTGGCATTGGATCCTGCAAAATTATGAACTTATTACTGCAGTTACCATTCTTTATGGACTATTTTTTGTTGTTATGTTGTCATAAGTACAGATGATTATAATTCGCACAGGTGGCAAGTTAAGGAGAAATTGTAGTTGTTTTCAAACTCTCATCTTGCCCATAGAGTTTTCTAACTACAGTCTGTGTAGTATTTAGTACTCTGTTGTTAAAGACTTTGGTGGAAAAATTCAGCTGTATTTGTGCATGTCCTTCCTATTTCCCCTGCTGAGTTTTCTAGTCACAGTTTCTGCTGTAATTTGTATTTTCAGATATATGGTGATACTACAAAACAAATAAAGTTGATATGACATGTCTCTTGTAATTGTGGCTTTTAAATACTGTCACTGAGAAGAATCTTTGTAGCTTGATACACTATGATACTCAGGTTGTATCATCCACTATTGGCTCGTTGGTAGATGACTTTGCCGCTGGTCGGGACAGTATTTTTGTGTCTGTCTCTCTTGATCATATCAACACTGCAAGCCGAGGTTATGTCTTTTCCCATAAATCTTACTTGTTGCTATATGTTCAAATTTTTCTTCTGATACTCAATTGTCTTTGGGTCTTAACCAGACATCCTATTTAGCCTTAACTGTTAGAAAATATAATTCTTTCTTGTTTGTATCTTTCTTTCAGGTGTGTTGTTTCCATATTCTAATTTATGTAAATATCTTTATAAATATTATTCTTGAAAATGCTCTGCTAAATTTCACAAGAAGCTACCCACCAAGATCATGACACAGCCCAGCAAGTTCCAAACAGAAAACATCCTTCTCATCAATTCCAAGTTCAGGCTGGTTGGTCTTCAATGTTCGTATAAACTCTCCTGCCAAGTAGCAGACTCTGGCAGACAGAAGATATCCATAAATTACATCGCTGCTTTTGCAGACATCATGGGATTATTGAAATATCTGGTGGGGGCCTTGAGCATACCATTATATTATTAAGGATGCACTTCTACTACTAACATCCCAAAAAATGCTGCACTTCAGCTACTAAAGTGACGAGCATTTTTACTACTAAAAGTATTATGATACTAATAAATTATGCACTTAGATTGTTAAAGCAACACTGATTTTATTTAAGCAGTTATGCAGGAAAACCTCATTAATACAAACTAACTTAAGAAGAACACTCAGTTAGCATGATCATAATTTTTGGTCCCTAATTTGATTGTTCTTGACAAGAGACTGGTACATCAGGCTGTTCTTCATCCGCAATTTCCTTAGCTAGTTAATATCAGCTTTCTCATTTTCAGGAATCAGAGTAATGTCCGTACTTATGGTAATTTTCCTGACTGAAATGCCTGAAGTTTTTGCATCTGCCAGGAATTTGATAGGTTGTGAAATATGACTGGTCTTTAGCACTTCTCTGCTGATATCTTGGCAGCTTGAACTTCTGCATCATAAATGTGATAGTGCTTTCCTGTTGGTATTTTGGCTGTGTGCATGGTGTTATTTTGGTGCTCAATGTATACTCCTGCTTCTCTATTTCTGCTTGCATTTTGTGCTGACCCATCTGTGTAGACATGAACCTAAAGTACCCATAGGTATTCATCATCAAGTAGACTGAGGGTGGTTGTTTTACTAAAAGAGATGAAGCCTCTTAGTCTTACAAAAACTCTTTGGCGCCCCTCAAAGATACAAACAGTGGGGAATGGAGAGAAAAAGCAACAATGAAGTTAATAATTCTGTTTAAATTACTGCCAATCACTGGCATCGCTAGGGCTAATAGACTGAAACAGCTGAGGCTTACAGAAAGAATTACTGAGGCAAAAAAAAAGTGTACACAAGGGAGTTAAAAAAGAGCAAACCATGAGGCAGACCAAGAAGGTGGAAAGAGAATATCCAGGCAGACCTACAAGCACTTGGGAGTCACAAAGTGGAAAGAGAAAACCAGTTACAGAGATGAATGGAGGTTGGTAATATTTGCAGCAATGCACCTCAAGGGCTCAGAATGCTGAAGAAGAAAACTACTAAAGTTAAATTATAATTAAAAAGTTAAATTTCTACTACTGTGCTAAACTTATTCAAGTTCCATTCATATTATTACAGATGAACTTATATCACTAAAGTTACACTGATTCTATCAAAATTACATTCACACTACCAAAGTTACATCAAAAGAAACACAAACTGTATCTGCAATTTTAAAACTGCACTGACACTATTAATGTTGCAATTTTATTAGTGAATTTTCATTTAAGGTTAATGTTGCATTTACATACCAAAGTTACATATCTCCAAAATGACACTACGACTGTTTGCTCTTTCTAATGCAATGTGTAAGTTAGCCTGCATTTCTCTAAGGTTGTTCTGGATGCAATAGTTACAGCATTTACGTGGTCTTCCTTTCGCTCTGTGCTTAATAAAGAACAGATACACTGCCCCTTACAATTATGTTGTAAAACACAATAATTAGGGTGTTTTCTTCAAAGTACTTCTGCCTGAGAAGCAAGGAACCACAAGTCGGCATACAAATAAGCCAGATGTTTAAAATGGATGTGCATGCAACACCCAGGTTATGGAGTAAAACTTACCTCCAGAGGTGGACAAACACCTAGAACTTTCTGCTGCAGTTTACAGCTGGTGAACGCAAAGAAGAAGAAGAAGAAGACAGCCAAACCATAATGGGGTGACAAAGATTAAATAAATATTTAAAAACAAAATAAAAATAAATACAACATACTAGTACACCATCATCCTATATTTCTACAGCTATTTTTTTTGTTTCATGTGAGGCAAAAACATGCAACAGTGGAAACAATGGGCTGTCCTGTTACAACTGAACTGCAATCAGATTTTACAATCAAAGGGCAGATAAGAAAAATGTTTACCCCAAAGAATGTTCAAATCTGTTGTGGGCTGCACCAGGGTAGATGAAATAGCACAGACCAGTCTGCTTGATGTAACGGAGCCGCTGGAATTGTGGGGTATCAATGACAGCAAGGCAAATAGGATTTAGCTTGATACTGCCGTGGATTGGGTCATTAAATATCTGAAATCAAAGGTGATATATGGTGTTAAAAACAAAAACAAGAAATAACAATTCTCAATTCATCTTGGTTCTGAAGCACACAGCAGTGTTGAGGTAAAGTATAAACAGCAGGAAAATCCTTGTTTGTCTGCTTAATTTACAGGGATTCCCAAGCACAATTTTAACTGTTCTGTCCATCATTTACATGGTCAACATCTTTGGAAGTAAAGATAGTCACAGCCAGGCATGGGAGGCCCACTAGACATACAAGACTTGTTAACGAGCACAGAACTAGCACTACTGTAAAAGGCAAAAGATTTATATGTTGTGAAAGAGAAACCAGAGTGATTGGGGCCATAAACGGTGGATGAGGATGTACATATTAAAGGGGGAATCTGAGCACCTATGGATGTGTCTGGAGTGCTCTGAAGATAACCCAGTTCATAACCAGTCTATATCTACATGATCTAAACATCACTACCCACTGTGGTATACAATCAGCTGACAGTACACTCAAATAGTCCAACAATGTTCCCTGTGTTTTAATCAAGTCTAGTGCTGCTACTATCCCCACTTTCCGACTCCCTAATTTCTTATCTTCTTGATAAGTCAATTGCTCTTCTCAGGAATCTCATCTCACATGTAATTTGTCTTTTCACTTTTGCTATCATTTTCAAAATCTGGCACTGATACCCTAGTGCTGGTAAACAGATTATGCTACAGAATCCAAACAGTGATGAAAACAAGGGTGACTACCGTTAAATTAATTTTTAAAAATAAAAATTTATTCCACTGAACTATAACTAACAAACATAATGAGGAAAAAAGGGGGAAAGGGGGACAACACACACGTGCACACATACACAAACACACAAAATTGGGTGTTTCAGTCGGAGCCTCCCCCCCCCCCCCCCCCCCCCACCCCACCCCCCCCCCCCCCCCCCCCACCCCCTTTAAAAAAAAAAAAAAAACCCCAACAAGGATGATAGTATCTTAGCCAAAAGTCCACCCATTGTTGGATGGGAAGTCACAGGAATAACTATAAAATATAGGAAGTTGAAAAGGTAAAGATGAACGAACACAATAAATAAAGCAGTGAAAATAATAATAATAAAAACAGTTATAATAAAACAGGAGTAACAGGTGTAATAATCATAGTGGTGGTGATAACAATAACAGTAGTAAAAATGAAAATACCTTGAGGTTCCCCACTGATGGCGTAGGCCAGCATCCAATCTTCACAAAAAAGTTTTTAACCTCCAGACATTCTCCGTACCTTGAAAGAAGCAACACAAGATATAAAGACACAAGTGTTATAGTAGTTAAAGCCAGGGCTTTTTACTAGAAAAAATGCTGTACTCACCCCAAAAAGTATCGCAGAAAAACACTGAACTAGGTATTCACCACAAAGTGTCTATTACAGTGTAGAAAAAGAGAAAAAAACAAAAAAAAACACTGACAGCAGATACATGTCGCAGTGGTGTCAGCTTTCACATATTCTAAGCAATGACATAAGATGTGGGGTGTCAGCTTTCACATATTCTAGGCAATGACATAAGATGTGGGGTGTCAGCTTTCACATATTCTAGGCAATGACATAAGATGTGGGGTGTCAGCTTTCACATATTCTAGGCAATGACATAAGATGTGGGGTGTCAGCCTTCCCCTATTCAAGGCAATGACATAAGATGTGGGGTGTCAGCCTTCCCCTATTCTAGGCAATGACATAAGATGTGGGGTGTCAGCTTTCACATATTCTAAGCAATGACATAAGATGTGGGGTGTCAGCCTTCCCCTATTCTAAGCAATGACATAAGATGTGGGGTGTCAGCTTTCACATATTCTAAGCAATGACATAAGATGTGGGGTGTCAGCTTTCACATATTCTAAGCAATGACATAAGATGTGGGGTGTCAGCTTTCACATATTCTAAGCAATGACATAAGATGTGGGGTGTCAGCTTTCACATATTCTAAGCAATGACATAAGATGTGGGGTGTCAGCTTTCACATATTCTAAGCAATGACATAAGATGTGGGGTGTCAGCCTTCCCCTATTCTAGGCAATGACATAAGATGTGGGGTGTCAGCTTTCACATATTCTAAGCAATGACATAAGATGTGGGGTGTCAGCCTTCCCCTATTCTAGACATGATATAACATGTGGGATGTCAGCTTTCACATATTCTAGACATTACACAACATGTGGGGTGTCAGCTTTCACATATTCTAGACATAACATGTGGGGTGTCAGCTTTCACATATTCTAAGCAATGACATAAGATGTGGGGTGTCAGCCTTCCCCTATTCTAGACATGATATAACATGTGGGATGTCAGCTTTCACATATTCTAGACATTACACAACATGTGGGGTGTCAGCTTTCACATATTCTAGACATAACATGTGGGGTGTCAGCTTTCACATATTCTAGACATAACATGTGGGGTGTCAGCCTTTCCCTATTCTAGACATGAAATAACATGTGGGGTGTCAGCTTTCACATATTCTAGACATGAAATAACATGTGGGGTGTCAGCTTTCACATATTCTAGACATGACATAACATGTGGGATGTCAGCTTTCACATATTCTAGACATGACATAACATGTGGGATGTCAGCTTTCACATATTCTAGACATAACATGTGGGGTGTCAGCTTTCACATATTCTAGACATGAAATAACATGTGGGGTGTCAGCTTTCACATATTCTAGACATAACATGTGGGGTGTCAGCTTTCACATATTCTAGACATAACATGTGGGGTGTCAGCTTTCACATATTCTAGACATAACATGTGGGGTGTCAGCTTTCACATATTCTAGACATGAAATAACATGTGGGGTGTCAGCTTTCACATATTCTAGACATAACATGTGGGGTGTCAGCTTTCACATATTCTTGACATAACATGTGGGGTGTCAGCTTTCACATATTCTAGACATGAAATAACATGTGGGGTGTCAGCTTTCACATATTCTAGACATAACATGTGGGGTGTCAGCTTTCACATATTCTAGACATGAAATAACATGTGGGGTGTCAGCTTTCACATATTCTAGACATAACATGTGGGGTGTCAGCTTTCACATATTCTAGACATGAAATAACATGTGGGGTGTCAGCTTTCACATATTCTAGACATGAAATAACATGTGGGGTGTCAGCTTTCACATATTCTAGACATGAAATAACATGTGGGGTGTCAGCTTTCACATATTCTAGACATGAAATAACATGTGTGATGTCAGCTTTTGCATATTCTAGACATGACATAACATGTGGGATGTCAGCTTTCACATATTCTAAGCTATGACATAAGATGTAAGGTTGCAGCTTTTTCATATTCTAGGCCATGACATATGAGATGGGGTATCCACTTTCCTTCCTTGTCACTTTTCAGATTATCCTCAGACAATTCTCAAAATTTCTTTGTACCTAGTTTTTTTTTTTTAAATGTGGTTGGGTCAACCCAGAACTAGGGGAAAATCCTGTGTATTATATAATTACATAAAGATATGGAACAAAAGTTTAATGCCTAAGAATACCAATGCTTGACAAAAATGATGAACATAAAATGGGATAAATTTAAGATAATTTAAGAAATAAGAGAATTGTCTGCACAACCACTAGTATCAATAGTTATAAGGGAAGAAGATGGTGCTATATAGGGCACAATCTGAGAAGAGCTGAGCAGGGACCATCAGACAGGTACTGAAATGGGAAACTGGGGGATTGAGAAAATGAGGACCTCAAAGATTAACCCTAAAGCAAACATTCACGACAGAAGCCAAAGGTGCTGAACTGGACTGCATTGATCAAAGTGATCACAAAGAACAGAACGGAATGGAGAAATATGCGACCTATAATGGCACAATCACCTCTGATGTGTCTCCGCCCTGAAGAGGTAAAGGAGCTTGAGTGTTCCAGTGACCCTAAGAGCTATATCGACGGTAGCTTGGCTACTGGTATGGTTTCCAAAGATGATCACACAATAATGGGACTGGAATGTCCCATGAAACTAACCCGAGAAGGCTAACCCAGTCAACAAATGCCAGCAGAAGTCGGATGTGTTGGCCGACAGATGAAAGTTGTAAACTTATTAGAACAATTAGACATAGATGGTCAATGTTTTCTGGACATGTTACAAGAAGAAATAAGCTAAAGAATTTTGAAAAAACTGGCAAGATTGATGGAAAGAGAGCAAGAGAAAGGCAAAGAGATAAATACCTGGATGGCTTGGCCAAATGAATGGGGCAAGACAAAACACTGAACTGATCCAGGATTCTGGGCACAGCCTACGCTTAATGGCACACGAGGATGATGATATTACCACCCTCTGTGACCGCTAAACCAAAGGTCTGACATCATATTTCAGTTATCAACTAAAGGAAAATATTCCAAGCAGCCTGTTCAACAGTACTTTTTCTTTCTCCTCACATTATGTAAACTCTGATGGAAAGTTCTGATTATTCATCCACTTCTGGACTTTAGTTTTGAGTTTTGCATGCTTATCCATTTTACTCATTTGGCTCATTTGTATGCAAACTGTTGGTTCCTCGCCTCTCAGGTAGATGCACTTTGATTTTAAAGGAAACACTCTATATGGGGAGTTCAACATGACAAAACAGATAAGACTGGGGACCCCACAACTGCTATGATGTACGTTGCTGTCCCAGATGAGTGAGGGCTACTATAAAGACATAAAACATATCTACCACAGGCAATTTCAAAGAAATGTAAGGCATCCTCTTACTTTAGTTTCAATTTTGACATAAGGTTGTCAAAATGTAGTCTCTTAAAATGTCTGCCCTTGATTCCAGCATCTGTGAGAGAAAAGTAACATTTATCTGTAACAGTGATGTTCTGCTACCAGGAAATCCAACACACATGACTGCAACCGTGATGTTCTATTACCATGAAACCAAACACACTCAAGTGTAACTGCGATGATCTACTAAAATGAAACCAAACATATTTAACTGTAACAGCGAACCAAACACACATGAGTGCAACCATGATGTTCTATTACCAAGAAACCAAACACATTTAACTGTAACAGTGATGTTCTATTACGAAGAAACCAAACACATTTAACTGTAACAGTGATGTTCAATTACCAAGAAACCAAACACATTTAACTGTAACAGTGATGTCCTATTACCAAGAAACCAAACACATTTAACTGTAACAGTGATGTCCTATTACCAAGAAACCAAACACATTTAACTGTAACAGTGATGTTCTATTAACAAGAAACCAAACACATTTAACTGTAACAGTGATGTTCTATTACCAAGAAACCAAACACATTTAACTGTAACAGTGATGTTCTATTACCAAGAAACCAAACACATTTAACTGTAATAGTGATGTTCTACTACTAAGAAACCAAACACATTTAACTGTAACAGTGATGTTCTATTACTAAGAAACCAAACACATTTAACTGTAACAGTGATGTTCTATTACCAAGAAACCAAACACATTTAACTGTAACAGTGATGTTCTATTACCAAGAAACCAAACACATTTAACTGTAACAGTGATGTTCTACTACTAAGAAACCAAACTCATTTAACTGTAACAGTGGTGTTCTATAACCAAGAAACAAAACACATTTAACTGTAATAGTGATGTTCTACTACCAAGAAACCAAACACATTAAACTGTAACAGTGATGTTCTATTACCAAGAAACCAAACACATTTAACTGTAACAGTGATGTTCTATTACCAAGAAACCAAACACATTTAACTGTAACAGTGATGTTCTACTACTAAGAAACCAAACACATTTAACTGTAACAGTGATGTCCTATTACCAAGAAACCAAACACATTTAACTGTAACAGTGATGTTCTATTACCAAGAAACCAAACACATTTAACTGTATCAGTGATGTTCTACTACTAAGAAACCAAACACATTTAACTGTGACAGTGATGTCCTATTAGCAAGAAACCAAACACATTTAACTGTAACAGTGATGTCCTAATACCAAGAAACCAAACACATTTAACTGTAACAGTGGTGTTCTATAACCAAGAAACTAAACACATTTAACTGTAACAGTGATGTTCTACTACTAAGAAACCAAACACATTTAACTGTAACAGTGATGTCCTATTACTAAGAAACCAAACACATTTAACTGTAACAGTGATGTTCTACTACTAAGAAACCAAACACATTTAACTGTAACAGTGATGTCCTATTACTAAGAAACCAAACACATTTAACTGTAACAGTGGTGTTCTATTAACAAGAAACTAAACACATTTAACTGTAACAGTGATGTCCTATTACCAAGAAACCAAACACATTTAACTGTAACAGTGGTGTTCTATAACCAAGAAACTAAACACATTTAACTGTAACAGTGATGTTCTACTACTAAGAAACCAAACACATTTAACTGTAAAAGTGATGTTCTACTACTAAGAAACCAAACACATTTAACTGTAATAGTGATGTTCTACTACTAAGAAACCAAACACATTTAACTGTAACAGTGATGTTCTACTACTAAGAAACCAAACACATTTAACTGTAATAGTGATGTTCTACTTCGATGAAACTAAACATATTTAACTATAAAATTGACGTTCTACTGTCATGAAACCAAACACATTTAACAGTAACTGTGATCTTTTACCACCATGGAACTTAACATAGTTAACAGTAACAGTGATCTTCTACCATCATGAAACCAAACATAGTTAACTGTAACAGTGATCTTCTACCATCATGGAACCAAACATAGTTAACTGTAACAGTGATATTCTACCATCATGGAACCAAACATAGTTAACTGTAACAGTGATATTCTACCATCATGGAACCAAACATAGTTAACTGTAACAGTGATATTCTACCATCATGAAACCAAACATAGTTAACTGTAACAGTGATCTTCTACCATCATGGAACCAAACATAGTTAACTGTAACAGTGATATTCTACCATCATGGAACCAAACATAGTTAACTGTAACAGTGATCTTCTACCATCATGGAACCAAACATAGTTAACTGTAACAGTGATATTCTACCATTAAGGAGCCAAACATAGTTAACAGTAACAGTGATCTTCTACCATCATGAAACCAAACATAGTTAACAGTAACAGTGATCTTCTACTATCATGAAACCAAACATAGTTAACTGTAACAGTGATCTTCTACCATCATGGAACCAAACATAGTTAACTGTAACAGTGATCTTCTACCATTATGGAACCAAACATAGCTAACAGTAACAGTGATCTTCTACCATCATGAAACCATACATAGCTAACTATAACAGTGATATTCTACCATCATGGAACCAAACATAGTAAACTGTCACAGTGATATTCTACAATCATGGAACCAAACATAGTTAACTGTAACAGTGATATTCTACCATCATTGAACCAAACATAGTTAACTGTAACAGTGATCTTTAACTATCATGGAGCCAAACATAGTTAACCGTAACAGTGATCTTCTACCATCATGGAACCAAACATAGTTAACTGTAACAGTGATCTTCTACCATCATGGAACCAAACATAGTTAACTGTAACAGCGATCTTCTACCAAACACAGTTAACTGTAACAGTGATCTTCTACCATCATGGAACTAAACATAGTTAACTGTAACAGTGATCTTTAACTATCATGGAGCCAAACATAGTTAACTGTAACAGTGATCTTCTACCATCATGGAACCAAACATAGTTAACTGTAATAGTGATCTTTAACTATCATGGAACCAAACATAGTTAACTGTAACAGTGATATTCTACCATCTTGAAACCATACATAGTTAACTATAACAGTGATATTCTACCATCATGGAACCAAACATAGTTAACTGTCACAGTGATATTCTACCATCATGGAACCAAACATAGTTAACTGTAACAGTGATATTCTACCATCACTGAACCAAACATAGTTAACTGTAACAGTGATCTTCTACCATCATGGAACTAAACATAGTTAACTGTAACAGTGATCTTTAACTATCATGGAACCAAACATAGTTAACTGTAACAGTGATCTTTTACAATCATGGAACCAAACATAGTTAACTGTAACAGTGATCTTTAACTATAATGGAACCAAACATAGTTAACTGTAACAGTGATCTTTAACTATAATGGAACCAAACATAGTTAACTGTAACAGTGATCTTTAACTATAATGGAACCAAACATAGTTAACTGTAACAGTGATCTTTAACTATAATGGAACCAAACATAGTTAACTGTAACAGTGATCTTCTACATTCATGGAACCAAACATAGTTAACTGTAACAGTGATCTTCTACATTCATGGAACCAAACATAGTTAACTGTAACAGTGATATTCTACCATCATGGAACCAAACACATTTAACTCTTTACGGACGTTTAGCCAGCACACTGGTGATTAAGTCTATCCCTAAAAGACGTATCGCCAGTATATTGGATCATGATAGAGACACCTTAATTTTGTTCCGTTTGTAAAGAAACTTAACTTTTATGAAAAAGTTTTTAAATGATTAGAAAGTTCTTTCATTTGTGACGTTTCTCTTAGTCGGTGCATTATTTTCTGATTGAAATTTTTTTTATTTAGATGGGAGATCAAAATTAGAATTTTGAGAGCATGCATCTTCCCTGTGGCTACATACGGATGCGAGTCGTGGACTATCTCTCAGTCCTTAGGAAAGAGAATAGGGGCTTTTGAGCTGAAATGCTATAGAAAGATTCTCAGAATATCTTGGACAAAGAAGAGGAGAAATACTGACATCTTGAAAGATCTGAACATCAAGGAAGATTGGTGAATAAACAGCATCCTGTCTCGGAAGCTGAAATATGTTGGTCATATCAAGCACCAAAACGGATTGGAAAAAATTATAGCAGAAGGCATGGTACCAGGAAGGAGGGGCAGGGGGCAGCTGACATGAAGATGGGCACAGGATATTAATGACTCCTTGAGTATGAAAGTACATGAGGTGGGAGAACTGGCGAGAGACCTAGTTTCTTTCAGGTAGACTGTGATGAGAGCGACGTTCTGCAAAGGACTGGCTACATGATGATAATGATTTAGATGGGATGACATTTTTGTGTGATTTTTCTTTACTAAATGATAAGGGAAAAGGTCTAGAACTGTCCATACTGCTCTATCGTTGATGAATATCTGCCAGATGGTGACAACAGTCTTGATATTATGATTGATATCTAAGTGACAAATCTACTGGCGATAATTTAGTTTAGGATATGAACATTTCACAAAATATTTCAATCAGATCAATGTTTCCATAAGCTGTTTTCAAAATTTTCGGTTGTGAAAATTGACATGTTATACAAAAATGATCATAACATCCAAAGTATTTAAATTAATTGTTTCAAATAAAGACTAGCTGATACATAATTGAACAGAGAAGGCATGTGTATTCTTAGAATTGGATAGCAGTGTTGTTCAAGAAGTAAAAAATAAGCTACGCACAACATTGTTTATGTCAATAATTTTCATATGTGTCTAACATCCTTGAATGTTGTGTGATTTTAATAATATTTTGTTGTTATTCTGACATTTAAATAGTTTAGATTTATTCTGCACTCATTTATCTTTAATTTGATATATTATATGTCCCGATCAAGTAATTTGCCCTATGTTCTGAACCCTCTCCCTAGAAAAAATATGGGTCATGATCCCGTCAGAATTCCAGAACAAATCCTTAAATTTGGTTTTAAAAATACAGGTCACTAATAAATTTGGTGAAAAATTTATTATTTACATCCCCTCCCCTCCCCAAATATATAAAATTATAAGAAGGGAGTAACAATAACATGAACAGGGCAAAGCACTAAATGGAATACTTTTTCCAGGGCCTTAAAAAACACCTATTTGGTGACATGCTGTGACCCCATGACCTCTATCACTGAGATTATGGGACATTTTGACTTAAATTTTGCTTTAAAAAAGCAATTTGTCTAAAGAGATCTCTCCAATCTATGCTAATTTTAGTTAGTGTATTCATATCCTGATCTAAAAATTTGCAGCTGAAGTGAAAACACTCAATAGCATTAGCCACGCATCTCGTAAACAGGTCTATGTAGAAGGAAGATGGAAAAGTGACATTTAGGCAAGAATTTAACCAAACTGGAAATGTCGGTACTGGGGCTTCTTGGGGTGAAAAGTTAAGGACATGAGTTCATTTTTCAGACTGTGTAATTCAGTTCGCAACTGCAATGTTTACAGAGATCCCTAGGGATTGCTGCTACAGCTGTGAAGTTCATTCTTTGTGTGACCCTCTCAGCAGGCAGCCAGCTGCTTTCAGGAGAAAAACTGAACCAGATAAAATAAAACTCAGTGCAATGAAACTGATTCTCAAACCTTTAATGATCATGACTTTTGTGACCATTAACAATGAAGAGTAATTAGAAAAATCATAACAGCCTACCCATAAATGCTGCCACAATAGGACTTGACATCCCATATTCTTCCAGTTTCCTTTTCACTGTGTCTTCATCCCAGGACTCCCAAATACCATTCTCAACTCCAGCTTCATCAACTGGATTCAACATCTGAAAATAAATGCATTCAAAATGCATTTAACTATCTATGTTATATTCTTATCATAAAAAATATTCTTCTTCTTTTTTAAGTCCATGTTGTGTGGCGTTCATAGTCATGTCTATCCACAACCTTCTGTCTAGTGTATTTTAATCTTTTCTCTTGCCCTCTTTGCTCCTCTTCTCCCCTCTAACTTTTCAACTGCTACGATGTACTCGTTTTCTCCTTCTCATCACATGACCGAAGAATCTAGATTGTCTCTTTCTGATGTAGGCAATCACTTCTCTTTGTGAATAAGTTAAAAAAAAATCATCACATGTTATATTTTTCCCCACACGTAAAATTATTCTTATTAAAGTTTTGCGAAATGTAATTTATCATTATACGTTTTGTCAAACATAACATTATCAATATAAGTATTTTCAAATGTAATATATTATTATTATATGTTTTGTGGTAGAAGGCATCACATTAAGTGGAAGATATATAACCAAGCTAGGGCGTGCTCGTTTGCTTTGTGAGTATGGTCTTGGGCTGTCAGTGACTTCTTCAAGCCATATTCTTGTAGGTCTCCCTCTGCCTCTTGGTGTTTCCATTCTCATATTGTAAGCTTTCACTACCAGCATCATAGCATTCATTCTCTCTTGGTGACCGAACCATTTCAGTCTTTGTTTCTAAATTTATTTAATTATGTGTACTGTTCCAATTACTTTTCTAATCTTACAAGCTTCTTGACAAGCAATATTGTGACTAAAATTGTTCCTACATGTTTGTAATCATTTTGTTTCTTTATATCATGAGAGCTAATAGACTGAAATAGTTGGGGCATGTTGAGAGAATGTCAGATGACAGAGAAGTGAAAACTGTATACACAAGGGAGATGAATGGTCCTAGACCACGAGGCAGACCAAGAAGACTATGGATAGCTAACGTCCACACAGACCTGGAAACACTTAGTGTTACCAACTGGAAAGAGAAGGCAATCCAGACAGATGAATGGAGGCAGGTGATATCTGCAGCAATGAACCTCAAGGGCTCGAAATGCTGAATAAGAAGAAGAAGAAAGAATGTTTCTTTATATCTAATTTCAATGTAGACGTTTTCTCTTCTGCATTGCGTTGGTCTTCCTGTTTTTCCACAGCCTCCTGTCCCATCACTGTTAAATATGTCTTACAAAAATGATGTTATATGCTGAATCTAAGTACCTGGTATTTTTGATTAGTTTTCGACTGAAGAGATTCCTCTGTCACATGACATAAGAAAGGTTAATTCCAATAAACAATATAAACATCACAAGAGAAACTAACCAAGGTATCTGGGTATCACTTTTGATAGGAACCTGTCATTCAGAAACCATGTGGAGGCAGTTGCAGCAGAATGCCAATGCAGCTCAATGCATTGAGAATTATGACAGCAATAGACATGGAACAGAAAATGATGTTCACAGTGTACCAGTACTTGATTATTTCTGTGATGGGTTACGAAGTGAGGTTGCTCATCATATTGAAGAGTCAGTTGTAAAGCTTGAACATATCAAGAATGAAGCCATACGGGTGATTCCAGGATGTACAGGTTCATGATAAGTCCTATCCAGATGATGTAATTATCTACACAGATGAAATCTGTTTTGATAGACAGAAGAAGTGCATTGGGATGCACTGCAAAAGTGAATGGACAACTCTTAGTGCAACAAAGTTTAGCTACAAAATCTAGTTTAAGAATGGTGGTGGAGGCAGTCACAGCAGCTTTCTGCTGGCTTCAGAACTAGCTGTACATACATGCCGTGATTGTAACTGACCCACAAAGCACATTAGGAAAAGCGGAGATAGACATGCTCTATGCAGAGTGTCAAGCATCACCTCTTTTAGGTCACGATTGGTTTGCTTCTTCTGATATTTTCTCAGGGGATTGCTAGAATGTTAGGAAAAAAAAAAAAAGGCAGACAGAAAAGCTGCCTCTGCACAAATGGGTTGTGAACTTATGCACTGCAAGCTAGACGTGGTCAAGGCTCTTTGACTGAAAGTCAACAGTGTAGAGGCATGGATTAATCATTACAGTTTGGAGATAATTATACAGCTAGAAGTGACCAGGGAATCTGCTCAACACTCTAGACTCAGAGAAAAAGCAAGATGGATATATAATAAAACTGCTTCTGACACCATCAGAACTGGAACTTTTCGCTGGCTGCTGAAGATAAGGATGAAGTGCTTATGGGAATGTTCCAAGTACTGCGATGTCAGCTCTTACTTCAACACCAAACACTACATTGGATCAAATCTTCCCAGCATTTCAGAAAAAAAAAAAGAAGAGAATAGACCTACTGCCATTTAACATGTATTATTTTAGTCATGCTCCAGGTCTTGCTTTTGTGTTGGGAAATGAGCAGGCAAATAGACTGGCTGGTTCTGTACCACTCGGTGTTGAACTGATGTATGACAAGCCACATGTTGTAAGGGCCCTTTGGGAGTGAATGAGCAGTACGGAGGCGTGAGTAAATCATTAAGGTCTGCGGGAAAATGGTGCTGCAGGGATCTGGCCGACACTTAACACTCAAGGGAAAGGTGAAACACATGTACAATCTGACAGTTACTGGTATCATAGGAACTGGAACTCTTCATTTGCTGCTGAAGATGGGGACAGGGCACTTATGGGAATGTTCTGTGCACTATGATGTCAATTCTTAATTCAACATATATTAGTGATAAAAGGTGACTAATCTGAGGGGTTTTGGAAACAAATGTGCTTGGCCAAAAAGTGCAGATATCGTAGCCCATTTTGATACCACAACACAAGGTGCCAAAAATCTTTTCAGAAGTGATGAAGGAGTCCCATGTCAGTTCTGGGTCTCACTGTGGGACAAAACAAGAACAGACCCACTGCCTCCCTAACAAACGTGTCGTACAAGTCGACTAATTAGGGAGTCATGGAATTCCTCCAAAGTCATAGTGCATCTGCCTGAGAGGCAAGGACCAACAGTCTGCATACAAATAAGTCATCTGTAAAATGGATATGTGAGCAACACTCAAATTCTTGGACAAGATTTTAAGTCCAGAAGTGGACGAACAACAAGAACTTTCCACCAGAGTTTACAGATCGCTGAATTTGGAGAAGAAGAAGAAGAAGAAGAAGAAAAAGAAGAAGTAGAAGAGAAGAAAAAGAGGAAGAAGAAGAAGAGAAGAAAAAGAGGAAGAAGGAGAAGGAGAAGGAGGATGGGATTTCCCTAGAAGAAGTAAACATTACACACAAATATGCTGATGTCAGACACACCAACATCTGAGGAGCATAACTTGTCACCGCACACTTCCCTAAAAAAAAATGGAATAAGAAAGAAAAAGAAATATTCATAATTAAACACCTCACCTTGTGTTTCTAAACAATTATATCCAGCAAAGTATATTTTCCAAGCCACTTTTCCAGGGTATAGCACAAAGCATAATTCAGTAATTCACACGAAGAAATGTTTCAGACAACGTTGTTTAAAGCAAGCTTTTGTCTACTGTGTATCTTTAGGAGCAAGGTGTGTGCTTATTCATCTGTGGATAAAAGGGCCGTTGAATTATTCATTTATTTTACGTTTGAAGTTTGAACAAAGGATTAACATCATGGCACACGGGTAGTAGCCCATAAGTGCTCCGTTCTTCTTCTAACTCAAGTTTGAGTCCAAAGGAGCTCAGCATAATTCATTTATATGCTAATAGTAAGAGAAGATATCAAAACAATTGGCCTTATGGCATGGAAAAAAACACTAGGAAAACCTCTGCTTTATAAATCTTCTCTCTTGTCTTGATCTGGTAAAAACAAACATATGTTGGCCACATTCAACCTCCTGAGAAAAGCCTTGGTTATAATTGTGGCCTATGATGTTTTTCATTGGACATATCTTTTTGAAAGATAGTTTGTGCCTTTTATTCCTGCGCTCATCACCTGTGCTGGTCGGTGTTCCTGCTGATGTTTCCACTGTTTCAGAAATGAATAAAAGTAAAAGAAAACAAGACAGAAGGCTGTGGAGAGACATGATTACTAGTGCCACATGGCACAGACTATAAGAAGAAGAAATAAGACCCCCTCCCCCACCGAGTATATGGCAAGACAGCCCCTTGAGTCCGTACTTGAAGCACTCCGTACTTGAAACTACCAGAATTGCAAACACTGCTGACACAACTCAGCCTTCAGCGAAGAGTTGTAATGCAGTGGATACCGTCTCATTGTGGAGTGCCTGGAAATAAGACAGCTGATCAACTGGCAGGGGAAGGTGCGACAAAAATACAGCCCGATGTACCAGTCACATATCACTAAAAGAAAAGAATCATTAAGTCGATCAGGATACCACCAGCCCCAGCACAAGATAACTATTTTATTATGGACAGATCAGAACAAGTGATTATCCTCCGCCTCAGAACAGGGCACAACCGATTACCTAACCACATTTACAAAAAATTCAAGATAGGTGTATCAGCCATGTGCACCTGTGGAAAGGTGCCCCAGACAGCAGAGCATGTACTCCAGGACTGCACCGAATTTGACACATTAAGGCAAAACCTTTTGGCCAGAAAGAACAACAGTGGAACGTAAACTCTATGAACCACTGAATGGAGTAACAACGACAGTGAAATTTATACAAGAGACAAAACTGCTGATATAGACAACTTATTTCAGGCGAACAAAAGAAGAAGAAGAAGCCCCTTGAGTATATGACAAGACAGCCACGTCCTTTGAATCTGTGTCAAGACCCACACGCTCCCTTGAGTATATGGCAAGACCCTCATACCCCTTGACTACTGGCAAGACCTACAAGTCCCCTTCAGTATATGGCAATATCCTCCCCCCCCCCCAAAGAAAATGTTATTAACAAAAGGACGGTAGGTAGGTAGGTAGTTGTACCCCACCAGGACATCACACAAGCAACAAACACCCAGTGACACAAAGTGCCACCATGCGGATGAGGATCACCAGTGGAGAGGTCCCAGAAACCCCTTTCAGCCATGAGGCCAAATATTTATATGGCCAGGCTATATTCAGGGCCACAGGCAAAAGCCAGGGTGGGGCTTAAAAAAAAACAACTGCATCCAACATGGGGACGACTATATTAGTAACATAAGGACAATAGATTCTACAAGAAAACAGAAAGATTGGAGATCAGTTGTGGCCAGAAGAAAGTGTTCTTGATCTATAATTAAATGCTATAATATTAATTATATTTTTAATGGTAAATGTACAAAGTGCTAATGAAAACAAAAATGTCCTACATGTTTTGTTTAGTAAATAGTTTTAAAAGATATTTTACTTTTAATTAAACCAAAACAAAATGTTAGCACTACAGCACAAATACATTCACTTTCAAAATTGTCTGACACCCCCTTGAAACCTCCTTACCCTCCAGCCCAGTTTGGAAACCACTGCTGTAAAGGATATACAATGTACCTAACAACACCACAGTTCATCATAAACATACATTTAAACTTTTGCCATTATGTGTTGCAAGATTTAAAAAAATGTGTGATCCACTGCTTCATGAGTAGCAATGACTACTGCCATTCAATGTCGATGAAGAAGGTCTTTAATGTCATCAATCCATGTCCTCCTAGGGTGGCCTCTTGCTTTCACTTTAGATCTTTTCATGTGTAGTGTCTGTGGTGGTAGTTGTTCTGACAGCCTGTATTCTAACAAGATGACCAAACTACTAGTAGCAGTTATCATGCTGACTGGAGATAAAGTAAAGGACCCTTTTCCACTTTCAGGCATATTGGGTAGAGAGGGTGGGTGATGTGGTCAGCATCATGCCAGCCGCCTTTACTTCCCAGGACTACACCTGGTACCCACTCAAGGCTGGGTTAACCTGTGAGCCAAGATCACTTTTGAAAAAAGCCTGGCCTCAGCCAGGAACCGAACCCACGACCTTCTGTGGCCACTAGACCATGGTGGCTTGCCGACTGGAGATACTGTATAGATATTTAATAATCAAACACACAACAGCAATATGTTCCACCGCTGGATTCCTTAAAGAAGTTGATGTGTTTGTTTGATAATGTGTAATGTATAGTATTTTCAAAATGTCTGTGACCAACATATATATGTCATCAGCCTTAGCAACATGGATGAGCTAAATGTGAATATTGCTGCCCATTGTCTTTTTTGTTTTTGTTTTTTCACCAGAATACACTGAAAGGTCAGAGAGATTCAAGGTTGCAGATGTCAGATCTCTCAGGCTGGCAACACACCAGCTGTGCTTAGGGGTTCATAGCAAAAATGAATGGATGTTTCTAAGTGCATAAAGTCTGGCATATATATCTAGTTGATGTTGGAGGTGGAGGCAGTCACTGAAGCCTTCTGCTGGCCTGAGAACAAGCTGCACACATATGACGTGATTGTAACTGACTCGCAGGGCATGTTGATAAAGGTGAAGACAGGTATGCTTCATGCATAGCGGAGTGGCAAGAATCACTTTAGATAGTTAGCCTTAGGGTCCTTTGGATATTTTCTCCACTGTATGCAGGTGTGTTTGGAAATTAAATCGTTCGTTCTGCACCACTTAGTGGTAAACTGCGGGTCTTTTGAAAGCGAGAAAACAGCGGAGGTACAAGCAGATCAACATCACGGCCTGATGGGACGAAGGGAAGGGTGTGGTCAGGGGATCTGGCAGATGATCAAGGATGACAGGGGTAAGACGAACATATAATCAGGCCGTTACTGAGTGATGAAAATCTGCGCTCGCTGCTGAAGATGGGGGCGGAACGCTTACGGGAATGTCTAGAGTGTCACAATGTTATTATTATTACTATTACCCTACTACTACTATTACTTCGGTTCTCAAGACACTCAAGTCATAACTGAAACTGAGAACTCGTGAATTAATTACAAAGAAATCTAACTTCTATTAAAAGTTAAAATTATCACCACACAAATTTGTGTATTTTTTGTAAAAATATTCGATAAGCTATAACGATGAAAGACGGCTTCAAATAATTCTCACCGTTACCTGAAATAAGCACAGTTTGAAAACGAATTCCCCAACCAAATATAACTTCAAGATAACAATGACAACAGAAGAGACGCTACTCTAGTGTGGAGACTGGAGCAGGGCTGTCGAAGTTGGTACTTTCGTACAAATTTGGTTCTATTGGATTGGATTTTTTACCCCACCAGGACATCACACAAGCGATAAACACCCGATGACACAAAGTGCCACCATGCGGATGAGGATCACCGTGGAGAGGTCCCAGAAACCGCGTTCAGACATTTGGCCATAATGTTGACCTGCCTATATTGCGGCCCCTGGCAAAAGCCAGAGTGGGGCTTCAAATAACAAAAAATAACGTCCTAAGAAGGACGAAAAGCAGTAATATTTGGTTCTATTTAACCATAACCGAGGAAAACTACTTTTGATACCAAACCCAGTGTGTTGATACGTTTTATAAATTTTGGCACTGTGTTGAGGCCTTAAAAACAAAACAAAACAACAACAACAGAAACACGTGAGTGTACTAATAAGAAAATTGATGCTGGACCCATTATGTGTTAAAGAATGAAGATCGACGCCAGTTATACCATTGAGCATGAGAAATCCCATCCTTGTTTTAAAGAACATAATGCACAAATAATTACAGAATGGAGGGAACTCATAGTGCGAGCTCAAGCATTATTGCTTAAAAGAAACCATCGATATTTTGGTTTACAATTTCAGAAGAGAAATGTAGAGTTCAGAGTCGCTTTCCATTAGTATAACACTCCATCTCCTCATTTCTCTGCATCGGCAGAATGAGTGTTTTCTTCACTTATGAATATTCAGATTTAAAAAAAAAAAAAAAAAAAAGATCTCTCTCCTTTGAAGACTTTAACAAAAAGTGCAGTAAAGTGATCAAAGTTATTGCTCAAGGACTTTAATTTTATCAACTGAAAACTTTGTAAAAAATTTTAGCGATTAAAAAAAAAAAAGGCATAAGTAAAAGTAAAGATCCCCTTTCACTAGGTGCATCGGGCGTATGGGAAGAGCATCCCATATTTTTACAGACCAACCAGCGCCAGATGGGTAATATGGTCAGCTTTACGCTGACCGTCTTTACCTCCCCAGGACAACCGTCCTGGTACCCATTTTAGCCTGGGTCGACCTGCGACGCCTCGTACCGTGATAAAAATCCACTTAGTGGGTTTCGATTGCGATACGTTGGAATTACGAGTCGAACTCGCAATGCCTGAGCCACGGGCAAAAAAAAAAAAAAAATTATAGAAATGAAGAAATGGACACATTATTTGGCATTCTTCCTAATACTGGTCCCAGATTATTCACTGCGAAAAACATCCCTTTGAGAGCTTCAAGAGGTATGTAGTAAATACATTTAGACCATCATCAAAAGTTTTTATTTCAGCAATTTATAAACGTTAAGCTAAGAGCCGTGGAGAGAAATCGTTTTCGATCCACTGAAGCGCCGTTCGGAGGAATAGTTTTTGATCCATTGTTAACATTACCCGTGACTCCCATTGTGGATACCAGGGCTTCATGTTTGAGGGGGAAAATAGATCCACTGCCACATAAAAAGCATGGTGTGAAAGGCGACTAATTGGGACATTGCTGAAATCGGATGTGTAAGGACGAAAGTCGCAGATATCGCAGCCTTGCTGTAAACCACAACACAACGTACCGACCGCCTTTTTGAGGGCTAAAAATAGCGGGGAATCGAACACCGGTCACTCGCGTGACAGGCGGAATACTTACAACTGTACTATCAAAGACTCGAGAATTTGGTTCAAATGAAATTATAAAATAACGCACAGCACAGTTCGCAGTGTTCCTGTTCCACAGAATCACATATATTATAATTCTAGTCAAATATAGGGTAAGCAGTTCTATATAGGCATGTGTGTGTGTGTGTTCACAGATGTTATCGTCTTAATGAAAATAAAAATTGGGTACCTTTTTTGTATTTTAATATACCATTTAAAAAAATAATATGGTAATCTAAAAAAAAAAAAATATCTGTAGCTCTGGCTCGGAGCTCATTTCAAGTGAAGAACAGATTATACTAATGCGCTTAGTAAAATCTTGAATTGAGAATCGACATCACAGCACTCGCGACATCCCCATAAGCGCCCCGTCCCCATCTTCAGCAGCAGACGAAGAGTTAAAATTCCGATGGCACAAGAAACCGTCTGACTGTATATCCGTCTCGCCTTTCCCCTGAGTGTTATGCGTCGGCCAGATCCCTTTGTAACTCCTCGCAGTGCCATTTTCATAAGACCGCAACGATCTATTTGTTCCTCGGCACTGTTCACTCGCTCCCAAAAGGCACTCACAACATCCAGCTTGCCATATATCGGTACACCACCAAGTGGTGCAGAACCGACCAGTCTATCTGCCTGCTCATTTCCCAACACTCCTGTATCACCTGAAAAAAAAAGGATCCTAACTGCCCAGACCTTTAAAGTAATGCTTGCCACTCTGCACGGAACATGCCTGTCTCCACCTTTCTCCACATACTCTGTGAGTCAGTTACAATGACGGCATGTGTGTTGGATTAGACTATTGTCCTTAGTTTGGTTCAGGACATTTTATGGTCTCAAAATTAGGCCGCAAAATCACAAGGTAAATAATATAGCCCTCTGCTTCTAGGTTTCTTTTCATCATTGCTCCAGTTCAACGTATTGTGAAATAACTAAAGAGTTCCTTCACACCTTTTGTGCATATGACCCTAGACTTCTATTTTTAAATGCAGAACCTTTTTTTCGTTCGCTTGAAATAGATTATCTATATCTGCAATGTTGGCTATACTAACAACTTCACTGTCTTTTATAATTCACTCAGCGACCAGTATAGTTTGACTTGCACCGATGTTTCTCTTGGCCAAAAGTTTTGCCTTAATATATTGTATTTGGGACAGTCTTTGAGGACATGATCTGTTGTTTCAGGTGCACATCCACATGTGCACACGTCTGATTCACCGATTTTAAATGTTGTGTACTTGTGGCTACGAAATGGATTGTGTCCTAGAACAGTAAAATAATAGCTTGCTTTTGTCTTTCCATAATATGGTAATCGTCTTGTGCCTGTTTTAGTGGCTTCATTTTTGCACCTTTCTTATCTAGTTTATCAACTCTTTCATTTCCTGGAACTCCGCAGTGGGTGGTATCCATTGCATAGTTACCTTACACTGGTTGCCTAGTTTGGAGAGTAGTGTTCGTATACCAGGTAATTTTCCAGACTAACGTGCCTGAAGTACCGCTCTTGAATCTATTAGGAATACCACTGGTTGTGAAATATGACGTACATTTAACCGTTTCTCTGCTACTATTTTGATGGCTTGAACTTCTTGTACGTATTTTGGCTGTATGTCTGGTATTGTTTGGATGCTCAATAGACACTAACGCTTCTCCATTTCTGTTTGCGTTTTGTGCTACCCATCCCTGTAGAAACGAACCCGAAGATTATGTGGTCATCATCATCAAGTGGAGCGAGGGTGGCTGTTTTACGTTGCTTCAGCATAGCTAGTTTTAATACATGTCAGAGTGATTTATAAAGAATGCGTTAGTTCATTCGATTTTCTACAAGAATATATAAAGTTTTATATACGTTAATTCAACGATTTAAATAAATATTTTGTGTGTGTTTGTTTTGTGTGTGCACATTAAGAGAATCCCCTCCGGAAGGCTCCGTCTTCTTGACTCTGAAACTCCACATAAGGCTCCGTCTCCAAAGGGGTAAAGACAGAGGCATTGATGTATTTGAGCAGGTATGATAAAGGTTAAAGTCGAGAGGATCAACTTCATTGCACCCGATTTTTATCCCATATAGCTTGGTCTCTCTCTCTCTCTCTCTCTCTCTCTCTCTCTCTCTCTCTCTCTCTCTCTCTCTCTCTCTCTCTGCAGAACAGCTAGCCACCTGCCAAGGGCGTTGCACAAAGTACGAACTCCGTAGTGACTATGATGACCCCATGGGATCTCAGTAAAAATTGCTCTCGTGAACTGAACAGCGCAGCGGTGAAACGAACCCACGACCACATCTGGAGGGGGGGAGGGGGGGGGAGGGGACTGGCTGACTTTCTACCCCACTAGGACATCACACAAGCGATAAACACCCGATGACACAAAGTGCCACCATGTGGATGAGGATCACCATGGAGAGGTCCCAGAAACCGCGTTCAGACAATTGACCATATTTATGGCCTGCCTATATTTCGGCCCCTGGCAAAAGCCAGGGTGGGCTTCAAATAACAAAAAAATCTAGTCTTAAAAAGAACGAAAGGATTGGGGGAGGGGAGGTGGCAAACGTCTTTTATTCAACAGACCGGATAAGGCTGGGAATCCATGTGGCGGAGCGGCTAGACGCTCGCTGCGGATCGGGAGGTCGTGGGTGGAGCCGGACCTTTTTCAAAAATGACCTTGGATCCCAGGTCGACCGAGTCTTGAGCGGGTACCGGGGGCAGTCCCGGGAAGTAAAGGCGGCTGACGTGAAGCTGACCACATCACCCATCTTGTGCCGATTGGTCTATAACATATAGGTCTAGCCCTATACGCCTAAAGGCATGGAAAAGCGTCCTTTACTTTTTAACTTCACTCTTTACTTACGGTCAAGCTTTAGCAGAAAGCCGGACAGGTCATCACGTGACAGTATAGCACCGAGGCTGTCGGTTGTGTGTTAAGGTCATCTTTTGGTGACTTTAAGTGTTGTGGACACAGCCTTCTTTAAGTATATATTAACTGTATTGTTAAATGTAAATCGAAATACAAATATAGAAGTGGATATTGTGGAGTAAATATACAATATTTTAAACTCTGCAATGTCAGATTAATTGTATTATAGTCAGTCGTAGTTGCGTTTGTGTGGTGTGTGTGTGCGTATAGTCTGAATTGTGGCGTTAGCACCAACTTTAACGTATAAATCCCTTCCAGTATAGAAGGCCATTGGTCTTGTTATTTTCAGTGAGTACAACATGGCTGCTCTACAGTTTGCAATAAGTCCAGAAAGAGCAGAATTTATTCAGGTAATGTGGAGATGGTGGCACATTATGAATCTTAAGAGCAATTTCTCAGACAGGAATACTTGTTATACCTTTGTCGATCCATTGCTTGTGTAAACTTAAAAGTCAATGATTCCCAAACTGTACCGCGCCGCGACCTGGAAGCCGCGACCTCTCTACAGGGGCGCCGCGAAATATTCGAAGATACACAAGTTTTTTTTTTTTTAAATCTCTTACATGCGAATAGTCATACTTTTACTTAAGTTAGGGCGCCGCAAAAAATAAAAAAAAAAATAAAAAAAAAATAAAAAAAAAAATTAATTGAAAAAAAAAATTTAATTAAAAAAAAAAAAAAAAAAACAACAACAACAACAACAGGCGCCGGAACTAAGAAAAGTTTTGATAAGACTGCTTGTAAGTGTACTTTTGTGTGTGATTCATTCTGGATATCCTACAGCAAGATTGTTTGGATCAGCTTTTCGGTAAGTGGGAAAAAGTGTTCATAATTAACTAACCTCTCATAGAAAGTTACTTGCCTCTTTGCTAGTTGCTAACTAACAGTATAAATAATTATATGTTGTTCCAGTATACTAATTTTAATCCTCAGCTATTTCTGTTCATTGTTTGTACATCTTCTCCTTCGCATTCACCGGCTGCAAAATCTGACAGAATGAAGAAGAAAGAACAGTAGCTGTTTGATTCTCATCCTTGAGATGTTTATCCTACAAACTGCAAGATCTGCATAGGGAAAACATTTTTGAACACACACACACACACACACACACACACACACACACACACACACACACACCAACACACACACATTTTGCATATGGGCAGTTATTTTTTATAGACCTCACCGCATCGGAATGGGTTAAGCAATCAACATCACCCGGCCATTTATTTTCTCATCACATTTCCTCATATCAAGTCTGAGAACCCTAGATTAATAATGAAAATCGAAACATCGTTGCGGATTCAGTTCTGCCACCTTCGGACCGCAGGCTGGGATCCAATATCCAACTGTGCGCTACTGGGGCTCCCATATATTGCAAGTCTTACCTAAAAGGCATGCTGTTAAAGCTGACTAGCTAGGAATTTTCTGATATCGGATATCCTGGGTCGAAAGTCGTGAATAACCCAACCTATCTGTAAACCGCAATACAATGCCAACCGCACTTTTAAAGGAGAAGGCAATAGAAAAAACTTAAAAAAGGGACGGGGAAAAGGAGGAACAAATGATTATGATGATGATGATATAATAATAAAAATAATAATAGTAATAATAATAGTAATAATAATAGCAATAATATTTGTAATAATAATATAAATAATAATAGTAATTATAATAAATTAAGAAGAAAAAGAAGGGAAGAGGAAGAAGAAGAAGAAATATAAGAAGAAGGAGAAGAAGGAAAGGAAGAAGAAGAAGTAGAAGAAGTGAAGAGGAAAAAGAAGAAGAGGACTAGGAGAAGTAGAAGGAGGGTGATTTGGAAGATAAGGGGAGAAGAACAGGAGAAGAAGCAGAAGAAAATAAAAGGTAGAAGAATATGAAGAGGAAGAGGAGGAAGAAACAACGAAGAATAATAATGTTGTAGATGCAGATGAAATGTCGAATGTGAAGCACTCCACCCAGGATGTGGCGTTGCCATTTTCATGTTAACTCCTTCTGGTTGTAGCGGCAGTGGCTACACTTTGTCTGTCGGCCTGAAGGCTTTTTGGCTGAATTCATTTCAATTTGGAGTTTTTTATTTAACGACCAGAAATCTCAGACTGAGCCTGCCAATAAAATGGACACCCTGAAATGTCACGGAAAGTAAATGCAACCAGGGGGATGTTGATCTTATAACCCAGAAGGTGCTGACTGTTTTTAAAAAATAGGATAGCAACTGTGTCCAAAGCGCCAAAGGTGTAGGAATGAGCCTTTACTTGAATGTTCAAAAACTGCTTTCTTAGTTTTAGAAAGATCGTACTTCAACTGGTTCAGTTATGAGTTGTTACTTAAACTAATCAATGGATAGGTCTGAAGGAGTCAAAATATGAATAATGTAAGACATAAGGATATATGATGCCCAACACACATTCTATGAAATGCTGAATGAGTGAATAAGATATTCGCCGATTAAGCCTGTAAAGAAATTTGTAAAAATAACACATTCAAATACTACTGTAATTATTAAAAAAAAAAAGACTATCAAATGTGGAGTATTCAAAAACTTTTATTAGAAAAATCAGAGAAAATATTTACGTATGAAAATATAAATAAATCACAATGTTTAATAACACACATGTTTATTGTGTCGACTTTTAACTTCAAGATTATTGCCTGTAATATTTCGTGGTGTCTCATCATGGGGAAAATCACTTTTTCTTTTCCCACTCTTTATCCCACAGTGGAGCATGGTCCTGCAACCAACACACGTCCATTCGTCCCATCCTTTGTCATATATAACACTTCCTATCCTTTGTCATATATAGGGTGGACTCGATAAAAATGCTTTACAAAATCCAAGCTTGATTTATCAGGCAAGAATGGATTGCAACACTAAGTAAGCACTTCCCGAATAGCAGCCCTAACCTTCATCATTTTGCCAGGTGATGCGGGTGTACAAGGGAACGAGCGTGCAGACTATCTTGCTGACACTGCGGTTGCTATTGCTGGTCCAGTACTGGACAGAAGTGATGTTATCAATGCCACCCGCTGCATTTACCGTACCGAGGAGCATGCCAAAGGACATGACTGTTTGCCTATCTAGGCTGATGGACATGGGGGTGCAGACTGGAGGTGCAAAAAATGAACATTTCACTGAGAACAAGACGTTTCATTAACCAACACAGAACAGGCGTCATCAGTCGTTTTACACTTCTAGAGCTTTTAAGGAGGAGATCAAAGCACCTATGAATCAAAGTGCTGTTATGATAATCTTTTTTAATCAATGATCACTATACATAGGATGAGCATGGAATTCACCCCACAACCTCCCCACGTGTTTAACGTCACTGTCTATTTCCCTTCCCTGTGTTTTGTGGTTGTTGGAGGTCTACTTTTATTTCTATGCTTCTATGCATCCCATCGTAAAGCCCTTCTACTTAGTATTGTTCGCTGTTTTCTCAACTGTGTGCCCTATCCAACGCTATCGTCTGTTTAGTCCTCTTCAAAGGTTCAGTTTAAGTGATTCTATCATACCATTTAATCCCTTCTCTTCTGCGCTGGCTCCAGTTAATGAGTGTTTCTAGAGGATTAGTAATAATTAAGTTCCTGACACCACACACACTCTAACACGAAGTACTGGCTTACTGGTATATTAAGTTAGGAAAGATGCAGGCACGACAGGATCATTAAGGTAGGCGGGTATTTCTGATGTTTAAATAAAACGCCTTCAGCTTACTCTAATTATGGGGGGAAAGGGGGGGGGGGTGAGGTTAGGGGCCTTGGCTTTAGCTTCATATATGATTTGCCCACCTTCGCGCAGATCGGCCTCAGCTTCTCTATCACCCTCCATTATTGTTGTTTCCAAGCCATTGCGACTCTTGATATTACCAAATGTTTTAGTTTCCAAGTTAAGAGACTATTACGAGCCAGTCATCCTTCATGTTCAAATCTTTTAGAATGTCAATGTTTTTTGGGGGGTGGGGGCGGGAAGCGAGGGTGGGGTGGGGGTGGGTAGTCTATGGTTTTCTAAAAATCTTTCTGTAGCATTTCATTTCCCATTATCCCCCCCCCCCCAATTTAAATATTAGGACATTCCACGAATCACATCTGTATGTTACTAAAGGGAAGATACATGCATTCAAAATGCTAACTTTGATGTGCTTGCTGGTTCCTAGGCTTGGGATTTTAGGGCTGTTCAGTCTTTGTATTGGAATGACCATCCTCCTTCTTACCTCTGTTAAGCAGCAAATTTTGATGTTTATTGCAGAGCTTAGATATTCAACTAAACGCTAGCGTGCAAGCCGCTCTCTGGCGGAGCCGGACTTTTTTTTTCAAAAATGACGTAGACTCTCAGGTCGACCCAGCCTTGAGTGGGTACCGGGTGCAGTCTCGGGAAGTAAAGACGGTCACCGTGATGCTGACCACATCACCCATCTTGTGCCAGATGGTCTATAAAAATATGTGTCTAGCCCTATATGCCCTATATCCTAAAGGCGTGGAAAAGGGACCTTTACTTTACCTACTTACTAGATATTCACAATCTGAAACGTTTTTGAACGCAAGAAATAGCTGTAGGAAAAATAAACAAAGACAAAAGTTGAAATGTTTCAGTCAAGAAAAAGCATCATATATATAGAAGATGATCAGCTGAGGTTTTTCAGTACAATAATAGGCAGTCATTATCACAAAACAGGTCCTTTGCCGAACGTTGCTCTCATCTGGTTTGCCTGAAAGAAACTCGGTCTCTTGCCAGCTCTCCCGCCTCGTGTAATTTCATATTCAAGGAGACGATATTAATCTGTGTCCATCTTCGTGTTGATCGGCCCCTGACCCTCCTTCCTAGAACCATGTCCTCCGCTACTGTTTTTTCCCCAATCCGCCATGGCGCTTGATATGACCAAACTATTTCAGCTTCCTAGACAGAGGCTGCTGATTAGCCAGTCTTGTTTTATGTTCAGACTTTTAAAACGTCAGTATTTCTTCTCTTCTTTGTTCATAGTATTCTGGGAATCTTTCTATAGCATTTCAGCTCAAAAGCCCCTATCTTTTTTTTCTTCAGGATTGAAAGATAGTCCACGATACACATCCCTATGGTGCTACTGGGAAGATGCATGCTCTCAAAAGTGTAATTTTCGGTATCTTGTTTGTGCTTAACCACAGACTTTTAATACTGTTTAATCTGTGCATTCCTATTTGTTTAGCCTGTACACCGAAAATGTAATGAGAACTGTCAGAGATGATATAACCAGAGATCAATATGATGCCCTAAATATGAAATACTAGAGATCTGATATGCCGATGATACAGTATTGCTATCCACATTACAGCCTGGTATAGAAAACTTAATAACCTAAACCCAAAGAAGTAGTGAAAATCACAGCTTATATCTTAACATAGCAAAAACAAAGATAATGCATACAGAATGTTGAATGTTGAATTAGGAATCGACATCACAGCACTCGGGACACTCCCTTAAGCGCTCCGTCCCAATCTTCAGCAGCAAGCGAAGAGTTAAAATTCCGATGGTACTAGTAACAGTCTAATTGTATATCCGTCTCGCCCCTCCCCCGAGTGTCGAGCATCGGCCAGATCCCCTTGTAACTCCTCGCAGTGTCATTCTCCTCAGATCGTAATGATCAGTCTGTTCCTCGGCACTGTTCACTAGCTCCCAAAGGGCCCTCACAACATCCAGCTTGTCATATATCAGTTCACTACCAAGTGGTGCAGAACCGGCCAGTCTATCTGCCTGCTCATTTCCCAACACAGCGGCGTGACCTGGAGAAAATATCCAAAGAATGCTAACTACCCGGGACCACTGAAGTGATGCTTGCCACCTTTCTCAACATGCTCCGTGAGTCAGTAACAATGATGACATGTGTGTACAGCTGATTCTCAAGCCAACGGAAGGCAGCAGTGACTCCTCCACCTTCGTTCTCAAACTAGACGTTGTGATATCATATGCCAGACTTTGTTGCGCCAGGCGACGTCCATTCGCCTTCGCAATGAACCCCCATGCACTTCGCCTGCCCCTCACCACAGAGCCATCTGTATCACATCACTTAGGCGGGAATTGTCATGAATCATTTGTTGAACCTGATTCTGTAGCACAAGCTGGCCACCTCCCAAAGTGATTAGAACCCTACACAAGTCTGAAACATGATCACTTTGACCCACTCCTCTATTCGCCTAAATTTATCAAGCCTGCACACATGTCGAATTGTGTCTTCAGCTTGCGCCATCCAAGACTTTCCTCTTTTCAGTCTTTGACCCTTAGCTCTATCCAGGCCTTCATGCAAGCGGTACCTCTTGTCTGCAGCTACTCTGAGATATGACTTTGCTTACAGAACTTTGAGCCGATCTACAATAGTAGGCAGTGCAATTATATATCGTATAGACACTACCGGGGTATCTCTTGTACATCCCAGAATCACCCGTATGGCTCCATTCTGTATGCTTTCAAGTTTAATCAGCTGACTCTTTGATATGGTAGGCATGCCAAGTCCATAATCTATCACCGACAGGATCACATGCTGGAACATTGTGAACAGCATTCTTTGTTCCATGTCCATTGCTGCCATAATCTTTAGAGCATTGAGTCCTTTTTGGCATTTCACTGCAACTGCATCCACATGATCCCTGAAGGACAGGCATCTATTGAAAATTATACATAAGTATCTCAGTTTGCTTTCTCTTTTGATGTTACTTTTATGAACTGTGAGGTTTGGAACGCCAGCTTTCACAATTCTATTGTCCCGAGAACACCTCAAAACCGCTGCCTTTTCTGAGTTGATGACAGCACCCATTTCTGCACACCAGTCAGTCACTTTGTCCACAGTTGCTTGTAGCTCGTGAGCTGTCCGTCGCCTATCTCTCCCCTGCGATAAGGGAAGAACATCATCAGCAAATGTCAATATTCTTCCAACACCTGGTGATTCAAGTTCTGCAATATTGCTTGTGTACACATTAAAGAGCACTTGTGAAATAGCAGAACCCTGGGGTAGTCCTGGGGCCATATTACATTGTTCTGAGGTCCATGTACCCAGGCGAAGGGCTACCATACGTGAATGCAGGACAGCTGCTATCCAGTTCACAAACCACGGACAAACCCCCTTCTCCATGAGTGCAGAAATCAAATATCATATTTGACTCTATTGTAGGCATCCTCAAGATCAAGTGCTGCCACAACCGTCTCCTCTCTGTTCTGGAACCCCTCATAAACATCAATAGCAAAAGTAACTGAATTGGATCAGGTATCTTTCCGTGGCCGGTAACTACCTAAACCTTTTGACAGGAGCTCTTACCTTTACAAAAACTTCTGTAGTTTAACAGCAATAATCTTCTCTAGCACCTTGCCAAAAGTATTTTGTAGGGTGTTAATTCTGAAACTGCTGAGTTTGGAATGATCCTTGCCTGGTTTTGGAGGTGAAATTAGGTAGCTGTGTACTAATTCCTGGGGTACTGAAGCTGTTCTGATGCTCTGGTTGAAGTAAAAAGTCATATCCCTCAAGTCTTCATCACTCATGCTCTTCAAGTGGGCATTCCTGACTCCGTCTGGCCCAGGCGCAGTGTCCTTTGCTTTTTGCAATATATGTTTGATATCCTCCACCCTAATAATGTCCTCAAAATACTTATCATTTATTGTATGAAACAGATTATTTCTAACTAAATTTCTAAGCTCCCTATCATATTGTTAGTTTGGGCTATAAATCTCTTTAAAAAAAAAAGCTTTCCCTTTCTCTTAGTCTGTTGTCATTGATATATCATTATCAGTGAATATAATGCCTGTTGTAATAGGCTGATCCTTCCTTTGCATCTGTCTGTGAAGTCTCCAAAACCTACCCAGTGATCTACCCCCTCCAAATTCGCTCATAAAATGTTACCATTTAATCTTCTTTGCATCTGCTGCACAGCGCTTGAAATTTTCTACCTTTAAAAAAAAAAACTCTTTCTAGCCTCTCTAAATCCTCTTGTAACCTGTGAAAAATGAATTTCTGTAAATTCTTAACCGTTGCTCACTTTACTCTCCATGCCTGTTCTACTTCTTGGGTCCACCATGGAGGCTGCACAAAAGCAGAGATGGTGGTTCTGCTGTATAACTTCTGTCGAAGGCGTCCAAGAAGGGTACTGTCCCTCTCATACTTAAAAGTCTTGCGCGTTCTCACAGCTCTGAATTTGCTCGCTTGAGAAATTCAGATAAAACTACTATGGAGAAAGAAATGTATGTTAATAAGGACAGCTTGGAGATTGTAGAAAATGTCGAATATCTTGGGTCACTGATTACCAACAATAGTGACACAATTAAATAAATTAAATGACGACTATCAGTTGCTTTTCAAAGACTTAAACAAGTGAATAAATTGTGTAGTAGGATAGACAGAACTAAAAAAAATGGATTTCTAACAGCATGCATCTTTCCCATTGAAACATACGCATGTAAGACATTGAAACATACGCATGTAAGACATTGAAACATACGCATGTAAGACATTGAAACATACGCATGTAAGACATTGAAACATACGCATGTAAGACATTGAAACATACGCATGTAAGACATTGAAACATACGCATGTAAGACATTGAAACTTACTAAACAAGCTGAGCAGTGCATAAATGCCTTTGAAATCAAATTTTAAATTTTGTAGACGGGTTCTAAAAATAATATGGGTAAAGAAAAGAACAAACGCATCAATACTTCAAGAACTGAATATTGAAGAAGGTTGGCTTCTAAAAACGATAAAACACAAAAAATTGAAATATTTTAGTCACTTGAAACGTCACGAAAGTGTAGAGAGAACAATATTGGAGGGGTATATGACTGGGAAGAGAGGAAAAGGAAGGCCAAAGAGAAGATGGGTGCAGGATGTGGCGGATGATCTCCAGATGGGTGTATCAGATGCGGGGCATCTTTCTCGTGATCGAGAAGTTTTCCGGAGAGCTGTTATGGGAGCAAGGCTCTGCAAAAGAAATGCTACTGACTGACTGACTGACTGACTGACTGACTGACTGAATCTGTGCATTGCTGTTTGCTGATTACGCGAACAAAACAGAGGATGGATTGAATTGCAGAAGCAAATGCGTTGTAATTCTCCATGTTCACTTCTGGCCAATAGGTCATTAGGCCAGATCATGATTGTATTTGTTATTTATTTTTGGCCACGCGATTGGTTTCTAGCGATGAACTTGATAAACTAGTTTTCTTTAGTGAGAAGAGAAATTCTGAGCCCATCCCAAAAGAGAAATTATCACGTTTAAATTGTTTATTTATTTTCAAAGCAACGCCAAGCACGTGAAAAGAAATTCTCACATCTAAAGTTATGAATTAAAACTAAAAATAATTAAGTATTATGCGTACTTTACACTATGCCGCGTTAGCTCAGTCGATACGAAGCTGGCTTGCAAATCCAGCCGCGACTCGCTGCAGCGCAAAGTCGGTGTTCGAAACCGGGCGGCTTCCAGGGTTCACCCAGCCTCTAGGAAATGGGTACCAGAGTTGACAATCTAGGGCAAATGGAGGAACGTCGCTGTAGCTACAGAGTTACGTGCGAACGGCGACACAGGCGGACAATTCTAATCAGCTGTTTGTAAGAGTGGCCGAGCACTTATGGTTTATAACTGTGTGCAATGACGCTGGTTCACATCTCCCGACTTTGTTACCTCCTTTTTACTTTTACAAAATAATTAAATAAATAAGTTAAAGAAAATACAGTGTTAAAGCAAATGTCATTTCAAATAATAAACATTATATACGCAATATTAAGCACACTATGGATATGAACAAACCCTACTTATATTATATTGTGCTGTATTATGTATATCATACTATATCTACTTAGTGGCCTCTGTGGCTGAGGCGTTGCGAGTCCGACTCGTAATTCCAACGTACCGCGATCGAAAGCAACTGTTGGCTGTGTGGTTTTTTTTTATCATGGTATGGGGCGTCGTAGGTCGACCCGGCCTAAAATGGGTACCAGGAGTTAGGTTCTGTAGAAAGCTCTTCCCATATACCCGATGCGCCTAAAGGCTTAAAAAGAGATATTTACTTTTACTTACTATCTACTTATATTCATAGCAACACCAAATATATGAAAAAATTCTCACATCTAGTTCCAAAACTTTCTCACATCTAGTTATAAAAACTATTAGTAATTAAGTGTTAAATTTACTTGACACTAATGCAAGGTATAAAAACTCTCACAATAATAAATAAATAAATGAATAAATAAATAAGTAAATAAATACAATGTTAAGCAACTGTTATTTAAAATAATAAACACTTCATGCCCAGCATTGGGCACATTTTGAAGAAAAAAAACACACACGAAAAAAAACATGCCACAACTAAACTATTGATGTAACATACAAAACACTATCCATAAAGGACAGTAGTTTTCTCTGCAATAATATAGTGGCTGAAAAAAAAAAAAAAACTGTTTGATACTTTTCAACGACGTGCCTGGGATTTTCTCCTGTTTGGTTACAGTTCACAGTTCACACAAGCCGAAAGTATCACACAAGCATGGCGACTGGGTAGGTGCTTCACACCTGTAATTGTAAATATATCAGTTTCCAGATTCATCTCACGAAAAGCAAGAAATTAAGTAAACCACTATCGTAAATTTATTGTTGGATTTAGGCATAGTTATACTTATGTCTGACAGCTCCCCATATTTGGTTACAGTTGTATCCAACAGCTTCATATATCTGGTTATAGCTGTGACTGACAGCTCCACATATCTGGTTATAGTTATGTCTGACAGCTCACCATATTTGGTTACAGTTGTATCTGACAGCTTTATCTATCTGTCTACAGCTGTGACTGACAGTTCCACCTATCTGGGTATAGTTGTGTCTGACAGCTCCACCAGTCTAGTTATAGTTGTGTCTGACAGCTCCACCAGTCTGGTTATAGTTGTGTCTGACAGCTCCACCAGTCTGGTTATAGTTGTGACTGACAGCTTCCCATATTTGGTTACAGTTGTATTTGACAGATTCATCTATCTGGTTATATCTGTGACTGACAGTTTCACCTATCTGGGTATAGTTGTGTCTGACAGCTCCACCTGTCTGGTTATAGTTGTGACTGACAGCTCCACCAGTCTGGTTATAGTTGTGTCTGACAGCTCCACCTGTCTGGTTATAGTTGTGTCTGACAGCTCCACCAGTCTAGTTATAGTTGTGTCTGACAGCTCCACCTGTCTGGTTATAGTTGTGTCTGACAGCTTCACTAGTCTGGTTATAGTTGTGTCTGACAGCTCCACCAGTCTGGTTTTAGTTGTGTCTGACAGCTCCACTAGTCTGGTTATAGTTGTGTCTGACAGCTCCACCAGTCTAGTTATAGTTGTGTCTGACAGCTCCACCAGTCTGGTTATAGTTGTGTCTGACAGCTCCACCAGTCTGGTTATAATTGTCTCTGACAGCTTAACCTTTCTGGTTATAGTTGTCTCTGACAGCTCCATCAGTCTGGTTATAGTTGTCTCTGACAGCTTCACCTTTCTGGTTATAGTTGTCTCTGACAGCTTCCCATATATGGTTATAGTTGGGTCTGACAGCTCCACATATTTGATTATAGTTGTGTCTGACAGCTCCCCATATTTGGTTATAGTTGTGCCTGGCAGCTCCACATATCTGGTTATAATTGTGTCTGACAGCTCCACATATTTGGTTATAGTTGTGTCAGACAGCTCCACATATTTGGTTATAGTTGTCTCTGACAGATCCACATATCTGGTTATAGTTGTCTCTGACAGCTCCACATATTTGGTTATAGTTGTGTCTGACAGCTCCACATATCTGGTTATAATTGTGTCTGACAGCTCCCCATATTTGGTTATAGTTGTGTCTGACAGCTCCACTAGTCTGGTTATAGTTGTGTCTGACAGCTCCACCTGTCTGGTTATAGTTGTGTCTGACAGCTCCACCTGTCTGGTTATAGTTGTGTATGACAGCTTCACCTATCTGGCTATAGTAGTGTCTGACAGCTCCACATATTTGGTTACAACTGTGTATAACCGCTACACACATCTTGTTATAGTTGTAAATGACAGTTCTACATATCTGGTTATATTTGTGTCTGACAGCTCAACCTATTTTGTACTTGTTGTGTCTGACAGCTCCATCTATCTGGTTATAGTTATGTATGACACATCCGTTTGTCTGGTTGTAATCGCGTCCAACAGATCCACAAATCTGGTTGTAATCGTGTCCAACAGATCCACAAATCTGACTGTAATCGTGTCCAACAGATCCACAAATCTGTCTGTAATCGTGTCCAACAGATCCACAAATCTGGCTGTAATCGTGTTCGACAAATCCACAAATTTGACTGTAATTGTGTCCAACAGATCCACAAATCTGACTGTAATCGTGTCCAACAGATCCACAAATCTGACTGTAATCGTGTCCAACAGATCCACAAATCTGACTGTAATCGTGTCCAACAGATCCACAAATCTGGCTGTAATCGCGTCCGACAGATCCCCAAATTTGGCTGTATTTGTGTCTTAAAGATCACCGTCTACACTGCAAAAGTGGTTTAAGAAAGGCAATAATTAACAGTTTTTAGTTGTAGTTATTCCTGTCAACTGCACATCTTCACTTACCTGGTCACCACAACGTGTTCTCATCCTCTGACCCGCACATTAATCATCATCTGGCCGAGACGAGGGCCCTGCAGCTTCCCTTTGCTACAGAGGGCGGAAGGAATTTTTAAAATCACATGAAGTCTAAACCACCAAGTAAAGTAAAAAAGTAAAGATCCCTTTTCACGCCTTATCACTTCGGGTATATGGGAAGAGCGTCCCATATTTTTACAGACAAATCGGCACTGGATGTGTAATGTGGTCAGCATTACACCGGCTGTCTTTTCTTTACTTCCTCAGGACAACCATCCTGGTACCCATTTTAGGCTGGGTCAATCTGCGACGCCCCATACTATGATAAAAATCCACGCAGCCAGCAGTGTGTTTCGATCGCGGTACGTTGGAAATACTAGTCGGACTCCCAACGCCTAAGCCACTGACGCCGCGACTAAACCACTCCTTTTAATAATTCTAATTAAAAATAATTACCGTCATTATCATCATCATCGTTTTTTGAACTTGTTGCATCACATAGAGCTAACTGTCGTTACTCCATTCCGTTCAATCCTTGCAATCTTGTCAGTGTGGTTTCAGATTTAGGTTTGGATTAACATCATGGCACAAGGATAGTAACCCATAAGTGCTCCGTTCTACTTCCGACTCAAGCCTGAGTCCGAAGGACCTCAGCGCAGTGCACGAACTCTGTAGCACCAGCGATGATCCTACATACTTTGCTTAGATTTCCAACTCCAGATTGTGCCAGGGCAGCGCCGTTCGGCTACTCTTTTTCGATTTCCAACTGCTAATAGGTTTTTTTTTACATGCGCAACAATACACACACGGCGTCCGATCTCACTAGAAATGCGGATAGACAGAATAATAGATCAGAAATATGGAAACAAAAACAATCAAATATGGAGGCGCTAGAGAGACTGCGAAAAAAAATTACAATAAAAAAACGTAAAAAGACACGGGCAGCAGCTTCCGCATTTCCTGCAGCTTTGCTCGTGAGTCCTAGCCATCTAGTTTAGCCCCAATCCACGCCGCGTGAGCGGCGTGTGGAATACTCTCGGCGGTGGCGGTAGTTACCGGAAAACCGCAAACTAGGTCGCCGGAAGAGAGCGATTGCTTCGTGACTTAGGCCCTGTTTATGGCCGCCATCTTTTGTGCCCGTAATTCGGAGGATAGCCAACTTGTCTCCTTCTCATTGTTGTATGTAATGTTTTACTTTCATTAGCCATTTCCAGGCAATCATTGTAAGTTATTCTGGCAGTCCAAGGTATCTGCAACACGTTTATAGGTAACAGTATTCATCGAGGCAAAGCAATCCTAATTTGTTGACTTTGTCTAACACAGTTTATGTTGTGAGCTGCAGAATAAGAAAATGGTGAGTTGCCTGTTGCAACAGAACTGGTGGTACCTTGTGTGATTAATCGTGTGTCCAACTTTGGTCTGTTGTAAATACTGCTTCTGTTGATGATAAACTACAATTCTAATGTCGGACTGTTAGCGCTGGTACTTCTTATGGCTGCCGCCACCAGCACCGCTTCTACTGCTGCTGCTGCTGCCACTGTTGCTGACACTAATGTTGTTTTTACTGCTGCTGCTTCCATCACTACTACTACTACTACTACTACTACTACTACTACTACTACTACTACTACTACTACTACTACTACTACTACTACTACTACTACTACTACTACTACTACTACTACTACTACTACTACTACTACTTCTGCCGCCGCTGCTGTTACTGCTGCTATCACTAGTAATCATAAGTGATGGCATGATATGAACAAGATCGGTTTCTGTTCAGTCTGTGTGCTCATCCGAGATAGGCAGATAACAAACTGTATTTTCTAGTAAGTAAAGGCGGCCGGCGTGATGCTGACCACATCGGTCATCTCGTGCCGATTGGTCTATAAAATATATGTCTAGTCATATATGCCCTATACGCCTAAAGGCGCGGAAAAGGGGGTTTTACTTTGACACACACACACACACAGTAAAGACAATATGTCACAAATTATAACTTATACAGCATTAACTGGCAATACCTGTGTGAGAACATTTTTATTTTCCCAACTGGCAAATGCTTGAAGGATTGCTCGCTTTTTGTTTTCATCATTGCTGGTGATATAAATACGCAGAATTTGCTCGGTAAAGGAGTAGTGCTTCAGAACTGTGGACATCTGGAACAGACGTTACAAATAATACTTCACAAACATAAAAATTAAAAATAAAAATTGTTAGCTTATTAAGCGCACGGAAGTTGCCCTTCCGTAAAAGCTTGTCGATTATCTGCGGATCCGACGGTCCTGGTTTCAGGTCCTGTCGGAGCCAGACTTTTATCAAAAATGGCCTTGACTTCCAGGTTAACCCAGTCTTGAATAGTTACCAGGTAATGTCCTGGGAAGTAAATGTGGCCAGCATAATGTTGACCAAATCACCTACTGAGTGCCAATCGGTCTAAACAATATAGGTCTGTCGCTATATACCCATTACAGTTTAGAGCGTGGAAAAGGGTCCCTGACTTTAATTATGGCACTTAACACACACACACACACACACACACACACACACACACGATGTATCAGTATTCTGTAGAAGTTGAATACAATTCCAGCATTAGAGAGAAAGTTGGAAAAAGACCATGTCTGCATTATATTGACAGACAAACAATGAAATTGTTCAGCCATCTAGTAAGACTAAAGCCAAATCAAACTGCATGGGGCAATTTTTACACCAGAACATTTGACAATTTAAAAAAAAAGGGGGGGGGGAAGGGAGGGGCGGGGTTGTGAAAGAAGGACCCAGACAACGACATTGAGCTACAACCTGGTATCAGCTTCATAAGAAGAAAAAGATTACCCCCCCCCCACAACCCCCCCCCCCCCCCCCCCCCCCCCCCCCAAAAAAAAATAAAATTAAACTACACGTAGAGTGTATGTGACTATTCTTGTACAGGTTAACGTATTGTCAATTAAAATGTTATTTCAGTTTTAACATTTGAAAGTGAAAGTTGGATAACCATAAAAGATACATAGAAGAATGTTAAATGCTCTAGAAAACAAACTTCTGAGCTAAATCTTCTTTTTCTTCTCTTTCACCTTTTACCTCATCGAAGTGTCGGGGGGGGGGGGGGGTGTAATGTTCGTTGATGAGTTCTGTTAAGAGCCCTATTATGACTGATGTTCATTTCTGTAAGGCTGTTTGTTCTTAATGCCATCACTCCATAATTTTCCGAGGTCCTCCGCTCGCTCTATACCCGTTGTAACGTTTTAGTGTGGCTCGCTGTGGTGGATAGTACCAGGGCATTCTTGTTAGGTGTCCAAACCACTTCATTTGCTGTTCTTTGATGACCTGTAAGACTGGCTTTATTCCTAGCATTCGTCTGATTTCATGATTTCGTATTATGTCTTTCCTTAAAACTCCTGCAGCTCTTCTGTTGTCACAATTCTACGTTCATTGGAGGATGTAAGCGTTCACGTTTGGCATTGATAGCATAGTGTTGGCCAAAAAATAGTTATGATAAGATTCACTTTAGGTATCTGCTTGTGTGTCAACAGGGGAGATAGTTGACCCATTACTTGATTAGCTTTGGCAGATCTGGAGCTAATGTCTCCGTCCAGTTTTCCGTCGGATGTAAAAATAAGAGGTAAATGATGAACATAAACTAGGATAAATTCAAAAGCAGTGAAGAAATAAGAGAAATGTCTCGGCAACTCAAATATCAACAGTTATAAGACGGAAAAGATGACACTGTGCTGGATACATTTTGAAAAGAAACGAACAGAGGATCACCAAACAGGCATTGGAATGGGACATAGACGGATTAAGGAAACAAGGACGTCTAAGAAAAACCCTACGGCAGTCGTTGATGTGAGAGGCCAAAGCTGTTGGACTGGATTCCACCTATGATATCGAATTGCTTGTACATAACCCAATATAAATGAAGGATTGGCTGTGAGCCCCATGTGACATACAATGGAACAACAGGCAAAGGAATGAATCCATGTACATTCTCCTAACGTTCAGTTAAAAGATAATCACAATCATCATCTTTTTGGGCCCTTTGTGCGTCACACAAGGCTCGCTGTTTATTTCACTTGCCAGGCTGGAATGCAGCATGTGTTTCACTTGCCAGGCTGGAATGCAGCATGTGTTTCACTTGCCAGGCTGGAATGCATCATGTGTTTCACTTGCCAGGCTGGAATGCATCCTGTGTTTTACTTGCCACGGCTGGAATGCAGTATTTGTTTTACTTGCCACGGCTGGAATGCAGTATTTGTTTCACTTGCCACGGCTGTAATCCAGTATTTGTTTCACTTGCCACGGCTGGAATCCAGCATTTGTTTCACCTGCCACCGCTGGAATCCAGCATTTGTTTCACTTGCCACGGCTGGAATCCAGCATTTTTTTCACTTGCCACGGCTGGAATACAGCATTTGTTTCACTTGCCACGGCTGGAATTCAGCATTTGTTTTCTTGTTCATTTAGCTTTCGTTACAGAGCTGATTTAAAAAAAAAAAAAAAAAAACAGTAAGAAAATATAGAAACCTCATCCTCTTTAATCTTCTTGGCTTTATTAGGTTCATCTTTGGAGTAGACACTTATCTTCTCTAGGGGGTTTTCATCCTTCAAGCCAAAATCAAGACTCACGACCTATAGGGAAAATAAATAAAGCATAACAGATTTATCGAAGCTCTAACACTATATCATGATGTGTGGGTTCTAGGGTTCCACTAACTGTGGGGAAAACAAGAATAGAACCCACTGTCTTCCCAACGATCATTTCGTAAGAGTCAACTAATTGGGAGCTTCCTTCGAAGTCGGAGTGCATCTGCCATGAAGGCAAGGAACCCACAGTCTGAATACAAATGAACAAGATCTGTAAATCGGATGTGCATGCAATACTTAGGTTCTGAAACAGGTCTAGAGTCCAGAAGTGGACAACAGCCGTCGGAGTTTACAGCCGGTGAACGCCAAGAAGAAGGAGAAGATACATGTAATTTGAATTTAGTTGCGTATTCTTTACAGGACGTTGCAAAACCAACACAGGCATTTTTTGGCTGTTGTAAGTTTTTAAGCCACATTTTACTGTGAGTAGTTTGGCACTGTTCTGAGCGGTCGGCTCTTGGTACCACTGTCGAAAACAACGCCAGACAGTCTGCTGCCAAATCGCCTGCAGCTTGGATCGAACCAGGCACCCCGCCATTACGAAGCGCGTTCGTAATACCTAGGCCACAGATTCCGACATACAGGTACATGTGTGACGTGACGCGTGGTTTAAATGTTTATGTTGTTGAGTAGGGATCTTCCTTTCAACACATTCTCTCCACTAGATAAACCGAACTAAAATCTGAGCTATGTTGCTCTCAGACAAAGTCCTGGATATCCAAGAAAACAGCCATATTGGCTCGTTAAGTATATTAACATTAGCTGAACTTGGTACCCACAAGAGAAGGCAAGGAATTTTAGATGTCTATCATACTAAATGAATTATTAGACAGGGCAAGTGATTCCTTCGTCATCTACCTTCTCCCGGTGTTATTATTAATAATTAAAGAATTATTATCATATTATTTGAGCCCCCACCAAATGGTATTCTATCCTAACAGTTTAATTAAACATGTAAGAACAGACATTTGGAATTTAACAAACTATGTAGTTTAAAACTTGACATACAGCTTTATTTACTACAATGAAATTACCAGTTTGTTGATTTACACAAACAGTGACTGGTTAATGAAATTGATACGCTTCAGCGAGACAAACAGCTCGGGGTTTAGAGTGGTATGATAATGATGATAAAAGGTTAACATAAAGGGGTTAACTCAACTTATAAGCCTCTGACAGCCGTGAGGAACTGTCAAGCTTGTCCAACTCTTCCTTGCCTGTTGTCTGCCTGTTTCAGCTTATTCTCCACTTCATCCCCACCTCGTTCTCCACATCGTTCTCCACCTCGTTCTACACCTCGTTCTCCACCTCGTTCCCAGCTGGCCGAGTCTAACACAAGGTAGGCTACTTCATGGACTGATCGTCACATGGGCGCTGGGAACTTTCCATTAATCGCCAAAACAGAATGCGACCGTAAAATTACCTTCACGTCGATCTGTGTTGTTTGCCGGCAGGCTGCGATTAATGACGGGAATTCCACAGGCTCGAAGTATAAGTATCAATCTATTGTCCAAATTAAACTCCTCCCTTTCCTTAGTTTTTACCCAACCCTCAAGATGATGACGTAAGCTCCGCCTCTGAAGTACCTATCAAATCAAATTGGCTAACCAGTGACCTGTCACTCACAGTGAACGGCCTACAGTACGACCTTGACCAAGATAAAACATTCCTAATTGCCAAACATCTGTTCTCTCCAGAATTACACTGACGTGTTAAACTCCGACCTCCAGGCTCCAAAATGTCTAGCGTCTACTCAATTTACCTGTTCAAAAGGGCCCCGCTCAGTCTCTACAGTCTGGTCAGGAGATAACATTCTGACACTGGCGTGAGAATCCAACCTCACATCCCTAGTCTGAACCAGCGGGCTGTATTACGTAGTGTTAGGTAATTTTAAACAAAGCGCAGTGGCTTTGTCTGGGAGAAGGACTGGTAACATTTAAATCAATTTGGTTTAAAGTAATATTAGGGTAAAGGGCAGAGTAAATATAATCCTCTCTCTTTAGAACCGGAAGAACTTATTACAAGTACTAACTTCTGGAATCACTGAGATCGTCTCGTGACAGGCCCTCCGTTATGTCACGAGACGATCTCAGTGATTCCAGAAGTTAGTACTTGTAATAAGTTCTTGGCGATTAATGGAAAGTTCCCAGCGCCCATGTGACGATCAGTCCATGAAGTAGCCTACCTTGTGTTAGACTCGGCCAGCTGGGAACGAGGTGGAGAACGAGGTGTAGAACGAGGTGGAGAACGATGTGGAGAACGAGGTGGGGATGAAGTGGAGAATAAGCTGAAACAGGCAGACAACAGGCAAGGAAGAGTTGGACAAGCTTGACAGTTCCTCACGGCTGTCAGAGGCTTATAAGTTGAGTTAACCCCTTTATGTTAACCTTTTATCATCATTATCATACCACTCTAAACCCCGAGCTGTTTGTCTCGCTGAAGCGTATCAATTTCATTAACCAGTCACTGTTTGTGTAAATCAACAAACTGGTAATTTCATTGTAGTAAATAAAGCTGTATGTCAAGTTTTAAACTACATAGTTTGTTAAATTCCAAATGTCTGTTCTTACATGTTTAATTAAACTGTTAGGATAGAATACCATTTGGTGGGGGCTCAAATAATATGATAATAATTCTTTAATTATTAATAATAACACCGGGAGAAGGTAGATGACGAAGGAATCACTTGCCCTGTCTAATAATTCATTTAGTATGATAGACATCTAAAATTCCTTGCCTTCTCTTGTGGGTACCAAGTTCAGCTAATGTTAATATACTTAACGAGCCAATATGGCTGTTTTCTTGGATATCCAGGACTTTGTCTGAGAGCAACATAGCTCAGATTTTAGTTCGGTTTATCTAGTGGAGAGAATGTGTTGAAAGGAAGATCCCTACTCAACAACATAAACATTTAAACCACGCGTCACGTCACACTGGCGAGCTCGCCGAGATTTGGACGGGGCTAATTACTCCTAGACTAATGAAAGTAAATTTTTAAAATTTAACTTTAACTCTTCTGCCAGTATAGTCTAAATTAAAATTAGTAATTTATACATGGGGAGAGATTACAGAGTAATAAATAACTTTTTACTAAAATAAATAAATGGATAGTATCATGTCTTATCATTGATCACTTCATAACCATTGATTATTGTTTATTTTAGTAAATTTTAATGTTTGATTATTATATTTGCTTGCATGTTTTCATAATTTGATATAGATTGTAGAGCATTATATGTTGACATCATATCATTGATACTTATGCTTAGTGACTGAATGTAAAATCACATCATATCATTTATTGGTGTATCCCCTGTGCTGCTATACTATTCTATCAGCTGTCAGTCTGGTAGGCAACTTTGATTCATTTACATCTTTGTGAGGCTGTCATAGGCTACTCTTTTGCCCAGTTTACCTTGCTCTGACATATTCTTTTATTCTGGAATCAGGGTAGTATTATATTTATCTTTAGATAGATCTAATAAGATATAATGGACTTACGCACCGAGTTCCTAAAAGATGTAAGGAAGTGCGGGATAACTGAAGGTAGAGTGGGAGCACAGTTAGAATCATTTGTTAAAGGCCATATGGATACTTTCGATTACATGAGTGCCCGTAATGCTGCAGAGATGAAGCGAAAGTTGGAGAAAGAAGAATATGACTCGATGCTTGCCCGTCATGCAGCGGAGAGGCTAGAAGAAGAGAGAATGCGGCAAATTGAAGAAGGAGAAGATGCTAGAAAGTTGCAACTCCTAGAGGAGGCAGCTAGTGAAAGAATGAGGCTTTTTAAAGAAAAGCTGCATAACTATCGACTTAGGCAGACGAATAGAGAACTGCAGTTAGATACAGGGAACAGTGAGAACACTATTAGGGTAGTTGAGGAAACTGACAACTCCCATACTGACACTCTGGTAGAAAGGTCTGGGACTCACTCTCTCAATGGAGAGGTGTGTACTATTGTGCCAAACGGTACTTTATCGAGGGATGAAGTAATAGACCACCCAAGACCTTGCCTCACCCCTCTTATTCCTAATAGTGACAGAGCTAACATTAAGAAGAACTTTTCTGTAGGGATGAACGGATCTACATTGCTGGCCCCATTTACTTCCATTCTTAAGCCTAAAAGAAAAAGATGGAGTAAGAAGCAGAAATCTTCTAAAGGGACCGGATCTACATTGCTGGAACCCCTTACTCCCATTATCTCAGATGAGATATATGAGAGCACACCCCTCAGTAATCACAAGCGTGATAACTGTTCTGACCGTCGACATACTGATTCGACTGGCACACCAGCCATTAATGAGGACGAGGGCAAATACTTACCCAACTCCCATAATCCCTTTTGTCCTTCCCAACAAGAAGAAGAAGTAAAGCAGACTAATGTAGGGAATAACACTAAACCCTGTTTTCCCCTATTTCCCTTGATGCGATTGCATACAAAATAGAAATAGTAGTTCTGACTTTTCGCCCAAAGTAGTTGACTGTGATGGTAGTGACAAATCCCCTTATTTGCCTCCACTATACTTGGTATGTGGAAAGCCCAGACCAGGGCGGAGATAACAGATAAGGAGGATAGTTCTCTTAAGTTTCTTGACGACCTTAGAGACAGTGAGTAAACAGGACATTGCTGCAAGTCTTGTGCACCTCTGATACTGGACAGACAGAAATGTTTGCCATTGATGAAGAAGAAGGTACTTCTTGTGTGCCGGGAGACAAATTGTCTCTATTCTGTACAGCTGGGGCGACAGGGATACTTAGGATGAAGGACCCTGAAGCGGAACAAGCCATAAATATTAGGGAACCCCAACATTCTGGTCTTGTATTACTGTTCGCTTTCGAAGGAAGTGACAGGGGTATCTCTCAGCTGATAGTGGAAACTTCATTGCGAAGAAATGACACTTTACTGTCTGCAGGAAACCCTGAGTTTCCTAATGATTTGACTGTACCCCCGTGACTTGATTTCGTGCTCTGATTCTGGAACTGATCTTAATGAAAGAGAATTCCACCCGGACAATTGTACAAACAGATAGGATGCACCTAGGAGGAAACAATTGGACACTCCTTCAAGAAAATCGGCAGTCGTCAGTTGCACTCACGGCATGCTGTCATGATGAGTGGACTATATCCCTTAATTTGAGAGGAGATTAGTGACAGATTTTTTCAGGGATCTGTAGATGTAGGAAGAGAAAATCCTAACCTGACTACAACTCATCCTTTTCGGGAGAGCAACTTCAGGCCCTCCCTATGCTAATAGGGCGTGGCGAAGTGAGGAATGGACAGGGATTGTCAATCACACGATGTCGAGGAATCCCATTGTTGAAGCGGAGATCCGTTTCTTATCCTGTGGGAGAAGAAACCTCCAGATAATGGATATTCCTGAGCGGCTGCTCAGAATTACCCACATGATTCCCCCCTAGGACTAAGGACTTAGCCTGGAATGAGGGGACAATTGGTGGACTGTATATCGATGCAGGACATCACGATTCCACAAGGAATACTGGAATACGAACAATACTGGAGATGACAGGTTTTGTACTAACATTCTTGGGATTCACTGAGTATCGTAAAATTGGTCTTAGTGCTTGCGACCCAACTTAACGGAGGGCCTGTCACGAGACGATCTCAGTGATTCCAGAAGTTAGTACTTGTAATAAGTTCTTCCGGTTCTAAAGAGAGAGGATTATATTTACTCTGCCCTTTACCCTAATATTACTTTAAACCAAATTGATTTAAATGTTACCAGTCCTTCTCCCAGACAAAGCCACTGCGCTTTGTTTAAAAATTACCTAACACTACGTTAATACAGCCCGCTGGTTCAGACTAGGGATGTGAGGTTGGATTCTCATTGCCAGTGTCAGAATGTTATCTCCCTGACCAGACTGTAGAGACTGAGCGGGGCCCTTTTTGAAACAGGTAAATTGAGTAGACGCTAGACATTTTGGAGCCGGGAGGTCGGAGTTTAATCACGTCAGTGTAATTCTGGAGAGAACAGGTGTTTGGCAATTAGGAATGTTTTATCTTGGTCAAGGGTCGTACTGTAGGGCCGTTCACTGTGAGTGACAGGTCACTGGTTAGCCAATTTTGATTTGATAGGTACTTCAGAGGCGGAGCTTACGTCATCATCTTGAGGGTTTTGGGTAAAAACTAAGGAAAGGGGAGGAGTTTAATTTGGACAATAGATTGATACTTATACTTCGAAGCCTGTGGAATTTCCCCGTCATTAATCGCGCAGCCTGCCGGCAAAACAACACAGATCGACGTGAAGGTAATTTTACGGTCGCCATCTGTTTTGGCGATTAATGGAAAGTTTCCCAGCGCCCATGTGACGATCAGTCCATGAAGTAGCCTACCTTGTGTTAGACTCGGCCAGCTGGGAACGAGGTGAGAGAACGAGGTGTAGAACGAGGTGGAGAACGATGTGGAGAACGAGGTGGGGATGAAGTGGAGAATAAGCCGAAACAGGCAGACATAACAAGGCAAGGAAGAGTTGGACAAGCTTGACAGTTCCTCAAGGCTGTCAGAGGCTTATAAGTTGAGTTAACCCCTTTATGTTAACCTACTTTTATCATCATTATCATACCACTCTAAACCCCGAGCTGTTTGTCTCGCTGAAGCGTATCAATTTCATTAACCAGTCACTGTTTGTGTAAATCAACAAACTGGTAATTTCATTGTAGTAAAATAAAGCTGTATGTCAAGTTTTAAACTACATAGTTTGTTAAATTCCAAATGTCTGTTTCTTACATGTTTAATAAACTGTTAGGATAGAATACCATTTGGTGGTGGGGGCTCAAATAATATGATAATAATTCTTTAATTATTAATAATAACACCGGGAGAAGGTAGATGACGCGAAGGAATCACTTGCCCTGTCTAATAATTCATTTAGTATGATAGACATCTAAAATTCCTTGCCTTCTCTTGTGTGGTACCAAGTTCAGCTAATGTTAATATAACTTAAACGAGCCAATATGGCTGTTTTTCTTGGATATCCAGGACTTTGTCTGAGAGCAACATAGCTCAGATTTTAGTTCGGTTTATCTAGTGGAGAGAATGTGTTGAAAGGAAGATCCCTACTCAACAACATAAACATTTAAACCACGCGTCACGTCACAACATGTAAGTTTCACAGCCATATGAAACGACTGGTCTTATCAACGTTTTATATATTTTCATCTTGGTGTTGCGAGACAGCACTTAGACTTTAGCAGATGTATACATTATTTCTAGATTGTGTTCTAAAGTGCATTTCTTCTCTCAGCATGTTGGAGTAGTTGAAGTTTACACTCAAGTACTTACATGTTTCCGTTCGTTTGATTTTCATATTATTGACCTGGATGTGGCCAGAGTTTATATTCTTTCTGTTCTGTCTAGTTGTGTTAGTACAGAATAGTAAACATTTAAAAAATTTTATTTATGTTTTTCATCCTTCAGTCAGTCTGTGGGTAATTAATAACTAGGAATCAAAGAATCCTAAGTATTATAACAAGTAACTAAACTTGGAAATTGTCACTGACAGCTTAGTTAATGCAGGAAAGCTGCATTAGCTTTCAACAAAAACAATCGTTCCATGTTGTCAGCATTAAGGCCGTGTATGCAGAAGCGGGTGTAAGGTAACTACTATTCGTATTCGGGCCGACCGCAACTATTCGGCCGAAGTAAATAGGTCCAAACTATTCGGCTCCGAAGCGAATACGAAGCGAACTATTCGTACAGCCCTAATATATACACACAAATATATCATAGCATGTGTGTGTGGTGTGTATATATATATATTATATACATATATATATATATGATATATATATATAATTATATTATATATATATATGTATTACACAACTCAAATCATAGCATGTATATATATATATATATATGGTATATATAATATTATATATATATATATATTTATATATCTATATATATATCTATATATATATATCCAATGCTATGATTTATTTGTGTGTGTGTGTTGTGTGTGTTGTTGTGTGTGTTTGTTAGAACCTGAGAAAAAAAGCATCAACTGTTTTAAAACAAGTGTAACTGTGGGCTAATTGTAACAACCTGGACCATAAAATCCGCGTCAGTAATTTTGGGCAGCCTCAAGACAAAACCGGTCTCTTTATTATGTCCTCTTTAATCCTTTTGCCCTCGGTCCCCTGTTG
>CAJHNH020006478.1:0-12209 GCA_905116865.2 Candidula unifasciata | reverse complement strand
ATATGATTTGGCCAAAAAGGAAAGGTAAATTTAAAAAATGACTGGTATTTTTATTTTATCTCAATTTTGCCCCAGATTGTCCCAAAATGCAAATCGGAAAATAAATTGTCTGGGACTTATTGTTTAGTGGTAGTGACCCAAACAAGTTGTTAGGAACGATTTCTTAGTAAATTTGTTTTTCACTTTTATCTTATCTATTTTTCTGTCACCAATGAGCTCCAAAGTGTCCAAATTTCTCATCTAGAGTATCTCGTCAAGTGTGAAATGATAGACTGAGACTAAATTGGCCAACTTTTTGGAAATATTGATTTTTGGCCAAACGCGAAAGGCATAAATTCTGCAAAATGTCACTTGTGGTCATTTTTATGTTATCTCAATTGTTGCCCCCAGATTGTACCAAAATGCCAAATCAGACATTCAGTTTACCTAACTCTGCATCTAGCGTGTCTATTCATGTGTAAAATAATTGTCTGGACTCACTGTTTAGTGGTAGGACACAAACAAGTTGTTAGGAACAATTCTTCGTAAAATTTGTTTTTCACTCGCGATCTCAATTGTTGCCCCCAGATTGTGCAAAAAATGCCAAATCAGACATCCAGTTTAACTACTCTGCATCTATCGTGTCTATTCATGTGTAAAATAATTGTCTGGGACTCACTGTTTAGTGGTAGGACAAAAACAATTTGTTAGGAACATTTCTTCCTAAAATTTGTTTTTCACTTTTATCTTATCTATTTTTCTGTCACCTATGAGCTCCAAAGTGTCCAATTTATCATCTAGAGTATCTCGTCAAGTGTAAAATGATAGACTGAGACTAAATTGGTAACTTTTTGAAAATATGATTTTGGCCAAACGCGAAAGGCATAAATTCTGTAAAAATGTCACTTGTGGTCATTTTTATGTTATCTCAATTGTTGCCCCCAGATTGTACCAAAATGCTAAATCAGACATTCAGTTTACATACTCTACATCTAGCGTGTCTATTCATGTGTAAAATAATTTTCTGAGACTCACTGTTTAGTGGTAGGACACAAACAAGTTGTTAGAAACAATTCTTTGTAAAATTTGTTTTTCACTTTTATTTTATCCATTTTTCTGTCACCAACGAGCTCCAAAGTGTCCAATTTATCATCTAGAGTATCTCGTCAAGTGTGAAATGATAGACTGAGACTAAATTGGCAACTTTTTTGCAAATATGATTTTGGCCAAACGCGTAAGGCATAAATTCTGCAAAATTGTCACTTGTGGTCATTTTTATGTTATCTCAATTGTTGCCCCCAGATTGTACAAAAATGCCAAATCAGACATCCAGTTTACATACTCTGCATCTAGCGTGCCTATTCATGTGTAAAATAATTTTCTGGGACTCACTGTTTAGTGGTAGGACACAAACAAGTTGTTAGTAACACTTGTGGTCATTTTTATGTTATCTCAATTGTTGCCCCCAGATTGTACCAAAAAAAAAGCCAAATCAGACCATCCAGTTTAACTACTCTGCATCTAGCGTGTCTATTCATGTGTAAAATAATTGTCTGGGACTCACTGTTTAGTGGTAGGACACAAACAAGTTGTTAGGAAACAATTTCTTCGTAAAATTTGTTTTTCACTTTTATCTTATCTATTTTTCTGTCACCTAACGAGCTCCAAAGTGTCCAATTTCTCATCTAGAGTATCTCGTCAAGTGTGAAATGATAGACTGAGACTAAATTGGCAACTTTTTGGAAAATATGATTTTGGCCAAACGCGAAAGGCATAAATTCTGCAAAATTGTCACTTGTGGTCATTTTTATGTTATCTCAATTGTTGCCCCCAGATTGTACCAAAATGCCAAATCAGACATTCAGTTTACCTACTCTGCATCTAGCGTGTCTATTCATGTGTAAAATAATTGTCTGGGACTCACTGTTTAGTGGTAGGACACAAACAAGTTGTTAGGAACAATTCTTCGTAAAATTTGTTTTTCACTTTTATCTTATCTATTTTTCTGTCACCTAACGAGCTCCAAAGTGTCCAATTTATCATCTAGAGTATCTCGTCAAGTGTGAAATGATAGACTGAGACTAAATTGGCAACTTTTTTGCAAATATGATTTTGGCCAAACGCGTAAGGCATAAATTCTGCAAAATTGTCACTTGTGGTCATTTTTATGTTATCTCAATTGTTGCCCCCAGATTGTACAAAAATGCCAAATCAGACATCCAGTTTAACTACTCTGCATCTAGCGTGTCTATTCATGTGTAAAATAATTGTCTGGGACTCACTGTTTAGTGGTAGGACACAAACAAGTTGTTAGGAACATTTCTTCGTAAAATTTGTTTTCACTTTTATCTTATCTATTTTTCTGTCACCAACGAGCTCCAAAGTGTCCAATTTATCATCTAGAGTATCTCGTCAAGTGTGAAATGATAGACTGAGACTAAATTGGCAACTTTTTTTGCAAAATATGATTTTGGCCAAACGCGAAAGGCATAAATTCTGGAAAAATGTCACTTGTGGTCATTTTTATGTTATCTCAATTGTTGCCCCCAGATTGTACAAAAATGCCAAATCAGACATTCAGTTTACATACTCTGCATCTAGCGTGTCTATTCATGTGTAAAATAATTGTCTGGGACTCACTGTTTAGTGGTAGGACACAAACAAGTTGTTAGGAACAATTCTTTGTAAAATTTGTTTTTTACTTTTATCTTATCTATTTTTCTGTCACCAACGAGCTCCAAAGTGTCCAATTTATCATCTAGAGTATCTCGTCAAGTGTGAAATGATAGACTGAGACTAAATTGGCAACTTTTTGGAAAATATGATTTTGGCCAAACGCGTAAGGCATAAATTCTGCAAATTTGTCACTTGTGGTCATTTTTTATGTTATCTCAATTTGTTGCCCCCAGATTGTACAAAAATGCCAAATCAGACATCCAGTTTAACTACTCTGCATCTAGCGTGTCTATTCATGTGTAAAAATAATTGTCTGGGACTCACTGTTTAGTGGTAGGACACAAACAAGTTGTTAGGAACAATTCTTTGTAAAATTTGTTTTTTACTTTTATCTTATCTATTTTTCTGTCACCAACGAGCTCCAAAGTGTCCAATTTATCATCTAGAGTATCTCGTCAAGTGTGAAATGATAGACTGAGACTAAATTGGCAACTTTTTTGCAAATATTATTTTGGCCAAACGCGAAAGGCATAAATTCTATAAAAATGTCACTTGTGGTCATTTTTTATGTTATCTCAATTGTTGCCCCCAGATTGTACCAAAATGCCAAATCAGACATTCAGTTTACCTACTCTGCATCTAGCGTGTCTATTCATGTGTAAAATAATTGTCTGGGACTCAATGTTTAGTGGTAGGACACAAACAAGTTGTTAGGAACAATTTTTCGTAAAATTTGTTTTTCACTTTTATCTTATCTATTTTTCTGTCACCAACGAGCTCCAAAGTGTCCAATTTATCATCTAGAGTATCTCGTCAAGTGTGAAATGATAGACTGAGACTAAATTGGCAACTTTTTTTGCAAATATTATTTTTTGGCCAAACGCGTAAGGCATAAATTCTGCAAAAATGTCACTTGTGGTCATTTTTATGTTATCTCAATTGTTGCCCCCAGATTGTACAAAAATGCCAAATCAGACATCCAGTTTAACTACTCTGCATCTAGCGTCTCTATTCATGTGTAAAATAATTGTCTGGGACTCACTGTTTAGTGGTAGGACACAAACAAGTTGTTAGGAACATTTCTTCGTAAAATTTGTTTTTCACTTTTATCTTATCTATTTTTCTGTCACCAACGAGCTCCAAAGTGTCCAATTTATCATCTAGAGTATCTCGTCAAGTGTGAAATGATAGACTGAGACTAATTTGGCAACTTTTTGGAAAATATTATTTTTGGCCAAACGCGTAAGGCATAAATTCTGCAAAATGTCACTTTGTGGTCATTTTTATGTTATCTCAATTGTTGCCCCCCCAGATTGTACAAAAATGCCAAATCAGACATCCAGTTTACCTACTCTGCATCTAGCGTGTCTATTCATGTGTAAAATAATTGTCTGGGACTCACTGTTTAGTGGTAGGACACAAACAAGTTGTTAGGAACAATTCTTTGTAAAATTTTTTTTTCACTTTTTATCTTATCTATTTTTCTGTCACCAACGAGCTCCAAAGTGTCCAATTTATCATCTAGAGTATCTCGTCAAGTGTGAAATGATAGACTGAGACTAAATTGGCAACTTTTTTGCAAATATGATTTTGGCCAAACGCGAAAGGCATAAATTCTGCAAAATTGTCACTTGTGGTCATTTTTATGTTATCTCAATTGTTGCCCCCAGATTGTACCAAAATGCCAAATCAGACATTCAGTTTACCTACTCTGCATCTAGCGTGTCTATTCATGTGTAAAATAATTGTCTGGGACTCACTGTTTAGTGTAGGACACAAACAAGTTGTTAGGAACAATTTTTACGTAAAATTTGTTTTTCACTTTTATCTTATCTATTTTTTCTGTCACCAACGAGCTCCAAAGTGTCCAATTTATCATCTAGAGTATCTCGTCAAGTGTGAAATGATAGACTGAGACTAAATTGGCAACTTTTTTTTGCAAATATGATTTTGGCCAAACGCGTAAGGCATAAATTTCTGGAAAAATGTCACTTGTGGTCATTTTTATGTTATCTCAATTGTTTGCCCCCAGATTGTACCAAAATGCCAAATCAGACATTCAGTTTACCTACTCTGCATCTAGCGTGTCTATTCATGTGTAAAATAATTGTCTGGGACTCAATGTTTAGTGGTAGGACACAAACAAGTTGTTAGGAACAATTCTTTGTAAAATTTGTTTTTCACTTTTATCTTATCTATTTTTCTGTCACCAACGAGCTCCAAAGTGTCCAATTTATCATCTAGAGTATCTCGTCAAGTGTGAAATGATAGACTGAGACTAAATTGGCAACTTTTTTGGAAAAATATGATTTTGGCCAAACGCGTAAGGCATAAATTCTGCAAAAATGTCACTTGTGGTCATTTTTATGTTATCTCAATTGTTGCCCCCAGATTGTACCAAAATGCCAAATCAGACATTCAGTTTACCTACTCTGCATCTAGCGTGTCTATTCATGTGTAAAATAATTGTCTGGGACTCACTGTTTAGTGGTAGGACACAAACAAGTTTGTTAGGAACAATTTCTTCGTAAAATTTGTTTTTCACTTTTATCTTATCTATTTTTCTGTCACCAACGAGCTCCAAAGTGTCCAATTTATCATCTAGAGTATCTCGTCAAGTGTGAAATGATAGACTGAGACTAAATTGGCAACTTTTTTTGAAAATATTATTTTTGGCCAAACGCGTAAAGGCATAAATTCTGCAAAAATGTCACTTGTGGTCATTTTTATGTTTATCTCAATTGTTGCCCCCAGATTGTACAAAAATGCCAAATCAGACATTCAGTTTACCTACTCTGCATCTAGCGTGTCTATTCATGTGTAAAATAATTGTCTGGGACTCAATGTTTAGTGGTAGGACACAAACAAGTTGTTAGGAACAATTTTTTCGTAAAATTTTGTTTTTCACTTTTATCTTATCTATTTTTCTGTCACCAACGAGCTCCAAAGTGTCCAATTTATCATCTAGAGTATCTCGTCAAGTGTGAAATGATAGACTGAGACTAAATTGGCAAACTTTTTTTGTAAATATTTTTTGGCCAAACGCGTAAGGCATAAATTCTGCAAATTGTCACTTGTGGTCATTTTTTATGTTATCTCAATTGTTGCCCCCAGATTGTACCAAAATGCCAAATCAGACATCCAGTTTAAACTACTCTGCATCTAGCGTGTCTATTCATGTGTAAAATAATTGTCTGGGACTCACTGTTTAGTGGTAGGACACAAACAAGTTGTTAGGAACATTTCTTCGTAAAATTTGTTTTTTCACTTTTATCTTATCTATTTTTCTGTCACCAACGAGCTCCAAAGTGTCCAATTTTATCATCTAGAGTATCTCGTCAAGTGTGAAATGATAGACTGAGACTAAATTGGCAACTTTTTTGCAAATATTTTTTGGCCAAACGCGTAAGGCATAAATTCTGCAAAAAATTGTCACTTGTGGTCATTTTTATGTTATCTCAATTTGTTGCCCCCAGATTGTACCAAAAATGCCAAATCAGACATTCAGTTTACTACTCTGCATCTAGCGTGTCTATTCATGTGTAAAATAATTGTCTGGGACTCACTGTTTAGTGGTAGGACACAAACAAGTTGTTAGGAACATTTTCTTCGTAAAATTTGTTTTTTCACTTTTATCTTATCTATTTTTCTGTCACCTATGAGCTCCAAAGTGTCCAATTTCTCATCTAGAGTATCTCGTCAAGTGTGAAATGATAGACTGAGACTAAATTGGCAACTTTTTTTGGAAAATATGATTTTGGCCAAACGCGTAAGGCATAAATTCTGCAAAATTGTCACTTGTGGTCATTTTTATGTTATCTCAATTGTTTGCCCCCAGATTGTACAAAAATGCCAAATCAGACATCCAGTTTAACTACTCTGCATCTAGCGTGTCTATTCATGTGTAAAATAATTGTCTGGGACTCAATGTTTAGTGGTAGGACACAAACAAGTTGTTAGGAACATTTCTTCGTAAAATTTGTTTTTTTTTCACTTTTATCTTATCTATTTTTCTGTCACCTATGAGCTCCAAAGTGTCCAATTTATCATCTAGAGTATCTCGTCAAGTGTGAAATGATAGACTGAGACTAAATTGGCAACTTTTTTTTTGAAATATTATTTTTGGCCAAACGCGTAAGGCATAAATTCTGCAAAATTGTCACTTGTGGTCATTTTTATGTTATCTCAATTTTTGCCCCCAGATTGTACAAAAATGCCAAATCAGACATCCAGTTTAACTACTCTGCATCTAGCGTGTCTATTCATGTGTAAAAATAATGTCTGGGACTCACTGTTTAGTGGTAGGACACAAACAAGTTGTTAGGACAATTTCTTCGTAAAATTTGTTTTTTCACTTTTATCTTATCTATTTTTCTGTCACCTATGAGCTCCAAAGTGTCCAATTTATCATCTAGAGTATCTCGTCAAGTGTGAAATGATAGACTGAGACTAAATTGGCAACTTTTTTGCAAATATTATTTTGGCCAAACGCGTAAGGCATAAATTCTGCAAAATTGTCACTTGTGGTCATTTTTATGTTATCTCAATTGTTGCCCCCAGATTGTACAAAAATGCCAAATCAGACATCCAGTTTAACTACTCTGCATCTAGCGTGTCTATTCATGTGTAAAATAATTGTCTGGGACTCACTGTTTAGTAGTAGGACACAAACAAGTTGTTAGGAACATTTCTTCGTAAAATTTGTTTTTTCACTTTTATCTTATCTATTTTTCTGTCACCTATGAGCTCCAAAGTGTCCAATTTATCATCTAGAGTATCTCGTCAAGTGTGAAATGATAGACTGAGACTAAATTGGCAACTTTTTTGCAAATATGATTTTGGCCAAACGCGAAAGGCATAAATTCTGCAAAATTGTCACTTGGGGTAATTTTTGGTTTATCTCAATGTGCCCCCAGATTGCAAAATGCCAACAGACATCAAGTTTAACTACTATGCATCTTGTGTGTCTATCAGGTGGGTTAAAATATTGTCGGGAATCACTGTTTAGTGTAGGACACAAAATCAAGTTGGCTTAGGCAGTCAACATTCTCGTAAAAATTAGTTTTCACTGTTATCTATCTAGTTTCGTCATATGGCTCCAACGTGTCCAATTTATCTCATTCTAGCGTATCTCGTCAAGTAGTAATGAAATGATAGACCGAGACATAATTTGGAACACTTTTTGGAAAATATGATTTTGGCCAAAGCGAACGGCATAAAGTGGAAAATGCCACTGTGGTCATTTTTATGTATCTCAATGTGCCCACAGAGTACCAAAATGCAGATCAGCATTTAGTTGACCTACTCTGCATCTAGCGGTCCTATCCATGTGTCAAATAAGTGTCTGGGACTCACTGTTTAGTGCGTTAGGACACAAACAAGTTGTTTAGGAAAATTTCTTCGTTAAAATTGTTATTCACTTTTATTTAATCTATTTTTTCTTTGTCCACCTATAAGCTAAAAAGTTGTCCAATTTCTCATATATAGTAGCTCGTCAAGCGTTGAAATGATAGAGTGAAATAAATTGGAACTTTTTTTGGAACATATGATTTTTGGCCAAAACGCGACCAGATAAATTCTGGAAAAATGTCACTTGTGGTACATTTTTATGTTTAGTCTAAATGTTTGTCCACCCAGCTTGGTTTACCAACCTGCCAAATCAGCCATCCCGTTTACCTACTCTGCATCTAGCGGGTCTAGTCATGTGTAAAATAGTTGTCCTGGGACTCACTGTTTAGTGGTTTGGATAGGACAACAAACAGAGTTGTTAGGAACATTTTTTACCTAACAATTGTTTTTTCACCTTTTATATTATATAGTTTTCTGGTCACCAACGATATAAGCAAAGTGGCCAATTTATCATCTGGGAGAGTCTCTGGTCAAGTGTGAAAGTGATTAGACTGAGACTACATTGGCAACTGTGTGGCAAAATATTATTTTTAGCTAAAACGCGGGAAAGCATAATATTCTGAGAAACAGGTCACGATGGGGTCATTTTTATGTAATCTAAATTGGTTGCCACTGGCTAGATTGTTACCAAAATGCCGAAGTCATCACATTTCAGTGTTTACCTCCTCTGCATCTAAGCAGTGTCTATTAGGTGTGTAAAAAACATTGTCTGGAAGCTGTGCACTGTTTAAGTGGTAGGACAAAAACAAGTTGCTAGGAGCTAATTCTTTATAGAAATTTGTTTTGGAAACTCTCTATTAGCGCTGATTTTTCGGTCACTCACCAACGAGCTCTCAAGTGGCGCAATTTATTATCTTATGAGTATCTTGTCATGTGTGTAAAATGATAGACTCGAGGACTAAATTGGCAACTGTGTACAAACATTATTTTTGCCAACCGTGTAAGAGGTCTAGATTCTGCAAACAATGTAATTTGTGGTCCTGTTTATGTTATCTCAATTGTTGGCCTCAGAGTGGACCAAAGGCCAAATCGCATCAGTTCTACTATTATTTTGATTCTGCATCTAGCGTGTCTTATTCATGGTGTATAATAAGTGTCTGTGACCTCAAATGTGTAGTGGTAGGAAACAAACAAGGTTGTTAGAAACGATTCAGTTGGTTATGAGTGTTTTTCCCTTTCTATTGCATCGCGTTTTCTGTCGCCAACGAGGCTCCGAAGTGTCCCAATTATAATCTATAGCTTTTCTCCTCCTCAAGTGTAAAATGATCGAATGAGGACTAAATTGACAACTTTTGAAAAAAATATATTTTTGCCAAACGTGTAGAAGGCATCATAACATTCTGCGAAAATTGTCACTTGTGTCCCTTTGTTTTTACTCCTAATTGTTGCCGCCAGATGGTACCAAATGCCAAATCAGACATTCAGTTGATCCTACTCTGCACCTGCTTAAGGCGTGTCTATTCATGTGTTAAATAATTGTCTGGGACTGCCCGGTTTGGTGGTATTACACTAACAACTTGTTATGGAAACAATTCTTTATAAAATTTGTTTTTCACTTTTATCTTTAGCCCTCTTCTGTAATCCAGCGAGCTCCAAAGTTTCACAATTTATCATGGCTAGAGTATATCGGTCAAGTGTGAAATGATATACGGAGACTAATTGGCACCTTTTTGCCAATATGATTTGTGGCCAAAACTCGTGAAGGCCTAAAATTCTGCAAATTTGTCACTTGTAGTCATTTGTATCGTTATCTGTCAATTGTGATCTCCTCCTAAAATTGTACCAAATTGCAAAATCAGACATTCATTTTAACTACTCTGCATTTTTTATTTATTATTTTTTATTAGCATTTATTTTTCCTAGGGTGTCTATTGCATGTGCTAAAAGCAATTGTTGGGGACTCCACTGTTTATGTGGTTAGGGACACAAACAATTTGGTATGGGACCATTTCTTCGTAGAAATTGTGGTTTCAGTTTTATGTATGGCTATTTTTTCTGTCACCTATATAGCCTCCAAAGTGGCCAATTTCTCCTCTAGAGGATCTGGTCAAGTGTGAATAAGAGAGGGAGAGCTAGTGATTGGCAACTTTTTGGAAAATTGAATTTGGCGCACCACGCGGAAAGGCTAGAAATTCTATGAAACAATGTCAGCTTGTGGTCATTTTATGTAATCTCAATTGTTACCCCCAGATTGTAGCCAAAATGGCCCATGCCTGTCATTGCAGCTCTGCATCTTGGCCCCTAGCGTGTCTATTAATGTGTAAAAAAAATTGGTCATGAGAATCATTGTTATGTAGTGGCCACAAACAAGTGTTAGGAACGTTTCTTCGTAAATTTTGGTTTCATCTTTATGCTTATCTATTTTTCTGTCCTCGTATGAGATCCAAAGTGTGCAATTTCTATTCTAGAGTCTTCGTCAAGTGTGAAATGATTAGAGTGAGAATACATTGGCAACTTTTGGAAGAATATATTATTTTGGCCAAACTTGCAAGGCTTAACTTCTATAAAAATGTCTATCTTGTGTTCATTTTTATGTTCTCCTCAATGGGCTTCCCTAAGGGATTGTACCAAAATGCACTAACTCAGACATTCATGTTTACGTGCAACTCTGCATCTAGCGTTTCGTATTCATGTGATAAAACTATATGTATGGGTAATCAATCGTTACGTTGTAGATGCACTAACAAGTCGTTAGGTACAATTCTTTTATGTAAAATTTGTTTTTGCACGTCTATTCTTATCCTATTTTTGGACTGGGCATCAATCTAGCGCCATAAGTGTTTTCAATTTTCCTCTAGAATATCTAGTCAGTGTGAAATTGACGACATCTTGATAGCTAAATTGGCATACTTTTTGCATAATATGATGTTAGGCCTAAACTCGTAGCATAATTCTGGCATTGTCTACTTGTGGCTGCTATTTTATGTTATCTCAATTTTTCCCCCAAAATTGGTCAAAATGCGCAAATCCGTACCTCCAGTTTAACTACTCTGGCATCTAGGCGTGGCTATCATGTGTAAAACAATTGTCTGGGACTCTACTGTTTAGTGTAGGTACACAAACATTTGTTAGGAACATTTCTTCGTAATAATTTTCTTTCATACTTTTATCTTATGCGTTCTGTCACCTATGAGGCTCAAAGTGTCCAATTTATCATCTAGAGTATCTCGTCAAGTGTGAAATGATACACTGAGACTAAATTGGCAACTTTTTGGAAAATATGATTTTGGGCCAAACGCGAAAGGCATAAATTCTATGAAAAAAATGTCACTTGTGTGTCATTTTTATGTTATCTCAATTGTTGCCCCCAGATTGTACAAAAATGCCAAATCAGACATTCAGTTTTACCTACTCTGCATCTAGAGTGTCTATTCATGTGTAAAATAATTGTCTGGGACTCATTGTTTAGTGGTAGGACACAAAAAGTTGTTAGGAACATTTCTTCGTAAAATTTGTTTTTTCACTTTTATCTTATCTATTTTTCTGTCACCTAATGAGCTCCAAAGTGTCCAATTTCTCATCTAGAGTATCTCGTCAAGTGTGAAATGATAGACTGGAGACTAAATTGGCAACTTTTTCGAAAATATGATTTTGGCCAAACGTGAAAAGCATAAATTCTGCAAAATTGTCACTTGTGGTCATTTTTATGTTATCTCAATTGTTGCCCCCAGATTGTACAAAAATGCCAAATCAGACATTCCAGTTTACATACTCTGCATCTAGCGTGTCTATTCATGTGTAAAATAATTGTCTGGGACTCACTGTTTAGTGGTAGGACACAAACAAGTTGTTAGGAACATTTCTTCGTAAAATTTTTTTCACTTTTATCTTATCTATTGTTCTGTCACCTATGAGCTCCAAAGTGTCCAATTATCATCTAGAGTATCTCGTCAAGTGTGAAATGATAGACTGAGACTAAATTGGCAACTTTTTGGAAAATTATTATTTTGGCAAAACGCGAAAGGCATAATTCTGCAAAAATGTCACTTTGGTCATTTTTTTTTGTTATCTCAATTTTTGCCCCCCAGATTGTACCAAAATGCACATCAGACATTCATGTTTACCTTTCTCTGCTCCTAACGTGTCTATTTTCATTGTTAAAAATAATTGGTCCTGGACGCAATGTTTTAGTGTATGACCATAAC
>CAJHNH020006477.1:0-12212 GCA_905116865.2 Candidula unifasciata | reverse complement strand
TGTATTATGTGAGCGTACTCGTAGACAGATTAGTCTACGACTATTAGACTAAGTCTAATAACAATAATGGAGGGGTATATGCCTGGGAAGAGAGGAAGAGGAAGGCCAAGGAGAAGATGGGTGCAGGATGTGGCAGATGATCTCCAGATGGGTGTATCAGACGCAGGACATCTTGCTCAGGATAGGAAGTTTTCCGGAGGGTTGTTATGGCAGCGAGGTTCCGCGAGGGACATGCTACTGAATGAATGAATGAACTCGTAGACAGTGTTGCGGGACTTAAATGATATGTTAGAGTGCGCCTTGATTATAGTGTTGCTCTTGTTTGTGTTGGCTGCACTTTATTCAAGTTATAATCACTATCAGCATGAGCCGTGCCAAGGAGACACGGCTGCGTGATTAGTGGATGGAGGAAATCCAGTGTGTAGTTGTGGAGGTAACATTTATCGATATTTATTACCAAACCCCCTAGCAACTTAAACAGGACGCGGTACATCCTTGACCGCGCCCATCCGTTCGTTTCTTTATTCCTCAGATCTGCCTGAGCTCGTAATAAATACGTTTTTGTTTATACATTAATCTAACAGAAGGGTTTGTCAAGCCGACGTCACCAAATACCACATCAGAGAGTGAAACCCTTGACCCGGAACAAGAGAGCACCATGCAGACTACAGGCAAGACACACGTCCGTCTTTCTTTCTTTCTTTCTTTCTTTTTCTTTCTTTCTTTCTTTTTCTTTCTTTCTTTTCTTTCTTTCTTTCTTTCTTTCTTTCTTTCTTTCTTTCTTTCTTTCTTTCTTTCTTTCTTTCTTTCTTTCTTTCTTTCTTTCTTTCTTTCTTTCTTTCTTTCTTTCTTTCTTTCTTTTCTTTTCTTTCTTTCTTTCTTTCTTTCTTTCTTTTTTCTTTTCTTTCTTTCTTTTTCTTTCTTTCTTTCTTTCTTTCTTTCTTTCTTTCTTTCTTTCTTTCTTTCTTTCTTTCTTTCTTTCTTTTCTTTCTTTCTTTCTTTCTTTCTTTCTTTCTTTCTTTCTTTCTTTTCTTTCTTTCTGTCTTTCTTCTTCTTTCTTTCTTTCTTTTCTTTCTTTCTTTCTTTCTTCTTTCTTTCCTTTCTTTCTTTCTTTCTTCTTTCTTTCTTTCTAAGTATAAAACAATGGTTGTCGCAGTTTACGTTTTATTATTATATTTTGTTTAGATCTTTTGGTACAGTGAGGTAGATCAGCCAATTATCGCTGCCGCTCTGAAAAGTTATTTGTTTCTAGTTAGGACTTGATGATGCGAATTCCCTATTTCTGGACCAGGTGTCCAAAGAATCTATCGCTAATCTCCTGAGTTAAGTGTTTAGTTCGACACTGTGAGCTGTTGATTTGACATGAAATTTGTTGGGTTTTTCTTTTACTGTCATGCTCACGGCGACTCTGTGTTGTGAACTGCACTAAAAACGTCAGTGGCTGATAACGCTAGGAATGGTGTGTTCTTATGCATTTAAAGTGTACAATTCCGATTAAAGTATTTGACTGCTCGCATCAACAGTGAGCAGCAGTTCTAGCGTTGGACTGTTAGTGTTGGCGCACCTGTCAAATACCTTATGCGTTTACTTTACGTTTGCAAGCTTCAAAGTTAAACCGGGACTGACGTAAGTTTCAGATGGAACAATAGAATATATTTTGTGAGATTTCCACTGGCACAGAAAGGCATTATTTGCGGGGCCACCCGTCTGCAGTAAAGTTAGCACCTTGGCTAATGAACTCATGTAATTGTCTCCCCTTTTACCAATCTGATTACAGTAGAACCTCTATAAGTTGACCACCCAAAGGAGTGTAGCAAGCCGGTCAACTTACCCGACCAGCCAATGAGTACTGATTGATCTATCTGGTAATCTTAGTTTCAGCTTCATAGCAAACGGGTCGCCCCATAATTGCTCCGCTCCTGTGCCAACGAAAAACACATAAAATGTTTATCACAGTTCAAATTGAATCCGCAGCTCACAGTGTTACACCATGCAGTCAACTCAGAAGCTGGGCAACGTGTATGTCTAGCCCCATATGCCCACGACGTCTGAATGCGTGATAAATGGTCCTTTACCATTACTGACGTCAAATCATTGCCACTTTTAACTGCAACAAATAAAGCATACATGCCACTGGCAGGGACCAAGTTGTAGACAATAATTCACAATAGTATGTCTTATTCTAAGTGGTCATCGGGCAAATTAGAACGATGGTCAATATTTAGACGTGGTCTTTCCGTTTGGAAACCAATAGTCAACATTTAGACGTGGTTTTCCGTTAAGAAAACAACAGTTAACAGTTCCATTGTGAGAATACTAGTCAACATTTAGACGTGGTTTTCTGTTCAGAAAACAATAGTCAACATTTAGACATGTTTTTTTTTTTAGAAAACAATAGTCAACGTTTAGACGTGGTCTTTCATTTGAAAAACAAAAGTCAACATTTAGATGTGGTCTTCCATTGAGAAAACAATAGTCAACATTTAGACGTGGTCTTACATCGTGAGAACACTGCTAAACATTTAGACGTGATCTTCCGTTAGGAGAACAATAGTCAACAATTAAACGTGGTCTTCCATTAGGAAAACAACAGTGAACATGTAGACGTGGTATCCCATTGAGATAACGATGATCAATATTTAAACGCGGTCTTCTATTGAGAAAACGATGGTCAACATTTAGACGTGGTCTTTCATTGAGAATTTGTGGTGACCGTTCAATTATTGAAAATGAGATCAACTTCCAGAGGGGACGAACGTAGGGAGGTGGTCAACTTTGGAGATTCTACTTTATCTGGTGGTTATTTTTCCTAGACCAACTCCCCCCCCCCCCCCCGCCCCCCACACCCACACTCCCCCGAAAAAAAGGAAGGACCACAAACACATTAAGACCGAGAAACATCTGTTAAAGCAGGCGAATTACTTGACATGTCTAGCGAGAATTATGTCTTCTTCAGAAAACTGAAAAGTGAATAAAGATATACAACAAAGATGTAATAAAGCCAGTCAAGATATAGGAGAAATGGCACAAGTATTGGGCTATCCTCGGACTAACGGTCGGCAAAGATGGCGGCTGCAAAATATCCTTTCGAGCCACAGTCGCGTGACTTAATTTGGGCTCTCCTGCGGTTTTCCGGCGACTATCGCCGTGTCCCCCACGCCACTCAAGCGGCGTGTATTGGGGCTAAACTAGATCGCTAGTGCGCAATTGACACGCGACTGTGGCTCAAAAGGATATTTTGCTGCCGCCATCTTTGCCGACCGTTAGTCAGAGGATAGCCAAGTATTGAAATGCAGCATGTGAACAATTTAACCCCCCCCCCCCCACCCACCCCCCACCCAACCCGCCCCACACAAAACAATTACCATTCAACACAGCATTCTTAACAGCGCTATGCTATCAGAGTCAAAACACTGTTATTGTCTTCAGAAGATTGAAGGAAAAATAGTCACGAAAGAAATGAAATGATGACGAATTCTGGAAAGTTTAGTACTGGAAGATAGATATAGAAAACGATGGTATCAGTAGTAGAGCCGGCACAGAACGAATACCAAAGTTTATCGGCAGATGCAAGATCAAATGGTTTGGCCATGTAACAAGAATGGAAGGCAACAGGGCACCACACAGACACATGTTATTCAGATACAGCTGCGTCAGACCCAGAGGTCGACCACGCAAAATATGGACCACGAAAAATCACAGACACTTAAATGTGCTATGAAGTATGTATCGGAAAGAATTCTTTTCCAAGCTTTCAGGCGTATTGGGCATATAGGGCTAGACCTGTATTCTATAGACCAATCGACACTTGTGAAAAGTACTATGCACGAAGCAATTAAAAGAGCCTATTCCAGAGATCTCTTCCTACAAAGAAGCTGCGAGACATTCTTAGAGTAACAAAGAAAAAGAAGAAGAAGAAGAAGAAGAAGAAGAAAAAGAAGAAGAAGAAGAAGAAGAAGAAAGACGTATAGGTGTGGCGACACAAAGAAAACACATTCTCAGCTCCCTTCTTATCTTCAAAGCCTTTTACGCCACTGCGGGCTGCGTGAATTTTTATCGTGGTATAGGACGTCGCAGATCGACCCAGCCTCAAATAGGTACCAGGATGACTGTCATAGGGAGGTAAAGACGGCCGGCGTAATGCTGACCACATTACCCACAGAGTGCCGATTGGTCTGTACAAATTATGGGACGCTCTGCCCATATGCCCGATGCGCCGACAAGCGTGAAAAGGGATGTCTACTTTTTTCCTTTCACTTATACGCTCATACATTTTATGGCCATAAAAGGACATAATTATAGTTCAGGAGCATTATGATGATGATAATAATGATGATGATTATGATGATGATGATAATACAATTAATACTATTCTGAACAGCAAATAAATATACTTGAAACTAGGGCTGTACCGAATATTTCCTTCGTATTCGCTTCGGGGCCGAATAGTGGACCTAATAACTATTCGGTATTCGGCCGAATAGTTGCGGTCGGGCCGAATACGAATAGTGATTACCTTACTCCCGTTTCTGCATACACTTTGATGGACTGAAATAACCCTCTCATTAACACAGTAGTTGCTGTTGCCTAAGTCTGTCGTAGCAGGGGAAACTGCGACCCGGTTGCGTCGTACAAACTGCATAAAATGCCAACCACAGTGTGTGTGTGTGTGTGTGTGTGTGCGTGTGTGTGTGTGCGTGTGTGTGAGTGTGTGTCTGTATGTGTATGTGTGTGTGTGTGTGTGTGTGAGAGAGAGAGACAGAGGGAGAGAGAGAGAGAGATCATGCATTTTTCGTTCTTTCAGGGTGTCTTTGCCAAAATCAAATTTGAAGATATTGCTAAAGAGGATATGAAGGAGCGTTTAAATTACATCGAACGAACGGCCGAGCAAACGATGGTTTTGAAAGAAGCAGGAGCCAACAGACAACTAATCACAGACATCAGAAGGGGACAGTCGTCATTTTTCAGCCATGTTATGAGAAGATGGAAAATAGAACATTTGGTGACCACTGAAAAGATCTGTGGAAGGAAGGATAGAGGAAGACAACGATAGAAGATTCTTGAATGTCTTGTTGCATGGCATGGAGGTGTGTCAGCACACGAACTGATACATGCTGCAGGAGATAGCAGATTGTGGAGAGGCATGATCGCCCACGCCAGTAGGCAAGGCATCTGATGATGATGATACACTATTCGTATTCGTATTCGGCCGAATAGTTGGTCCCACTATTCGTATTCGGCCGAATAATGAAAATCACTATTCGGTACAGCCCTACTTGAAACAACATTAAATGTGTAGACATATACCTTTTAAGAATATATATATATATATATATATATATATATATATATATATATATATATATATATATATATATATATATATATATATGGTTAAAAGAAGGGCAGTTCAATCAATACCTTTACAAAATTGGGGTGGAAAAGGGGGTGAGGGGTAGGGTGGAGGGGGAGGGCAAGAATGCCCAAAGGCGCCGAGCCACCAGGTTCCTGCGCCTCCTCGTTTACTACAGACCTGATACAGATTCTTTCTGTATACACTTTCTTTCTTACTGTCCATTTGGCTGCGATCTTGCCTTCCTGCCTGCAGGTGGGAGCCTATTGTCAACGACGCTCTCTCTCATCATTGAAATGGCAGAAGAGTATCGCAAGACTTTATCATCAGCTATCAGATCTGAACCTCGAGTTAGTGAGCAGGAAACAGAGACCAGCCCACAGGCGCCAGGCAAGACCCCATTATTGTTTAGTTAAACGCACATTAAAAAAAAAGGTGGGGGGAGTTGTTACAGTTGTTTTATTTTTAATGTCTCTTTTAACTCTTCTATCTTCTATTTCTTTCTTTCTTTCTTTCTTTCTTTCTTTCTTTCTTTCTTTCTTTCTTTCTTTCTTTCTTTCTTTCTTTCTTTCTTTCTTTCTTTCTTTCTTTCTTTCTTTCTTTCTTTCTTTCTTTCTTTCTTTCTTTCTTTCTTTCTTTCTTTCTTTCTTTCTTTTCTTTCTTTCTTTTCTTTTTGTCTTTCTTTTCTTTCTTTCTTTTTCTTTCTTTCTTTCTTTCTTTCTTTCTTTCTTTCTTTCTTTCTTTCTTTCTTTCTTTCTTTCTTTCTTTCTTTCTTTCTTTCTTTCTTTCTTTCTTTCTTTCTTTCTTTCTTTCTTTTTTTTTTTTTTGTTCTTTCTTTCTCTCTTTCTTTCTTTCTGCCTGTAAACTCAATACATTTATCTGGCAGAAATGTATCGCAAGTCTTTATCGTCAAATCTCACATCGAAACATCCAATCCGTGAACAGGAACAAGAGACCAACCCAGAATCTGCATGCAAGGCCCGAATATTGTTTATTTACAACACAGGGGATGTTACAACCAGTCACTCAGCTTAACAAGGCCAAAATACCACAGCTTTCGCCACAGGATGCTGTTTATGTGCCAATTCCCCTTGGTTTTTGATCCATCTTCGGCTTACGTTTGGACGTTCAAGAACAAACGAACGAACAAACGAACAAACTTTATTTTCAAAGGGTTAAGAATTGGGCACGCAGGCCCGTCTAACATAACATTCTGCTCTTCCACTCTTCTCCTTTCATATAATTTTTTATTTGTACCTCATTTCATAGTTAATAATAATAATAATAATAATAATAATAATAATAATAATAATAATAATAATAATAATAATAATAATAATAATAATAATAATAATAATAAAAACAGAAGTGAAAAATTGAAAATTTAAGAAATATAGAAAAGGAAAAAAAAGATGAAAAATTAAAAAAATTTACAATATCTAAGTCCTAGTTACACATGCTGGAATGTGCTCTAATTTATACTGATATTACTTGAACGTTTTAAAGAGTATATAAGAGAGATATAATGTGATAGTTTCCTCCCTGGCTTTCGGCACCAGCATGTTTGACAGATAGGCTAGGACACGGCCATCTTTAGCTATAAATCTAGAGTTGGCGGTGGCCAGGGGTAGATGACAATCTTACATTTAAAAAAATAAAGTCTACGTTTTTTCCCCCTACTCTTGTACTTATCTGAGTTGTGTGTGTGTGTATGTGTGTGTGTGTGTGTATGTATGTGTGTTTTGAACAACAGATCAACATTATGGCATACAGGTAGTAACCCATAAGTGATTCGTTCTCCTTCTAACTCACGTCCGAAGAAGCTCAGCTCAGTGCACAGGCTCTGTAGCACCGGCAAGAATCCTGAAATACTTTCTGTATATTTTTTTTTCAACTCCAAATTTTGCCCGTGCAGCGCTGTTAGGCTACTCTTTTTGATTTTCAACTGCCAAGGGATTTTTTTAAACGTGCGCAACAATGCACACGGGCGTCCGATCTGACTACCCAGAGACTAGGGGGAGTTACTAGAAGTCCAAGTCCACGTGAAAAAATCCCAGCCCTTACCGAGGATTGAACCTCTAGCACTCGAGGCGGACACCATGCCTCGATACCACGCAGCCCTCTTGTACTTATCTGATCATCCAATTTCTGCATTCTTGAATAGTTCGTAACTCCATAATGCTTTAATATCTATCTATCTATCTATCTATCTATCTATCTATCTATCTATCTATCTATCTATCTATCTATCTATCTATCTATCTATCTATCTATCTATCTATCTATCTATCTATCTATCTATCTATCTATCTATCTATCTATCTATCTATCTATCTATCTATCTATCTATCTATCTATCTATCTATCTATCTATCTATCTATCTATCTATCTATCTATCTATCTATCTATCTGTCTGTCTGTCTGTCTGTCTGTCTGTCTGTCTGTCTGTCTGTCTGTCTGTCTGTCTGTCTGTCTGTCTGTCTGTCTGTCTGTCTGTCTGTCTGTCTGTCTGTCTGTCTGTCTGTCTGTCTGTCTGTCTGTCTGTCTGTCTGTCTGTCTGTCTGTCTGTCTGTCTGTCTGTCTGTCTGTCTGTCTGTCTGTCTGTCTGTCTGTCTGTCTGTCTGTCTGTCTGTCTGTCTGTCTGTCTGTCTGTCTGTCTGTCTGTCTGTCTGTCTGTCTGTCTGTCTGTCTGTCTGTCTGTCTGTCTGTCTGTCTGTCTGTCTGTCTGTCTGTCTGTCTGTCTGTCTGTCTGTCTGTCTGTCTGTCCGTCCTGTCCTGTCTGTCCTGTCCTGTCTGGTCTGTCCTGTCTGTCCTGTTTGTCCTGTCTGTCTGTCCGTCCGTCCGTCCGTCGATCCGCCCGCCCGTCCGTCCGTCTGTCTGTCTGTCTGAGCCTATTATATAAAAAAATATATCTATATATTGTTCTATCTAAATATTATTCTACTAATATTTTGTTCTATCTATATATTGACCTGATAGAAGAATTCCGCAAGCCAATGACACCAAATCTCACGTCTGAACTTCAAAACAAGCAACGGGCAGAAAAGCACAACACACAAACTACAGGCAAGATCCACATTGTCCTACTGTAAAACACCGGTTGTTTTAGTTTTTTTTTTTCTATTTTGTCTACCAGGCTGGCAGTCTATCCGCTCTCCTGTCTGTCTATCTGCTTGCCTGTCTATCTGCTTGTCTGTCTATCTGGTTATGTGTCTATCCGCTTGCCTGTCTATCCCTCTCAGTGTACGTTTAAGTCTTTCTTGCTAGAAGTATGTTTACAGCAACACAGTCGTCGATCGATCGGCCGAGTTGTCCCATGCGTTCTGCTGCAGGAAGGTTTACCACCATGAGATACAATATGTTTACCTCTATTGCAAACCATTAGATAAGATCTCAGATATTCCGTTCAACCATTAAAGAAGTTATAACTGACCTATCTGTTATTAAGAGAAGTAAACGTAAAAGCAATGGGGAACTTGATGGAAGAAGGCAAAGGGAAGACAGAAAGGTAAAATCTTGGCTTGATCGAATGGCATGAACAGAACAAAGACTGATCGTTGATTCTGATGATCGATTGAGATGCTGAATCTTGGCCCATGGCCACCCAAGTTTACCAACACGCACACGACGACTGATACTTTACCCCGCTGTATCTGCAAAATCTTTAATACATTTACTACTGTCTATCTCGCAGGTGTGTGTGTGAACATCTTTTTGTCATTCTCCGCCTACACAAACGGAAAACGTCTTTTGTCCACTTCGCAGGCTCCGGGGTCAATCACGGTCATCCATGGCCTCCGATTTCTGACCATGGCATGGATTATAATTGGCCACACATATTTTCTGTTAATTTTTGGTCATGCAAGTAAGTCACTTTTTTGTGTTGCCGTAAATAATTATCTTGTTTTCAATAGTAGCTTCCATTTGTTTTCTGCCAGGTGGGGCTTATAGATGGACTAGGGGCTAAGGTTAAGGTAAGTTGCGTATCCTTTGCAGGACGTTGCAGAACCAACCTCAACAGCCCCTGGCTGTTGTGCGGTTTTTCTAGACAAATTTGCGTCCAGTAGTTTGCCATTGCTCTGGACGGTCGGCTTTCTTGATACCACTGTCGAAACCAACGCAAGGCGCATGGCCTGCAGCTGGAATCGAACCCGGCATCCCGGCATTACGAAGCGTTCGCATCGACTTAGCCACAGAGCCGACACTAGGGCTAAGCTACAGTTAAAACTTTCCTTTTTAAAAATCTGCAATGCACACACAGGTAAAAACAATTGCGCACGCTGTTTCGCTTCCTTTATTCTTTGACCTGTTGTGCCATTATGTGTCAAACATGGCTGACAATCTATTCCTCCATTTTGAACAATCCTGTTCAATCAATTCAATATTATGGATGCAGTCCAATCCAGCATCTTTGGTCTTTCTCATCAGCGTTTGTTTGACGTTGTGTGTGTGTGTGTGTAGAAAGATATAAAACCGAACAAAAAGTAGATCAGCAAGCTTCACAATATACCAAGTGTGACAATACGCTCGGTGACTCCAGAATGTCTTTCCTCAACCTACTTTAATTTCTTTGTATTTTGAAAGTATACAGGAAAATAGGGATTTGGATACATCCTTAATCTTAGTAAGACGACCACATCACACCTTTAATTCTCCTGGACCGTTGGTCATATCAAACACGAAAACTTTTTCCCAGTTGTTAAGTGTTAAGGTACAGAGATAAGACTGACCAAGCAGACTTACTGATTGGAGATTTGCACACCATTTGTTGGTGTCAGATAGTTATTCCCCCTGCCAGATCTTCAGGAACAGATAACAAGGGCTAATTGCCATTATCTCCCCCTGAGGTTACCTAAACTGGAGTGCCGGTCCGACGGTCACTATTGACACAGTGAGCGGAAAGTGTTGGCAGAAGAATTGACAAAGTCGGATTTTATTGTGATGACAGGTGAAGTAGACTAGAGGTGTGACCTGTCTTATTTGCTCTGGTCAGATGATTTGACCAGGAGACCCTAGCGTGGGAATTCAAACAATTGTTGTACAGTCACTGACTGACAGCGAATAAACTTACCCACAGGGAGGAGCTGTGGCATCCGTGTATGAGAATGATTTTAGGCGTAATGTAGGAGGAGCTTGATAAAAGTTATAAAGGGGTGAACTATAGGTCTGGTAAATGAGACGCTGTCCAGCACATGCCATCTGTTGGGCTTAACCTAAGCTTGAGACAGAACTTTTGGCATCGTGGTTTCATTTTTCCAGGTAAGATCGAAATTAGGTCCAAATCTATATTTTATGATAGAGATCTGTCTTTTTGCTCAAGTGTCTGTCTTCATCACTTTGTAATACTCCTAGGCGGACATTTCTTCATTCTCGTAGGGCACTGTCACATTGCTTTATATCCTATTTGATAGTGTCATGAATGTTTTTTCGTGCACATGTGTTTCAATGTTGTAAAACCTAAATGTTGTTGTTGCCATTGAAATTTAATGAACTATCATGTTTTTGAAATCACAAGCGTGAAGATAACTTTGGCAATCTTTTCACGTGTGGTTAATGTGAATCTGTATTACATACAGCTAACACACTGAAATGTGTTTAACTCTCGGGAGGCTAATGCGGAGATTGATCCCGGAGAGTAAATCCACGAGATTTGTTATTTGATTCTCCCCAGAACTATTGTTAGCATTCTGGGCGCGTCGATTGTTCCAAGCATAGATTCCAGAACTGGTTCTGTCTGACTGATTGTCATTTTGAGTCTGTACGAGAGCTGGCACCGGACGTAGAAGACTTGACTATCATTACAGGACGTGTAGAGGAAGGCAGAAGATGTAACAGTTGGAATGTGAGACATAAGCCCTTCCAAATTGGACAGGAGTGAATGTGAGCATGAGGGAGAGATGAAATGTTTTATTTAAATAAACATGCTTGATGTTAGTATAATATACATGCTTAGTGTACATCTAGAGCAGATACTACAAATATGCGCTTGTTTCTTCATTCTCCAGTTCCCACATTTGGCAGGGACTAGTAGGCATCCATTATTTGCCGACCGTCGAGTGTAACGACCTGCAGAAAGCAGTGAGGACGACAAACTGGAAAAGATAGGCAGGGTCTCAAGCCGAGAACTGTCCAAAGGTTGTTACTTTCCAATACCTTTATGATTTCATCAACATCATCCCAACTCTACTAGCCTAAACAAGTTCATTTTATTTTAATTTCGATTTATTAAATAAATCTTTTTGATGTCGTAACAACATTAGTTGAGTAAATTGTGTACTTAGGTTCAAGTGTCTTTGTGCATATTAGTTTACTTCAGCTAACAAATATTTAAATCACTTGATGGGGGCTTTTAAGTAATGCCAGGAGAGGAGAATAGTCGCAGGGGTTAACTGTGTATCGAGATAATATCACAGTGGGTGTATCCTGATATCTATCTATCCCTTCTCCTACTCCTGTGGATACAAGTACAGCAACTTTCATTTCATGGAACGAGCCACTCGCTGTTTTCTTGGCTATCCAGGACTGTCTAGGATCAACATAGCTTAGATAATAGTCCAGTTTCTCACGTGGGTGGGCATTGTTAAGGTTCAAACCCACACCCTCACTATATCAGTGTATTTACCCACGTGGGCGCGCGACACCAAGCACAAACAAAACGTGAACGTTGTGGCTACAGAGCTTTCATCAGCTCATACATAAATCATAGTAAACCACAAGAATACATAAAATCACTTAACTTAGTATCCAGAAGCAGCCACGATGATGTCTTGCCAATGGAATGGGAAGACAGGTGGGTCCGCGAATATAAATGGCCGTGAAATGCCAAGGGTCGTAACTCGAGAATTTTCTATGAAACTG
>CAJHNH020006476.1:0-12222 GCA_905116865.2 Candidula unifasciata | reverse complement strand
CTAATGTTGTACTTGTCATCGCTACTGATATAACATAAAATTAATGATAATAATTGGCTCTAAGTGTCGTGGTGTCTGCAACTCCAGGTTACCATATAAAATACTTATGGGTATTGATGAAATTGCTTCTTTCTTCAGTTCATATAAAAGAAAACATTATTCATCGTGTTGAACATATTAGTAAGGCAGTAAGTAGTTCTTGAAATAAAATGTCACTGAATACAATAAATCTAATAATAGATTTTCTGTTTATTTTATGTAGGGATAGATTCACTTTAAAACAAACACAAAGTCAAGGTACAGTTTTCTAATGATGTCTTTTTATCTTTTTTTGGCTGGCAACGGATTGCAGACCCTGGGTTGGTGATGGTACACCTATTGCCTCCTAAAAAAGTTAGTATGATGTGAAGTTCCTTCGAAGTCGCAGTGCATCTGCCTGAGAGGCAGGGAACCAACAGTCTACATGCAAATTATTTAGACCTGTAAAACGGATGTGCGTGCAACATTGAGTTCCTGGAACATGACTAGAGTCTAGAAGTGGACAAACAACCGTAACTTTCCGCCGGGGTTTACAGCCAGTGAACATGAAGGAGGGGAGGAGGGGGAAGAGAATGGCGTAAAAAGCAACTTAGAAGTCTGCTAAAGTTGAATGTGTTGGGCCGGGGGAGGGGGGGGGGCGATAAATCAGCCTAGCTGTAAACCACAACACAGTGTTTTAACTGCCCTTGTCAGGGTGAATGTAGAAGAAGATGATGACAGTTTGACGATCCTTGAGTACTAGTGTTTGATTTTAGCTGTCGGTGGTTGTGGTCCTACAATGATACGAGAGTTGCACTGTGGAAGAGATTAAGGCCTCACTATCTGATATCCCTAACTGTAGCCGTGGGAACAGTGTAGCCAACCTTCTTTGTGAGACAACCCACGAATTTATTTTCATTTTGAATCTTTACTCTTTTTTCGACCTATCTCGGGGACTCCGAGATTTCGTAGGGAATTCACGGGTAAGTTCAGTAGTATAGGGGTGTTAGGCTGTGAAATGAATACCGACTAACACTAACCCTAAACATCCCCCCACCCCCTTTTTCCCTTTTCTCCTCTTTCTTTTAATGTCGAAGTTTCCCGAGAATACCCTACGAAATCACGGAGCTCCTGATAAGGGATAATATAAAAGAAATGAACCTTCATTTTAACCAGTACCATCAATCTCAGGTGCCGTCGTGGTCTAACTCGCCTGCGGATGCGAAGTTCATGGGTTCAGATTTAAACGGAGCCTGATGTCCGCATCCCCCCCCCCCCTTCCCCTAGAAATGACCTTAGCTCCCACCTTCTACGTCGATCCAGGCCCAAATGTTTAAAGTTAGTTGCGTATCCTTTTCAGGACGTTGCAGAACCAACCCCAGCATTTTTTTTTTTTTTTTTGGCTGTTATGGTTTTTCTAGGCAAATTTTTCGTCTAGTAGTTTGCCACTGCCTACCGGATGGTCGGTTCTCGATACCACTGTCAAAACCAACGCACGGCGCAAGGTCTGCAGCTGGGATCGAACACAGCACCCCGGCATTACGAAGCGCGTTCGCAACACCTATGCCACAGACGACGAGAGGCTTAAATGGGTACCAGTTAACGTCCTAGGAATAAAGGCGGCCGGGGTGATGTTGACCACATCACCCAGCGAGTGACGTTGGTCTACAAAATATATGTCTAGCACTATATGCCCAAATTCCCGAAGGAGCAGAATTGTGTCCTTTAGTTTACTTACTTACGTAATTGCTGGCCATCAATCTTCCCACCCGGATTCCGTAATCCCATTTTTGGGGAGCGACAAGAACAGAGCCACTGCCCCCCCCCCTTTCCCCTCCCCAAACAAGCAGGGCGTAACAGGCGGCTAGTTTGCGGTGTTTTCATCGAAGTCGGAATGCATCTGCCTGAGACGCTAGAAACATATAGATCAGCCAGTTCTACAAACATTTTGTGATCAAAACTAAAGTTCTCGAACATGGCAAAAGTCCAGAAGTGGACGAACAACTAAAACTTTCAGCAGGAGTTTACAACTGGCGAATGCGAAAAAAGTTGCAGGACGTTGCAGAACCAACCTCGACATTTTGTTGACTAGGTTTTTTTTTTTTTTTTTTGCAACTTTTATCTTCAGTAGTTTGTCATTGACTACTAGAGGGTCGACTCTCAACACAACTATCGAAATCGTCCTCAGCTTGAATAGAAATATGTACCTCGGAATTACGAAGCGGGCTCGTAAACCCAAAGCCACAGACGCTGACAGAAAAAAAAGCAAGAAAACATCAACAAATACTGGGCTTTTCCACGTCTAGTCACTCGTGCAGCCTTACCCTCGACCTATGATCGTTTGGTCTTCGATCAGCCATCGCCAAAATCGTGAGACGGCCGACATTTTAAGATGAGCACTTAACACGAAGTGTCAAGGTCACTGTGAGACAGGTGTGAGCAGGTGTAAAGTCGTAGACACGTGAAAGGGAAGGGGAGAGGGAAAGGGGGGTTCATAATCATGTAAACTGTGTGGTGTTGGGTGTGAGGCAGGTTTACATTGATGTTGCAAACTGTTAACATTGTTGTGTTCCATTTGTTGCTCTTCCCACGATCCTTGGGGTTGAAAGGTCATTTAGCCATTTTTTTGTTTAAATTACCTTTTTCGGGGATTTCCATGTATTAACTCTCAAATTACTGGGTTTTTTTTTTTTTTTTAGTTTTTCTACTTTAATGACGGAACGTACTTAGTAATTCCCAGGTGCCGGGTCATGCAACCAGATTGTGACGGGTACCATCAGTATTGGAACTCTGCGCTGGCTGCTGAAGGGGATGACGGAGCACACATGGGAATGCCCCGAGTGCTGTGATGTCAATTCTTGACTCAACTCAACTCAGGTGCCGGGTTCTATTCCGGCTGTGGTAGATTTGACAGCAACCCGCCTTGTACCGAGAGCCGACGGTTAAGAAAGGAATGGCAAACTAATGAACGTAAAGTTGCCAAGTGAAATCAATACAAACAGCCAAAAAACTGCAGGGTTTTCTTTCTCCTGCAACTTCCTATAGGACAACCGCAGCTAATGTTGATACATCACTGTATAGGACCCTTTCCCACGGCGTCAGACATAGAGGCTCTACAGCGTTAGGTCAATAATTCAGAGACCAGTCTGCACTCAGTGGATGATGTGGCCACCATCACACAGGTGGACTTTACTTCCCATGTCTTTCCTCGTACCCATTTTTAGGTTCGGTTGATCTGGGAGCCAGGGTCGTTGTTGAAAATATAACTGCCTGGCTCTTTTCGAGTTTAAACCCAAGATCTTCGGATCCGAAGGCCAGCGTCTAGCCGCTACACGTCGGTGGCTGTTAAGCCTCTAATGTGGGAAACTGTAAAATTAGACATGTAGCAGCTGACATGAAGGTATTGAGTTCGAATCCACACCATTGTTTTTATTTTCTTCGTAAAGTGGCTGGCCGAGTAGCAGGATTGTTCCGCTCCCATGCGGGAGTCTGGGCTCGAGTCCTCAACGTTCTGGGACAAGTCCAAAGTCCAGAGGTGGACGAACAATGGGTATTAGGCAGAGTTATGGAAAGTAAAGGTGTCCCGCGTGATGGTGACCACATCGCCTATCAAAGTAAATCTAGCATCATATACCACAAGCGCCACGGGCATAAAAACGGCCATAATCGACCTATGACCGAACATACAAACAAATAAACACACGTATGTATATGCGTATACTCGGCGGGCTGCGTGGTTTCGGGGTATGGCATCCACCTCGAGTGCTGGGGGTACCGTGATAAGCCCTGGTGAAGGTTGGGATTTTTTCACGTTGACTTTTACTAATTTCCTCTGGTCTCTGGCTAGTAAGACCGGACGCCCGTGTGTATTGTTGCGCACGTAAAAAATACATTGGCAGTTGGAAATCCAAATAAGTAGCGCTGCCCGCGCAAAATTTGGAGTTAAAAATCTACCCAAACTGTATTTTAGAATCCTCCTCGATGCAACGTGCGTTGGTGCACTGCGCTGAGATTCTTCAGACTCAGGCTTGAGTTAGAAATAGAACGGAGCACTTATGGGTTTACGTCTGTGTGCCATGATGTTGATCCATCGACTAAACACACAAACACCCAACACACACTATATATATATAACAAAAAGGTAAAGTCAGGAGATGTGAACCAGCGTCATTGCACACGGTTATAAACCAAAAGTGCTCTGCCACTAGTATGGTAAGAAACTGTCCGCCTGTGTCGCTGTTCGCACGTAACTCTGTAGCTACAGCGACGTTCGTCCATTTACACCAGAGTGTCAACTCTGGTACCCATTTCCTAGAGGCTGGGTGAACCCCGGGAACCGTTCGGTTTCGAACACCGGCCGTCGGCTGCAGAGAGTCGCAGTTGGATTTGAAAGCCAGTCTCCTATTGACTAGGCTATATATATATATACATATGTATATATATACATACAAAATTCGATCTTCGATTTCATCACATTACCGCCCTTCTTTGAAGTCGGTTTACTTCATGCATCACTAGCTGTCATGTTTGCTGTTAACACGCTTAACTAGATCCCTGTTTTCTTTGTTCACGGAAACCTGATTTCTGCTTCCTGGTCGATGTTCATTACCCAGAGACCCCGGCAAAAACAGCAAGCGATAGACAATGGCAACAGCCGGAACACGACAGGCCGCCATTGACTTTCGGTTGGCCCACGTGTGAATGAGTGTAAGCTGGAGGAAACCTTTCACCGCCAGATGACGCTTGTGTAACAGAGTGACTGTGTTGTCTAATAGGTAGTTGTCAAGGTTACACAATATTGGGAGTGATCTATTGAATAAGCTCAAGAATTTGGTAACGACTGGATGATTGATGGCGGGACGGGCGTGGGTCGGGGGGATGAACATGGGGAAGGTGAAGAAATGGATTCAATCTAATCCTAAGAATAGCAAGCGACTAAGTTTATAGATTTGCCTAAACCCAGAATTGATTTATTTAAAACAAGTTTAGCATATTCTGCTGCAAGCAATCCCCTACTCTTTTACCCGCAATCATTTATGCCATCTTAAATGTAGTTAATAATCCACAATGCATTGCTAGTTTATAAATAATTACAGTGTGTATGATTTGTATGTATGCGTATATATGTGACATGCATGCGTGTGTAGGCTTGTTTGTGTATGTATAATTCTGTGTACGTATTAGTGTATGTATGGGTAACTGTAAAAGTTTGTGTGTACGTCTTTGTAGGTCTGTGTGTGTGTGTAAGTGTATGTCCTGTGTGTGGCCGTGGGTCTGTGTGTCAGTCTAGCGTGTTTGTCTGTGTGTGTGTGTGTGTATCTGTTTCTATCTGTGGCTGTGCGTGTCTGTGTGAGTATCTGTGTGAGTCTCTATGGGTGTGTCTATTATATAATGTCTGTGCGTGTGTGTAAGTGTTTGTGCATTTGTGAGTGTATATGTCTGTCTGTCTGTCTGTCTGTCTGTCTGTCTGTCTGTCTGTCTGTCTGTCTGTCTGTCTGTCTGTCTGTCTGTCTGTCTGTCTGTCTGTCTGTCTGTCTGTCTGTCTGTATGTATGTATGTATGTATGTATGTATGTATGTATGTATGTATGTATGTATGTATGTATGTATGTATGTATGTATGTATGTATGTATGTATGTGGAGTCGCTAGATGATGATGATGGTAGAGACGAGTGCAAAAGGTCCACACAGCTTTCTTGAGATTAACGACTAACAGCGTTATCCACGGGGTTGGAGAGTATGTGAGATCCAAGTGTAACCACGGTGGAAAGAGTCCCGGGGTAGTTGAGTTAGTCAGTGCGAATCAGTCTGTGATTGAGTTAGGACGTGTGATTCTTCTTCTTTTCTTTTTCTTCTGCTGTTGCTGACGCTGCAGCCGCTGCTCCTCCTCCTCCTCCTCTTCCTCCTCCTCCTTTTTATTCTCAGCCTTCAACGGATATAAACTCCTGGTTGTTTCTCGATTTCGGGACTTTGGTCTTTGAACTTAAGTCTGTGTGCACATCTATTTTACAGATTTGTCCTATCTGTATGCAGATTGTTGGTTCCTCGCCTATAAAAGAGATGCACTTAGACTTCTTTTAAGGAAACACTCCTAATGTATCACCTCTATACGACATGCTTGTCGGTGGAAAGGAGGGCGGAGAGGGGGGGGGGGGAGACAGTAGGTCTATCTCCCCCTCCCCTAAGAAAAATGAGGATGCGGAACCCACACGGTGACGTCTTGTGTAAAAAATCACCTGTCGCATCCTACTTTCCGTACTACGCAAACCATTGTTGTCATAACAACCTTGTGTCTGTTACGGCTGCCATACTTATAACTTTTTAGCAGGTCAAACAGGGTATCTGGGATTTGTCATGTTGGTCTGCCACCCAGGATAAAGCTCGTGAAGTCTCAGAAGGGATCAAACCTTCACGTAGTAACTCAGTTTGGGGAAAAGGGGGTCGGGTGGGGGGGTGGGGGGGGGGAGACACAAAGACAGGCCGCAGTTGAATCAAAAGTGGTAAATCGGAATTATGAAACCTCGTGAATCAATACCTAGGCTGCAGAGTTTGGAAGAGATTTAAACAAACGTAAATTACATAAATCATGTACTTCATCTACTGCATCGTGTAGCTGGGTGTTCTATTGCAACCACATACCAAAAGCTTTTGTTGAACAACATCGTAATTCGAGGCAGTGCCAAAAACAGAAGAAAGAAAAAAAAAGAAGAAAGCACCGTGAGAAATTTGGTAAACAAATAAGAAATATTTGATTTCAAATTGAAAAGAGCAACATAAACACGAATTCCTAACTGTTACTTGTGGATAAACAGCAACAAATATTTGTTGATGTCAGAATCACATACACATCTGCGTGAGGTAAGAGCTTTTTGTGCCCTGTTCCACGCGTATTTGAAGAGGAATAGTATATTAATGTTGTTTCTTACACCAACAGTGCTGGTGTTTGAACTCCTTTCTTTTGCTGGTGTTAATGTTCACTCATAATGCTGCATGCAGTTGTTGCTTTTCATTTTCTCCTATACTGCAGTTATAGTGATTGATTTATTCTTATATTGTCGCTACTTTAATTGATTGTGTCCTATTTTGTTGTTAATTCGTTGATCAGATCTAAAGGTAAAGTCGGGAGATGTGAACCAGCGTCATTGCACACGGTTATAAGCTATAAGTTTGCTGCCACCAGTACGGACAGCTGATAAGAATTGTCCGCCTGTGTTGCCGTCCGCACGTAACTCTGTAGCTACAGCGACATTCCTCCAATTACCCCAGAGTTTTCCTCTGGTACCCATTTCCCAGAGGCTGGGTGAACCCCGGGAGCTGCCCGGTTTCGAACACCGACCGTTGTCTGCAGCGAGTCGCAGCTGGTTTTGAAAGCGAGCTTCTTCGACTACGCTAACGCGGCCCCTCGGGGGCGGTAAAACGACCCAAGGGAATATACGACTCGTCATCCCCTTGTAGGATGCAATGTTTGGTTATTTTGAAGCCCCACCCTGGCTTTTGCGGGGGGCTCTAAAAATAGCTAAACGGCTGAACGGGATTCCTGGGACCTCTCCAGGAGTTATCCTCATCCGCATGGTAGCACTTTGTGTCACCGGGTGTTTGTCGCTTGTGTGATGTCCTGGTGGGGTAGAAAGTCAGTCAGTCAGTATTATTATTATTCCTTACGTCCTTTTTAGGACGTAATTTTTTGTTATTCGCAGCCCCACTCTGGCTTTTGCTAGGGGCCGCAATATAGGCAGGCCATCAATATGGCCAATTGTCTGAAGGCGGTTTCTGGGACCTCTCCTCGGTGATCCTCATCCACATGCTGGCACATTGTGTCATCGGGTGTTTATCGCTTGTGTGATGTCCTAGTGGGGTAGAAAGTCAGTCAGTCAGTACCTACGCTTATTCAGTCATCTCCTTGTAAGATGCAATTTTGCGTTATTTGAAGCCCTACTCTGGCTCTTGCCAGGGACCGCAATATAGCCCGACCATAAATATGGTCTAATGGCTGAACGCGGTTTATGGGACCTCTCCACGGGTGATCCTCATCCACGTGGTGGCACTTTGTGTCATCGGGTGTTTATCGCTTGTGTGATGTCCTGGTGGGGTACAAGCAGATAGATAGATAGATGTCAGTCAGTCTATCGGTACAACTGATATATTTACCACCTTCAGAGCGGTCGGGGTATGATGGGGTTGGGGTTGAGAACTAGAGGCTGTAGATGTGCATAACTGGTCCAGTTGCCATAAGCTGTGCTTAGTAAGGTCAGGGGAGGGGTCCGAGCCGCTCTGGATGTTATCAGCTTAACGGGAAAATTTAGAAAAAAAAAAGTGGGGGGGGGGGGCCCTGATGAAATGGTAACAATGCAATCTGTATATATATATATATATATATATATATATATATATATATATATATATATATATATATATATATATACATATATCATTTTCACTTTAAAATGGACACTTCGAATCAAACTGGACAATTTTCAAACCACCTAGGACGTTTTTCAAATCAAAGCGGACTTTTTTAAAGTCACATAGGATGTTTTTCAAATCAAACTAGACGATTTTTAAACCACCGAGGACGTTTTTCAAATCCCATAGGACATTTTTCAAGTCTGGTGGCAGAACTGAGAACTCAGTAACAGTTATCATTAGGGTACTTGTAACTGCTACAACAACCGGCTGTAACCTGCAGTCCTCTGCGTGTAAGAACCTCCACAAAATGAGGTGGTCCTTATGCAGGACTAAAAGCTTGATGGCTGAAACTAATTCCCGGAAAGGTTAACCTGGTCAACAATTGTCCCAAGAAATCAAACAAGTCGCCCAAAAGACGCAAAAATCACAGCTCTCTCGTAAACAGTTAAAACGCAGTTACAACTAGAACTTTTCAAAACATGTCAGAGGAACGAAAATACTGTAGAATCCAACTCATTTCCATGATTGACTTCGAGTTACTTAGAGCAAATCTGTCTGTAACATCGATTAGGTGAAGGCTCTCACAAATAACGAGTATTTTCCAGCCAGATGTTGACTCGCAGTAGAAGAGCTGAGAAGGTTGGGTGCGAAAGGGAGAGCAGTTCCCGAAAATTACGTAGTAGGCTTCTCTTATACAAAGACACCCCCACCCCTCTCCTCTCCATCCACACCCTGCGCCCAGATGGCAGACTGGCTCGCCGGTAGACGACTTCGTCGCTGATCAGGACACTATTTTGGGTATGTCTTCTTTGATCGCATCAACACTGCAGGAGTAGTTCTCAGGGCTCGCGGTGGCGCCCATTGCTAAGCCAATTTATGTAGCGCACATAATCTGGTCACAATTATAACCTAAAGCTTCCCCTTCGGCGATGCTAGTTGAGCATGACGAATTTTGTTTTTGGAATCCCCTCCCCTTTTTTCCAGTCCTTTTTGTCTCCTTTGGTCCCCTCATATTTTATCCAACACAATGGTGATATATTAGATTCATCTTTACAGTAAAGGTAGCTCTGTGGCTAAGTCGATGCAAACGATTCGTAATGCCGGGATGCCGGGTTCGATCCCAGCTGCGGGCCATGCGCTTGCGTTGGTTTTGACAGAGGTATCAAGAAAGCCGACCGTCCAGGAAGAAATAGCAAACTACTGGACGTAAAATGTGCCTAGAACGTCCTGTAAAGGATACGCAACTAAGCTTAATACAGTAAATAACTCTTTTTCACTCTTTCAGGCGTATTGGGCATCTAGGGCTAGACTTATACTTAATAGACCAATCAGCGTCTCTATGGGCGATGCCGGTCACCTTTACTTTCCAGGATATTCATCAGGTACAGATTTAAGGCTATGAAGACCAGCGAGCCAAGGTCATGTTTGAAATAAGTTCCCCACTGTTTGAACACACGACCTTCGATCCGCAGGCAAGCGTCTAGCTGCTACACCACGACGGCTTCATAGATTCATGTATAGCTTATATACTTTATGGAAAATTCCCCGTGAGGTTTTCATGGATCCACCTGGGGTGGCGGGGGGGGGGGGGGGGTGGTGTAGGTCAACAGCATCCCTCACAAATCTATATATATAAAAATCAATGTTTGTGTGTTTGTTTGCCCCATATAGACTGGGAAACTACTGAACCGATTTAGCTGAAATTTTCAGGATATGTTTGTTTTGATACCGGACGTTGAACCATCATGGTTTGAAATTCAACCTGTCACTGTTAGAGATATGTGACCACAATTTAAGCCAAAATATTCGAAACTAATATTTATAATTTTTGTGATTTCTAATTATAGCCACGTTAGTAATTGCGCAATTGCGTAATTGGTACAGCAAACAAGAATATCTTTCTATTTGCCACAATAACCATATTGAACACGATTTCTATTTTCTGTTTTTTTTTTCCAAACAACCTTTGATGGGGGGGGGGGGGGGGGGGGGGGGGGGGGGGCAATCAAGGACTATCTCGACGTTGGCGCAGACAGTGACTGCGACATTAACTTCATTAACCGTGTTAGACACGTGCGATTTTTATTGTTGTGCCGTTTCATTAATATATCTGGAGTATCTGTCTACGAGAAAACAATTGCCTGCGGTTTTGAATTGTGTTTTAATCGGGACACAGTAGTAGGGACACACAGCTCTAATAGTTAACTTCTCTTTTCGTTGATCCGATTAAGTGGCTGCTTGGTCGAATGGTTAAAACACTGGGTTCCTGTGCGGGAGACCTGGATTTGAATCAGCAGTAGTTAATTTTTTTTTCTACCCCCGACTAAAATAATACCCTCATCTGCTCTGTCGTGGCTAAGAATAAATTTGTTAAGAGATGGACTTGATTGCATTCATGATGTTGAAAAAATGTTCTCATGAGAGAACGGGGTGCAGAGTTATGAGGTAAGTCGGATTATCTTTACAGCATTCCGGACACATCTACAGGCGCTCAGATTCCCTTCTCAACAAGTTCATCAGCGTCGCGCGGTTAATAGAGCCAATCCTATATTGGTTAACAAGACTGCGCCCGGTATGAGAATTACACTGAGGGTCCTTTTGTCCTATTTGACCCTCAACACAAAACATAAAGGCAATAATAAAACAATGCGTAGAAAAACATGAAACAATAAAACCCTATAACACCATGAAATGGAAAACAACATAGGTAATGTATTCTAAACATATTTTTCATTTCAGCTGGATTAACGACCAAGCCCTCTAAGGCTGACAAATTTGCGTCTGTTCCCCGAGTTAGGGAACAGGGGCGCCGGAATACTGGAGAACATAGCTTCTTTGAGAGACAAGCCCCTTCCACGTCGACCTCTACAAAACTCTGATGGAGACCCTATTCCCCCCTCCCCTTTCCCTTTCCCCAAGTGTAAGATTGCTAAGGCACCTTCTTCCCCACACGCACGTGCATACACACGCACGTGCATACACACACACACACTAACACTCACTTATAAGCCATGTATGGAAGTTACATTGTTTTGTTATAAACAAAGAACCCTTTTATATGCCTTCAGGAGTATTAGGCAAACAGTTCGCAATCTAAGCTAACATTGCGTCCACTGCCTTTACTTCCCATGAATTGTCCCTGCTACCCATTCAGAGCTAGGGTCCATCTATGAGCCAAGGTTATCTTCAGAGAAAAATAAATAAAGACATTATGGGAACATGTAGGAGGAGCAATGAATAAAAATGGAGAATTTGTGGTTCTTTAATTTTATGCTACCACATCTCGTCGGCTTCGAGACTTGGTAGGAAAATCCCAAGAGCGTCCAATAGTATAGGGGTGCTGGGGTTTAGGCGTAGCAGTCCTAGCTATTCATGTAACACTAGGCCTAACCCTAACAACCCCCCCCCACCCCCATTATATGGTACTGTCCAGGGAAACCCCTAATTATCCCTAGGAATTTCTTATGTCTTTCTTCTTCTTCGCGTTCACCAGCTGTAAACTCTGGCGGAAAGTACTGGTTGTTCATCTACTTCTGGACTGTAGTCCGGTTCCAGAACCTGAGTGTTGCGTGTGCATCCGTTTTACAGATCTTACTAATTTGTATGCAGACTGCTGGTTTCTTGCCTCTCAAGCAGATGCACTCCGACTTTGAAGTAAGCTCACAATGAGTCGACTCTTACGACACGCTTTTGGGTAGGCAGTGGGTCTATTCTTGTTTTCCCTATAACAGGGCCCCAAAACCCACACGGGGAGACTTCCATGTTAAATCTCTCTAAACCGGCGATACGTTGTCGTAT
>CAJHNH020006475.1:2500-12225 GCA_905116865.2 Candidula unifasciata | reverse complement strand
TAGCTAACAACTAACTACTATCTTTTTTACTTAGTCAGTTTTTTTGTTTGTTTATTTTTTCTCTAACATCCTAAGTAGAGCAAGATCAGAGAATATGTCTTGTCCTACAGGTGCTCTTAAATAATCAAGAATGAGTTTCTTTCTGCTGAAAAATCTGTCACAGCTGGCAGTGGAAACTGCAATGGTTAGCATTATGTGAATAGAAATGCGAAGATTATTCTAATACGTTCTCATCTTTATATTGAACAACGAACTTGAACAGTTCTTCAGGTCGTGTTATCTTTATATTGAACAACGAACTTGAACAGTTCTTCAGGTCGTGTTATCTTTATATTGAACAACGAACTTAAACAGTTCTTCAGGTCGTGTTATCTTTATGTTGAACAACGAACTTGAAAAGTTCTTCAGGTCGTGTTATCTTTATGTTGGTACGAATAGACAGCAGCATTATGTCATTCAAAATCTTTTCAGATAGCTGTTACCCATCAATATCTGAGCTGTAAAGTTCACAGAAAATATTTATACTTCTGCTTTAGTTCCGTATCCAATAAATAACAAAGTCCATCAAAATCGAGGAGGAGCCTAAACTTTGCATCTGTGTCATGCAAATGAGTACACCTTTCATCTGTTTCTCTGTAAGACAGAAGAGTGTTACCTACATGATCCTATCGACTGTCTCTTTCTCCATTAATCCATCATCTATTGAGTTCTTGCTAGAAATTCGTTTCTTTCGTCTCCTGCACTTTTCTACTTAAACATTCTATTCTTCACAGAGATTTTGTCTATTTTCTAGTGATTCACTGAGCACTCTTCTTGTTTCTCATTAAAATTATCTAGGGGGCTGCGTAGACTCGAGGCATGGTGTCCACCTCGAGTGCTAGAGGTTTGGGTTCAATCCCCGGTAAGAGCTGGAATTTTTTCACATGGACTTGGACTTCTAGTAATTCCCCTTGGTCTCTGGATCGTGAGAACGGACGCTCGCTGCATTGTTGTAAAACATCCCTTGGCAGTTTAAAATCGAAAAGAGTAACCAAACGGCGCTGCCCAGGAACAATTTGGAGTTAATAATATACCCAACGTATTTCAGGATACTCACCGGTGCTACAGAGCCTGTGCTTTGTGCTGAGCTTCTTCGGACTCAGACTTAAGTTAGAAGAACAACGCAGCACTTATGGGTTACACTCGTGTGCCACGTTGTTGATCCGTGGTTTAAAACCTCAAATTAGAATAATCTGTAGTCGCTTTTGAACTCGGTCAGAGCAGATAAACATCTTGTCCTCAACTCCTTACAATGTCAGAAAATCAAAACTCAGCCTGCGATTACACAACCGCGTTGCCTCACGTTTTGTTTCAGTGGTCTTATTTATATTGTCTGTCATGTCCTGGAAGACATACGGTATGTTATCAAGGTACTTGTTGACAGAATTTACAGCAACTGTCCATGTAAATCTAGTTTCAGACTCTGAGAGGTCAAAAACGACCTGTAGTTTCAATAAGCAAAAAAAAAAAAAAACCGTGCTATAGTGGAGCCATGATTGTCTTGCTGGAGTGATTCTCTGTGTCTCACAAAGAAACAGTTTGAGTTGCAGGAAATTTTATTCATTGGAGGATTCTGTGAAGATATCACGCCCTTTCAAATGAACGAATGATGCATGTCTTGGGATTGAAAAGAGTTAAGAAGCATGTATTAGGCACTGTTGCACAAATTATGATTTTCTTTGGCTAGACTACTGAATACGTTACTTGTTTAGGCATTGTTGCTCTTTTTCTGCCTCTTTGAATCAGTCTGGGTTTTGAGTTATTTTACGTCAAAACATATTTACGATTTATAGCTGTCTACAATGTGCTCATTATTCTCCGACCAAAAGTTTGTAAAGTTACTGTCAAATGCTTAAATCTACTCTCTCTCTCTCTCTCTCTCTCTCTCTCTCTCTCTCTCTCTCTCTCTCTCTCTCTCTCTCTCTCTCTGTCTCTCTCTTTTTCTGTCTCTTTATTTCTTTCTCTCCCGCCTTCCCTCTTATCGTTCTTGCCATATTCTGTTTAAGAGTCTTAAATTCCAGCAACGCCCAAGCTAAGTAAATAAATGATTACCTCAACATGACCTTGCTGTGTTCGTAAATTTATTAATTTTGCCTTTAATTTTGACCTAAAGTCACTTGTCATTTAACAGATAATTAATTTTAATTCCAGTCGACTTAAACTGGCATTGACCGTAGCAAGAGTCATCCTACCAATCATTGTGTAGCAGGGGCCGTAGCTAGAGTCATCCTACCAATCAGTGTTTGGCATGGGCCGTGGCTAGAGTCATCCTACCAATCACTATTTGGCATGGGCCGTAGCTAGAGTCATCTTACCAATCACTATTTGACATGGGGTCGTAGCAAGAGTCCTCTTACCAATCACTATTTGACATGGGCCGTAGCTAGAGTCATCTTACCAATCACTATTTGGCATGGGCCGTAGCTAGAGTCATCTTACCAATCCGACAGGTTGCTGCCGACTCCCTACTGAGAGGACTTGTTTTTTCCCTAGCTCTTACTATTTGGATTTTTTATTTTAATTGTGCCTGTGAGCAATAGTCACGTCCTACTCTCGTCAATGAGTGTATGTATGGTGCCGTGTCTTGTGTGTGTGTGTGTGTGTGTCACTATTTGGCTACTGCGCTTTTGAGTATGCGTGCTGAATCTTAGTAATACAGTGAGATGAGTAGTTTGGATAGCCTCTACTTCTCGCTTAGCACTTCCTCCCCTTTTCAAGCTTCTTCTACAAGTCTGTCTGTCCGACTTCCCAAGTTCAAGGTTCTCTTTCGTGCAAAGATCTTTGGGGCTCCCTCTTCGTCTGCCTGTAATCAGGTCGTTTACTTTTCTTCTGACTTCCTTGTGTTCACAAATCCGTCCTCCAGCAATAGTAATTACTGCTGGGATGACAGTTTATGAACCCTCACATTTGCTTTCCCCTCTTGAACTTAACACTAGGCACTGCCAGCTTGGCCTTTGAGCCGACGGCAAAAATGCAAACTCTTCTGCCAGTCTGTGGCCGTTGCTTTTTCTTCTCAGGGAGAGACTTAGGTTAAAGTATATAGGTTTCGTTACCGACAGCTTCTAGAGGAAAAGAACCGTGCATGGGCTTGAGAAGTCAACTTGTGAACTGTCTACTTTCTTCGTTACGGAAGTAGTTTTTCTTGACCAACTTGGTGTGTTATTAACTGATTTGTAGATTTCTTAAATGGCGCTTCTAGCCGTCTGTCTTCAGTCTTAGTCGGGGAGCCATTATTTGATTCTAAAATGATCGCTCGCGTGCAACTTTCTGATCTTTTGGTGACTTCTTCTACCATCAATGATGACACGCATTTCTAACGCAGACTTCTTGTGTTAGCACTTCTCTTAGCACGAGTGTATGCTTGATTTGCTGAGACAGCAGTTTGTCAGTCTTTCCACAAGGGACTGCTAATAGTCTTTTCTGTGTCCAGTTTTTCGTTGGACACAGGAAAGTAGCAAAGAGGGGGTGACTGTTTTTTTCTCTTCTTTCTGGCTATGAAGCTGAAACTTAAAATTACCAGCTTACCAGATATAAAACTCATCACTATTGGCATAGGCCGCCTTACTTCTTTTGATTGCTACTTCCTACCACTCACGTAGTACACTGCCGTAGTCAAGAGGTCATCTTCTTCACAATCACTAACTACTTGCACTGGGTTGTAGCAAGAGTCTTCTTACAATCTCTATTTGACATGGGCAGTTAGCAAGGAGTCATCTTACAATCACTATTTCTACATGGGGCCCTTCTCTCTTAAGAGTCATCTTCCAATCTTCTTTGACATTCAGCCCGGAGCAAGAGCTTCTTCCTCTTTTCTTCCTCTTACCGCTCACTATTTCACATGGGCCCGTTCTCAAGAGTTCTTCTTCTTTCTTCATCACTATTTGGCAATGGGCCGTAGCAAGACTCTTCTTCTTCTTGCCACTTCTTCTTCTTTACTGTCGCCAAGCTTCTCTCCTTACTTATTCTCTTCTCTTCTTGTTCTTCTTCTAACTTCTTCTTCTTCTTTCTTCTGCTTCTTCTTGTGGTTCTTTGTGAGATCGTCTCTTCTTCTTATTCTTCCTTCTTCGAGCTTTGGGTTCTTCCCTTCTTCAAAGGGATTCTACGTTCTCCTTCTTCTTCTTCCTTCTTCTTCCTTCTTCTTCTTCTCTTTTTCGTTTACTTGCTTAGTTTCAGATGCTTTGTATTATCTTTTCTTTCTCTTTCCATTTTGAGGGAGAGCTCTTTTCCTCTTATTTGCGTCTTCCCTTCTTTTTCTTTTCTTTTTCTTCTTCTTCTTTAAAGTTCTTTTTCTTTTCTCTTCTTCTGTGTCTTTCTTCTTCTTCTTTTCTTCTTCTTCTTTCTTCTTCTTTCTTTCTTCTTCTTCTTCTTCTTTCTTCTTCTTTTCTTCTTCTTCTTCTTCTTCTTCTTCTTCCGCTTCCTCTTCTCTTCTTCTTTTTCTTCTTCTTCTTCTTCTTCTTCTCGTCTTCTTCTTCTTCTTCTTCTTTCTTCGGACTTCTTCTCTTCCTTCTTCTTCCTTCTTCTTCTTTCTTCTTCTTCTTCCTGCTTCTGCTTCTTCTTCTTCGTTCTTCTTCTTACTTCTTCTTCTTTCTTCTTCTTCTCTCTTCTGTCTTCTTCTTCTTCTTCTTCTTCTTCTTTCTTCTTCTTCTTCTTCTTCTTTCTTCTTCTTCTTACTGCTTCTTCTTCTTCTTATACTTCTTCTTCCTTCTTCTTCCTTCTTCTATCTTCTTCTTCTTCTTCTTCTTCTTACTTCTTCTTTCTTCTTCTTCTTCTTCCTTCTTCTTCTTCTTCTTCTTCTTCTTTCTTCTTCTCTTTCTTTCTGTCTTTCTTCTTCTTCTTCTTCTTCTTTATTCTTCTTCTTCTTCTTTCTTCTTCTTCTTCTTCTTCTTCTTCTTCCTTCTTCTTCTTCTTCTCTCTTCTTTCTTCTTCTTCTTCTTCTTCTTCTTCTTCTTCTTCTTCTTCTTCTTTCTTCTTCTTACTTCTTCTTCTCTTCTCTTCTTCTTCTTCTTCTTCATCTTCTTCTTCTTCTTCCTTCTTCTTCTTCTTCTTTCTTCTCTTCTTCTTCTTCTTCTTCTTCTTCTTCTTTCTTCTTCTTCTTCTTCTTCTTCTTCTTCTTCTTCTTCGTCTTCCTTCTTCTTCTTCTTCTCTTCTCTTCTTCTTCTTCTTCTTCTTTTCTTCTTCTTCTTTTTCTTCTTCTTCACTTCTTCTTCTTCTCTTATTCTTCTTCTTCTTCTTTTCTTCTTCTTCTTCTTCTTCTTCTTCTTCTCCTCTTCTTTCTTCTTCTCTTCGCTTCTTCTTTCTTCTTCCTTCTTCTTTCTTCTTTCTTCTTCTGAGCTTCTTCTTTTCTTCTTCTTTTCCTTCTTCTTCTTCTTCTCCTCTTCTTCTTCTTCTTCTCCTTTCTTCTTCTTCTCTATCTTCTTCTTCTTATTCTTTCTCTTCTCTTCTTCTTCCTTATCTTCTTCTTCTTCTTTCTTCTTCTTCTCTCTTCTTCTTCCTTCTTCTTCTTCTTCTTCTTCTTTCTTCTCTTCTTTTCTTCTTCTTCTTCTTCTTCTGTCTCTCCTTCTTCTTCTTTTCTTCTTCTTTCTTCTTCTTCTTCTTCGCTCTTCTTCTTCTTCTCTCTTCTTTCTTCTTCTTCTTCTTCTTCTTCTTCTTCTTCTTCTTCTTCTTCTTCGTTCTTCTTCTTCTTTTCTTCTTCAGTCTTCTTCTGTCTTCTCTTCTAAGTACAAAAATAAAAACATGCTTCTTCTTCTTCTTCTTGCTTCTTCTTCTTTGTCTTCTTCTTCTTTCTTCTTTCGTCTTCTTTTTCTTCTCTTCTTCTTCTTCTTCTTCCTTTTCTTTCTTCTTCTTTTTCTTCTTCCTTTGTCTTGTTCTTCTTCTTCTTCTTCTTCTTCCTTCTTCTTCTTCCTTTCTTCTTCTTCTCTTTCTTTCCTCTTCTTCTTTTTCTTCCTTCTTTCTTCTTTCTTCTTCTTCTTCTTCTTCTGTCTTCTTCGTCTTCTTCTGCTTCTGTCTTCTTCTTTCTTCTTCTTCTCTTCTTCTTCTTCTTCTTCTTCTTCTTCTTTCTTCATTCTTCCTTCTTCTCCCCCTCTCTCCCCCCCCCCTTCTCTTTCTTTTCTCCTTTCTTCTTTCTTCTTCTTCTTCTTCTTCTTCTTCCTTCTTCTCATTATTCTTTCTTTCTTCGTCTTCTTCTTCCTTCTTCTCTTTCTTCTTCTTCTTCTTCTGCGTCTTCTTCTTCTTCTTCTTCTTCTCTCTCTCTTCTCTTCTTCTTCTTCTTCTTCTTCTTCTTCTTCTTCTTCTTTTATGTACTTGCTTCTGCTTCTTCTTCTTTCTGTCTTTCTTCCTTCCTTCGTCTTCTTTCTTCTTCTTCATTCTTCGTCGTCCTTGCTTATTCTGTCTTCTTCCTTCTTCTTCGTCTTTCTTCTTCTTCTTCTTCTTTCTTCTTCTTCTTCTTCTCTTCTTCCTTCTTCTTCTTCTTCTTATTCTTCTTCTTATTCTTTCTTCTTCTTCTTTTCTTCTTCTTCTTCCTTCCTTCTTCTTCTTCTTCTTTCTTCTTCGTCTCTTCTCTGCTTCTTTCTTCCTCTCTATTCTTCATTTTTCCTTTCTTCTTCTTCTTTTCTTCTTCTTCCTCTTCTTATTCTTGCTTTCTTCTTTCTTCTTCCTTCTTCCTCTTCTTTTATTCTTGCTTCTTCTTCTTCTTCTTCTTCTTCTCTTTTCTTCTTCTTCTTTTTTCTTCTTCGTTCTTTCTTCTTCTTCTCTTTCTTCTTCTTTATGTTCTTTAGTCTCTCGTCTTCTTCTTCTCTTCTTCTCATTCTTCTTCTTCTTTCTTTTCTTCTTCTTCTTCTTCATTCTTCTCTTTTCATTCTTCTTCCTCTTCTTCTTATTCTTCGTTCTTCTTCTTCTTCCTACTTCTTCTTCTTTCTTCATTCTTCTTCTTTCTTCTTCTTCTTTTCATTTCTTCTTCTTCTGCTTCTTCTTCTTCTTCTTCTTCTTCTTCTTCTTTCTTCTTCTTCTTCTTCTTCTGCTTCTTCTTCTTCTTCTTTCGTCTTCTTCGGCTTCTCTTCTGGAAGGAACCATCCATAGTCACTTTTATACCTGCCTGTTGTGGTGTGTGTCTATTTCCCTTACTCACCCCCCCCCCCCCATCCCCTTTTCCCAAATTGGGGCTTTGTGATCAATGTGGGGATTTTCCCATTTGATACACTAGGTGTTCTTCAAACACGCACACACACATACACACACACACATATTATATATATAGATTATATATATATATATATATAATATATATATTGGTGGCTCCTATATATATATATTTATATATCATATATATATAGATATATATTATACTATATATATATATATATATATATATATATATATAATATATATATATAATATAGATATATATTATATCTAATATTGGGAGCCCCCATATCCGGACGGAACCATATAAAGTGCTGGGAAGTAAAGGTGGTTCGGCGTGACGCTGATCACATCACATATCAAGTGCCAAGTGTTCTATAACATATAGGCCTAGCCCTATAAGCCCTAAGCCCTGAAGGGAACCGGGTTCATCACTTCATAACACACACTAGCGATTATATATATATAGATATATATATGATTCTATATATATATATATATATATATATATATATATATTATGTAGCATGCAGAGAGGGAGTGGCCTGTTGTTTTCCTCATAGTGGAACCCGTACGTGGGCTGCCTCTTTAGTTTACTACCTTTGTCTTCTTATTTTTCCTAGTCCCTCAGGTGTTACGTTATAATTAGGTGGAAGTGTTACGATTACAGGGAAATGATGCTCTACCTGTGAGTCAGTACCATCGATGTAGAATGTAAACGTTTTGTTATCTTGGTAGTTGATATTCTAAGATTTGGTTTACAAAACTGAAGATCAAATGCAAAGACCGTTACAGCAACGACATTTTCAGAATACTAGTTTTATACATTTCAATATTTGGTGTGTTGAGTACTTGACCGAATAGTCCTTTGTGAATAAGCTATCATCCGTGGTATTTTTTGAGGTTTGTGACTTGATTTATGTAAAGGTCTACCCTCTTTTAGTAGTTAGTTCTTTAGTTAGTGGACAAAACATCCCTACTGCACATCGAGCAATTTAATCCATTATTGCTGCGATCACTCCATTATTGCTGCGATCGCTCCATTATTTCTGCATTCGCTTCAGTATTGCTGCGATCGCTCCATTGTTTCTACGATCGTTCCACTATTTCTGCATTCGCTCCATTATTGCTGCGATCGCTCCATTGTTTCTGCGATCGCTCCATTATTTCTGCGATCGCTCCATTATTTCTGCGATCGCTCCATCGTTTCTGCGACCGCTCCATTATTTCTGCGATCGCTCCATTATTGCTGTGATTGCCTCCTCAGTAAATCCCACAGCATGCAGGGAAATGGTCACATGCTGTAAAGAAGTAATATTGCTCATCATGCCAAACTGAGTTCATCACATACTTTTATTTTAAAAATATTGAAACATATAACTTCATCTTTTTGAAAAATATCAGTTTGTATTTAGTCTTTAATAAATTCGTAAACTGTACTTCAACTTTTTAATTATAAGGAAGGTGAAAGAAGATTCTGTTTAGGAACGGCTACAAGAATACTTAGCTATGCAGATGACATGGATATAGATGGAGGAAATCCACTAGAGATAGTAAAAACACGGATTCATGCCCCCCACCCCCTTCCCCCCCCCCCAAAAAAAAAAAATACGCAAGAAGAATTGAACTAGTTGATTAGACAAAATACCTGGGAATAAAGAGACAGGTGTGGGGTAAAAACTCCGACCACATACAAAGACATAATAAGAAAAAGACATATAAACAACATAAACGTACTCATGTACAAACTTCAACTGCTCCAATACACTAAGAAACTAAAAACTGTATAGAATACAGTTTATAAATAAAGTATACATTGCCCTACAACATCTGCTCAAATCAAATGCTTCAACTCGTAATACTAAGATCAAAGTATATCAAACGCTGAAAAAACCAATGTGGCCTTTATGGCTGTGAAACTAATTAAAGTACAAATGAAAGAGATAAAGCCTTATTACAACTTTGTGAAATCATCAATCTTACGACGAATCTTACTATCCATAGAAAAGAAGAAAAAAAACATAGTCATTGTGGATGGTTCACTGACATGGACTGGAGCGTTTGGAGAGAATGTCAGATGACAAAGAGGCAAGCGTTGTCTGCGCCAAAAATAGTTGACTGGCCGTGAACCACGAGGCAAACCAAGAAGACGATGGACATATGGTTTCCAGGCAGACCAAGAGACACTTAGAGTCAGCTGGAAACGATTAAGAGATGATTGCATGCGGGTTAGGAATAGAAGCAGAAGATGTACACAAAGTAGGCCATTGAAAAACGTTCCACGGGCCACTTAAAACACTCCCGAAATCTGCCACCAAATTAGCGAATTCAGTTTGCAAATCCCGGCCATGTCTTACCAGCAAAAGTGATGCTGTGAGGTCTACACCACACAGTTTGAGAATCATTTGCCTAATGTAACCTCAGATAAAGTTCACCCACACAAACTGTGATTTCCTCATTTTCTCTGAGAATTATGGAAATCTGCAGACGGAGGCTGTTCATGTTTGTTTACTTTTTCTGAACCACATTACTGACCCCTGACCTTCAAC
>CAJHNH020006474.1:0-12226 GCA_905116865.2 Candidula unifasciata | reverse complement strand
CCATCCATGCATCCATCCATTGCATGCATCCATGCATCCAGCCATGCATCCATGCATGCATGCATGCATCATCCATCCATGCATCCATCCATGCATCCATCCATGCATGCATCCATGCATCCATCCATGCATCCATCCATGCATCCATCCATCCATCCATAATGTCGTAACATTATCCATAGACGGTCTTTATGTACGCTGTCAAAAGCTTTCTTAAAGTCCACAAAATTGATATATATATACTTCGCTGCCAGTCATTGCATTGTTCTAAAATGTTGCGTATGGCGAGGATGTGTTTAGTTGTTCCCCTGGCCTTTCTGAATCCTGCTTGTTCTACTCGTAGGCATTTATCTACTCCTTTTTCAAGCCTCATTATGATGATTTTACAAAATATTTTGCTTGGTACCCTCCAATTATTGCAGTCTGTTAAGTCTCCTTTTTTGGGGATTTGGACTATTGTTCCTTCGGTCCAGTCATCAGGCAACACTTCTTTTTCCCAAATATCCTTGAACAATGGTTCTAGAATGCTATATATACTTTTATAGCCAACTGCTATACAGGTTTGGGCGGTGGAAAAAAAAAACGCGCGGGTTGTTCACAAGGGTTCTTTGATCCCACATTCTAGTACTCTTGATAACAATTTTAGCTTGTGAAGTTTCGCAAAATGTCAAAGATTTTTTCCCCGTAACATAATTTATTCTTTTCGCATATAGTTTGAGAACCCCAACTTACCTATTTTCTTCATGTGCACGATATAACCCGACGTGCAGCTATTCGGATGTGTCTGAGAAATGCCATCGCTGATTTCAGACATTCGCTCCCGTCAAACTTCGCAAATGGTTTCTCTCGTAGGTGGGAGAAAATGCACAGAGCTGTCTGTTACTCCGTGTGAGAGAAATGTGTGTCGTGCTTTTCTGAAAGCTTTTAAGTTCTTCCTTTCTTCACGAAGGTCATGTCTTCCTAATCTAAAATATTCTTCTTCCGGCTCGCAGTTCTCTTCTAGCATACCTTTCAGTCCTAGCCAGTTATCACTTTGCTTGGAATCTTAGCAGATAGGGTAAAAGGGAAAGGATATTTAACTAGTACCGATTTTAAATAATGCAGACTCAAAACAAAATATTAAACAACTTATTGCCTGGCATATTTCGCTCTATCTATCTCGTCAGGTGCATTTCTACAGAGTTAAATCCACGTATAATGAAACACAAAATGGATCCTTGTCTCACTTGAATGCATAGTACTGATTTAAACATTTTTAACCGTAGGGTCAAATCAGTTCTGCTGCATGACATAGATACAGTGTGAATAATGGTTAAAGGAGTTAGTAATTGTCTTTTCCTTCACCGGCTGTAAACTGCGGACACAAGTTCTGGTAGTTCAATCCCTTCTGGGCATCACTCTTATTCCAGAACCTGAGCTGTATGTCCCTTTTACGAATTTGTTTTACTTGTATGCAGATTGTTGGTCCCTTGCCTCCAAGGAAGATACAGTCCAACTTCGAAGGATACATCCTTTATTAGTTGACTTGTACCCCATGCTTGTTAGTGGGCGGTGAGTCTATCCTGGTTTTCCACAGCAATGAGGCTTGTATGCAAACTGTGACAGATGTCATCTGATGACTTTTGTCGAATTTGCCAATAAAAATATCGATCAGCGGAGAAGTACAGATAGCTTCATAATATTGTAATCAATCAAGATCGAAAATTCAGCGCTGCAGCTGCCCGGCCTTAATCAGCAAACACAGTAAAAAAGACTACGAAACATTAACGTAAAGAATACACACCAACATTTATTTGTAGCCTAAAGTCTTGCCACAGACACTATCCATAACATCCATTTATTTGGTGGATATAAGATGTAAATTACTGCAGCGAAGCGGAGAGCGGTTTTATCACAGTAATGTCGTTACTCATATATTGCTTGAAGACTGCTAGCATCGATACGTGCGTCGAAAGACATTAAAACAGTTCGTGCTGCAAACAGTACTCAAACATTTTTGGTTCGTAAATGTAACGTGTCGGGACGTTAAAAGCATCAGCTCTGAACACATCTTGTTATTTTGTAGAAGTAAAATGTCACTTTTGGGATTAAGAGCAGAAGGAGGCAGAAGAAACAAATGCTGGTTTCTGCGTCTTCTTCTTCTTCTTATGGTTCATCGGTTGTATACTCCGGTGTTTTTAATATTTCGGTTGTTGGTCCACTTCTTGACTTTAGTCGTGTTCCATAACTTGAGTTTTTCATGTACATCCGTTTCACAGATCTGGCTTATTTGTGTGCAGACAGTTGATTCCTCCTCTTCTCAAATAGATGCACTCCGACTTCGAAGGAAAGACGCCTAATTAGTTGACTTTTACGACATGTTTGTTAAGGAGGCAATGGGTCTATTCTTTTTTTTTTCACACAAGGAGGTAAATCTGGGATATCAATTTGTATAGAAGGTTTTCGTCTTTTAAAGTAAACATACAATTTTTTGGTGGCGCTGTTAAGTATTATAGACGCAAGCAGCAATGTGAATCGATCACTAGTGTAGCAGCTAGACGCTTGCCTGGGGATTCGAAGGTCGTGGGTTTAAATCTGAAAGAGCCAGAATTTCTTTTAAATATGACCTTGGTTTTCAAAGTCGACCCAGCTTTAGTGTAAAGTCCTTGGAAGTAAAGGCGGTCGGCGGATGTTGATTACATCACCCACAGAATGTCGATTAGTCTATAAAATTAAGTTATGGCACTATGCGCCCAGTATGCCTCATGGCGTGTAAACGGGTCTCTTTTGTCTACTCAAATGACATCGCAAATACTATCATAGCGAGAGTTCAAATTAAGTTTTCAGTTGCCATCTTAACTGTTTAATTCCCAGTCGAAACTGTTTACTTTAACAGAAAAGAGACCAGTCTCTGGCAATGCTTTTGGTAGATAAAGCTCGCTAAATGTAGACAACAGTTTCCCCTTATTAAATCACATGTTACCTCACAGGTAGACTGGGAAAGGCCAAAGGGTAAACCTGAGAAAAATTGTTTCTTAACGCCGGATGTGGCGTGCCCCGTAGCGTAGACTTTGCAGTCAAACTGTAGACTAAAGGAGTAGTGCAACTGACATTCTGATCAACCCACGAAGAACAGGTTTGAGGTTTTAACAACAGATCCACATCATGGCACACGGGAAGTAACCCATAAGTGCTCCGTTCTTCTTCTTCTAACTCAAGTCCGAGTGAAGAAGCCCAGAACAGTGCACATGCTCTGTAGCCCCCGGCGGGATCCTGAAATACTTTGGGCGGATTTTTAACTCCAAATGTTGTCCTGGCAGCGCCGTTAGGCTACTCTTTTCGATTCCCAACTGTCAAGAGACCTTTTACGTGCGCAACAATGCACACGGGCGTCCAATTTCGCTACCAAAAGAGGGGGGTTGGGGGGGGGGGGGATTATTAGAAGTCCAAGTCTAAGCGAAAAAATCCCAGCTCTTACCAGGGATTGAACCCAGAACCTTCAGCACTCGGAGCGGACTCAGTGCCTCAAGACCACGCAGCCGCTCCTCCTCACCCCACCCCCTCCCACCCCATGATATGCGGCTTTGGTAGTCAAACGCGTAAAGTCTTCTGTATCGTGTACCGTTGATCCTTACAGTTCTCATTCTCATACCGTGATGTCAAACTGTCAAGGATCTTTTCTCCTGATCTCCATTTGTAACTCTTCTCCTCCAACTGTTTTGATATCATAACAAGTCAAGATTTTCCCTTAGCCCGACTGGCAAAAAGAATATAAATTAGCATTTTCTAATAAAATGCGAAATATAACACAAAAAGTGACTAGTAAGGTGAACAGAGGGAATGTAAGGTAATTTCAATTCCCTCCGTCACCTTTCTAGTCACATTTTGTGTTCAATTTAGCACTTCCTTAAATCAGCTCGACTGCAGTCACGATCTATTTATATTTTCTAGTGAAGGTCATCATTTCTCTTCTGTGGTTATTTTGTTTGTTTCCCTTAATACCTTCGTTATGTTTTATCTGCCCTGGCTCTAAAGTTGACTCAGCCTTGAGTGTGTACTAGGTTTAGTCATGGGGAGTGAAGGCGGCCGGTCTGATGCTGACGACATCACCCACTAAGTGCAGATTGCTCTTCAAAAAATAGATCTAGCCCTACATGCCCAATACGTCTGAAGTCGTGGAAAAGGATCCTTTTATCCGCCAATTGTGTTCTTGAAACTCTTTATAAAACCCCATTTCTTGGGCTTTGAAATACGCGCAGGTTGCAGGACATTATTCATAGTCAAATTGTTGTTGTCTAAACCATGTAGGTAAACTGCTTAGTAGAGGCGCCGACACGATGAAAACATTGAGGCGGTGTGGTGGCGGGGGGGGGGGGGGAGTTGGCTAGAGGGGTTGCAGGTTCTCAGGCACTTACACATTTGCCATGGTAAGGATGGAGGACTGCAGGTGATATGCTAACTTTTTGTGCATAATAATATTAGTAATTTTTATTATGTTCTAAAATGGCACATAAATGAAACAATGTATTTGAAATAATAAAAAAATGAATCAAAGAATATATACGAGATTTTATTTTCATGTTTGGGGAAAATCGCCCATTCCCTATAGTGCTTGCCATTTAAGAATATAGGTATTGTGTAGCTTTGGAAATTAGGTCGAGTTAATCGATGTCACTGTACAGGACTGTATCCCACAGTTCACGGTCAAAACAGACTGAAATGGAAAAAAAAAAAACCACAAACAAAAAACTTAGAAAAGATGCCATTTCCGACTACCACTTTTGCGGTGTAGCAAACTATACCATAAGTGGGTTCGTTGACCTCGAAGTCTTAGGTCTGCATGTCTAGTGCTGTCGCTATGGATTGTGCAAGTTAGGCTCCTATTTTTGCTGCCCACAGGAAAAAACCCATAAATTTGTCGAATATTCGACCGGGTCTCACGCATAAGAGCCCTGCTTTCTTATCTGTTGGACCAGGAAAAGGAAGCAACTATTGTACAATAACTAGCTTCAAAACGCACACAACCGTGCTCATTCAGCATGTGATGCTTTTAACACCAATATAAAAAAATTCAAGGGGGTGCCAATAAGAAACCTTCTTATGTCAGTAGCATGGGATGCTGCAGTAGCAATGAATACTAATGAGGAACTAGCAAGAGCACTGGAATTAAGTAAGAAATAAACCTCAGATACCACCATGCGAATTGATACCATCAAATGTAGACATAAGCCTGGCAAAACAGATTTCACAAAACACTGATCAACTACAAGTAAGGACCATAGCAGAGGAGCACATCAGAAACATTGAAACTGATAATCTAATAATATACACAGATGGATTCAAAAAAAAAAAAAAAGAAGTATGAGCAAGTGTTTATACTCCTTATTGGAAAATACAAAAAATCTTATAAAATCACAGATCATACGTCATTTACAGCGGCATAACGAAAGCTTTGGAAATAGCAGTAAAAAATCCCATTTTGAAACTGACAATAATGATAGATTCTCTTTCATTGGTACAATCGCTAGGAAACGTCACACAGGGAAGTAGATCAGACGTAAAAGAGGAGATATTAACACTAACCACACAACTTAGGAACAATAGGTGTCAGATCACAATAGCATAAGTTCCGGCGCATAAACGCATAGTTGGTAATGAAAAGGCGGATATGTTTGCAAAAAGGAGCACCAGCAGCCATAATAGAATAGAAGCAGGCCAAGGAAATCCGAGGGAAAGAGTCAAATCAAAAAGTATATTTCAGGAATGTGAAAGAGACAGTGCGAAATGAGTGCTACTGCTAGAAAGGCGTGCGAATATTTGAGACAACCCACCCTGACATCACAAATTACAGACAGACGACCTTAAAATTCCAGCAAATAACAAATTACGGAGATTTAGACTTGGGTATGGGAAAGCCAAATTTACAACAGCACCCTTATGATTAGACAGCTTTCGGGAAAACACAACAGACCACTTTCTGCTGATACGCGCTTTTTATAAACAGGAAAGAAAACCCAAGGAAGACTGTTTTTAGAAACTAAATAAGTCACTGACATCAAGGGAATGCTTACACGCTGACAGCAATAAGAACATACAAAAAAAAAGAATTTTATTTGCAGGACACGTAAACAATATTTAAGTCTCTATAGATAAAGATATGATAAGGCAGAGACGGTAAGGTGAAAACATTTAACTGAAGGTGGAGAATATTAAAGGAGAAGGAATTAAATTGTGTGAAACAACCTAAAATGGCCAAGACTGCTTAATTATCTCGTTATAATAGGGATATTGAGAAGGTGTCCCATATACAAGCTAAAGACTCAGACTAGAGACCGGCTACGTCAAAATCTGAACCCAAAGCCTTCTTTTCTGATCCACAGGCGAGCGCCTGGCCACTGCACGACGGTGTCTGCCTTGAGTGTATGTGTACATGCATATGCATATATGTAAGCAAACACGTGTGCATGAATTTCCGCGTGGGCCTGTGCATATCCACACGAGCAGTCCCCTCCCCAATAACCGTCTCACCAGGTACTAGAGTCCCTCTCCAAGCCACTAGTTTTGGTGCAATTAATATTTCTTAGCCAACATAACTGGCACAAAGAAACCAGACTACAATTGTAACCGATGATGCTCGCAGTAGGTTGAATGGTCCGTTTTTTTGTTTGTTAAACATAAATGGATGGATGCAAAGAGTATCCCTAATAAATGTCTTAAGATTAATAAGTATAAGACGCTTTTAACGCCAACAATGCACTCGGTGTATGATATGGTCAATATCAGTTCGGTTGTCTTTGTTTCCAGGACACTACCTGGCACCTATTTTAGGATGCCTGGATCTGGCAGTCATGGTCAGTTTAGGAACAAGTCTGCCTAACTACTGATATGAACCTAAAATCTTCACCCCCAGAGGCGGTTATTGTTACAAAGAGTGACTACAATAAAACTGCTCTAAAAAGAAAACCAACTGTAAATAACTTGGAAAACGAGAGGGGGGGGGGGAGGTGCGTGGCAAAGCATTTATAGGAAGTGTCTTCAGAAAGAGTGATCATCGAGAAATAGCTTGAAGGAGAAAACCAAAAGTAAAATAACTTTGGGAAAAGACCATCTAAACGATATATTTTTAGAAAGAGTGACCATCGTGAAATAGTTTAAAGGAGAAAAACCAGGTTGAAATTACGTGGGGAAAAGACCATCTAAAGGAAATATTTTTAGAAAGACTGACCATCGTAAAATTGCTTGAAAGGGAAAACCAGGGTTAAATAACTTGGAGAAAAGAGCATCTATGGGAGATAACTTCAGAAACGGTGACCACAGTAAACCAGTTTGAGAATGCGTGTCCACAGTCAAATAAACTATGCAGCTCTTGATCTATTTTCTATGTTTACTTGCATTGCCGCTGGCCATCTCTGTCGTTAAATTCCACTGTTGGGAAGGAAGGTGAGATGCAGACAGCCAAGGTGTCTCTCCCAGTTATAATTAAATATGTGTGGATGGATTGATTACGTGAGGCGTGTAGACATACATTTCTGGTGCCTTTACGTGTATGTGTATGTGTGGTATAATTATTCCTATTTTGATAGACTTCGTAGGTTCGGGTCTTGAATAAGCCAAACATTTCGTAAAATGATTGTAGCTCTCAGGCCCAGTAAAGAAAGGGAGACCGGAGTGATGCTGGCCTATTCACCTATCCAGTGGCGAATAGTCTATCACAAATAGGTCTAGCCCTATATGCCCAGTGCACCTAAAGACGTAGAAAAAAAAGTTCTTCACTTCAATTTATTTATGTTGATGGACTTATCTGTTTAATTGTCAATGTGTTTGGATGGGTATTATTTCTTCTTCTTTTCTTTTATTCTTCATCATCTTTTTTTTTTCACTTCTTCTTTTTCATAGTTTCTTCTTCTTCTTCTTCTTCTTCTTCTTCTTCTTCTTCTTCTTCTTCTTCTTCTTCTTCTTCTTCTTCTTCTTCTTCTTCTTCTTCTTCTTTCTTATTATGCTTTTTATTCCTCTTCTTTTTCTTCTTTTCTTCCTTTTCTTCTTCTTCATCTCCCTCTTCTTCTTCGTCGTCGTCTTCTTCTTCTTCTTCTTCTTCTTCTTCTTCTTCTTCTTCTTCTTCTTCTTCTTCTTTTTCTTCTTCTTCTTCTTCTTCTTCTTCTTCTTCTTCTTCTTCTTCTTCTTCTTCTTCTTCTTCTTCTTCTTCTTCTTCTTCTTCTCTTCTTCTTCTTCTTCTTCTTCTTCTTATTATTATTATTATTATTATTATTATTATTATTATTATTATTATTATTATTATTATTATTATTATTATTATTATTATTATTATTATTATTATTATTATTATTCGTCTTCTTCTTCTTCTTCTTCTTCTTCTTCTTCTTCTTCTTCTTCTTCTTCTTCTTCTTCTTCTTCTTCTTCTTCTTCTTCTTCTTCTTCTTCTCCTTCTTCTTCTTCTGGGTTCGACCTAAAAGGGTGGTTGTCACGCTCTGTTTTGATTTAAATTAGCCTGTGATATCAGCGCCTAGCATATCAATTTAAATAGACCCATATTTAGTCGCATTTGTCTTCTTCTAGAGGGAGGTGCCAATGGTGTTAGCTTGTTTATTATATATGTCAGCAGTTCTATCTCGAAAGGTGAATCATCCTTTCTCACACCCCTAGCGGCGTAGGAATATGGTGATATACTCTTATTGTATTGATCTGACGGCACTCGATAGATGATGTGTTTATCGTCACCTCGGCCACTGTCCTTGTTTGTTGGGTGGTCCCCGTTGTGGGGGAAACGAGAATAGACCCACTAATTGGGGTGCTTGCTTTGCTGTCGGAGTGCGTCTTTCTGAGAAACAATGAATTAGCCTGCATCCGAATAAGTCATTTTTGTAAAACGGATTTGCACGCATCACTCAGGTTCTGGAATAAGACTAAAGTTCAGATGTGGACAAACAACCACAACTTGCGTTTACAGCCGGCGAACAAAAAGAAGAATAAGACCCCGGCCCCTTTCCTCTTAAAGACATTTCCTGTACAAATTTGAGACTGGTTGGACCTGGAAGCCGAGGTATTTGGGGGGGGGGGGGGGGAGGGGGGAGGGTAGTCTGGCTCCGTTCGGATTCGAACGCACGACCTTCGGTTCCCCAGGCGATTTGCGTCTAGCCACTATTTCGCTGCAAATGCCTGCAAAATATAGACATGCTTGAAAATACTTCTATAGATATAGCAGTAAAGTATAGGTACCTTTCCCACACATGCAGACGTTTTAGAGATATGGCATAAGTCCAGTTTTAGTATATACTATTCGGTGCTGGGGGTGAAGGGGGGAGCAATGAGGATATTACCCTCCCCCCCCCCCACCCCCGCCCGTCCATGGGGCATGGAACCCACTCGGGGAGGCGCCCCTGCTAGGTCTACAAAATTATATTTCTAACCACATATATTCTCATTGTGCCACACTGGCATCTAAATGAGTTTACTTTTTACTTTCGATGCCAACAAATCAGACAGACAGTTATAATGAACTCAGGCGAAGACAAGTATAGAAATCCTGATAGATAATATACAGACGTCAAGAAAGCAGAATGGTTTACAGATGAGGAGATAAGCCAGCAGACAGTTCGGCAGACTGCAAGACAGAGGCCAACAAACGGAATATATACAGGAGCTGGGGGGGGAACAGTAGGTAGGCAGGCTTGCATGCAATGCACAGCAAAGTACTATAGAAGCATGAAGCCGGGTAAAGGGGGAGACAAGATGGTGAACTTTCATTTGAAATAAATAACGTAATTCAGTTATTAACTCATTTCCGCCTCTCCAACTTTCTGATAAATAAAGATCTAACCCTATATGCCTAATACGTCTGTAGACATGGAAAAGGGTCCATTATATTTTCGCCTTTACTTTATGTTAAAGAGGACATGGTGAAGGCTCTTTGACATCAGAAGGACAATGCACTAGAACAGAGAATCCATACACTGAAAGACTAATTCAAAAGGGGGCGGATAATATCCAGAAGTCTCCTAGTGAGATGCAATTTTTCGTTATTTGAAGCCCTACTCTGGCTCTTGCCAAGAGCCGCAATATAGCCCGACCATAAATATGATCTAATGGCTAGACGTGGTTTCTGGGACCTCTCCACGGTGATCCTCATCCACATAATGGCACTTTGTGTTATCGGGTGTTTATCGCTTGTGTGATTTCCTGGTGGGGTAAAAGTAGATAGATAGAATTCAAGGGGGGTAAGTAGAGATCCTGGAAGATGTTCAATGCTATGGGTGTAACGTAGGGAGACATTAATCAGATTGCTACAGGTACTATAAGCATGTCGACTTTTCCATTGCTACTGAAGATGGGAACTGAGCACATGTGGTAATGTCCTTAGTGCATCGATGGCAATTCTGTATTAATTCATTCATTCATTTCCCTCTCCCTTTTTATCATCTTATTCCGCATAAAATTCTCATATGTATATATATATATATATATATATATATATATATATATATATATATATATATATATATATATATATATATATATATATATATATATAGTGTATGAGTGAATGGAAGAAAGATTAGGGTAAAGACATTCGTGAGACATTATATCGATATAAAAGAATTAAATTAGACAATTTTTAGAGACAGGATGTGTGTGTGTGTGAGAGAGAGAGAGAGAGAGAGAGAGAGAGAGAGAGGAGAGAGAGAGAGAGAGAGAGAGAGGGAGAGAGAGAGAGAGAATAACAGAACAATGCTAGATAGAGAGATTAAGACAAAAGGTAAAGAGTAACATAATGTAGATGTTGAAAGTTTATGAGAGACATGTTTGAGATAGACAATGAGTTTTAAAAAAAAATTATATATATATATATATATTATATATATATATATATATATATATATATATATATATATATATATATATATATATAGAGAGAGAGAGAGAGAGAGAGAGAGTTCGTGGCAAAGAGTTAAGAGAGCTATACGGCTATAAAATGGCATTATAAATATTTAAAAGAACCGAAGTCAAGAGAGGAATAATAATTGAAGGGTGGGCAAGAGAGAGAGAGAGTACCGCAGTGGATGGAAAGAAGTTGGAGAGACTGAATCAACAAGTTTAGAAATATTACGTGGATAAAAAGATATTAGTCAAATGGCTGAGTGAGTGAGTGGGTGGGTGAATGAGAACGAGAGAGAGAGATAGAGGGGGGGGGGGGAGTGGGAAGAAGAATATAAACATACAAAGTAGAAAACATCATTTAACCAAAAACACATTTAACCGACTTATGACGTCGTGTTTCCATCCGTGAAACAGACAAGAGAATAGATGATCTCCTCTGCATCATGCACACTTAAACGGTAATGAAGAATCGGACAGGTGAAGTTGGTTTCTGCAGCAATATTTCATAAATATATAGCTTGTCTCTGGTTCCCCAGTTTTACCTTTAATTTTCTGTCAGAGTGCAGCTTTATCATTGATAACAGTACAGTCACGTGGTAGGCTCTGGAAACTGAGTTTTACATTTCTTTTGTTAAGTAGTAAGGGAATAGAAGGGATTAATCTCTCTCTTTTCCCCCCTACCTCATCATCTCCCCGTTTCCTTTTTTCTTTCTTTTTTCTCTGACTACAGGTATGTGAAGTCAAATGTTGTTGAGATTATGGAGCTAACGAATATGTGTGTGTGCTCTCAGGCGCGTGCGTGCGTGTGTGTGTGTATGTGGAAAAGGGGGAGGGGGGAGGGGGGCAAGGGATTATATGTTGCCGAGGCTTAAAACAGTTAGTTGCATAACTTGCACAGGGAGTTTGCACGCCCACCCCAGCCTTTGTTGGCTGTCTGATTTTTGTGCAAGGTGATTTTGCATTCAGCGGTTTGCCATTGCACCCTGAACGGTCTCCCCCTCATGCCCCTGTTGAAATTAGAGCACAATTTTAGGGCAGAGTTATATAGTCTGACATGTTTGTGTGCGTGTATGTGTGTGTGTGTGTGTGTGTGTCTGTGTGTGTCTGTGTGTGTCTGTGTGTGTCTGTGTGTGTCTCATGGCATGTGTCTCTGTGTGTGTGAGAGAATGTGTGTGTGTGAGTGGCTGTTGTCTGTGTATGTTGTTTGTGTGCCAGTGTGTGGGTCTGTGTGTGTCTGTACGTGTGTGAGTGTGTATCTGTGTGTGTGCGTAAGACTGTTGCGTGTTGACATAAATGTTAGTGATATAGGCAGCCCAATACCTGTGTTCAAGCGCTTGGATGTATTTGGATGTTT
>CAJHNH020006473.1:0-12232 GCA_905116865.2 Candidula unifasciata | reverse complement strand
GTGTAAAAATGAAGACTGAGACAAAATTTGGAAAATTTTTTGGGAAAAATGTTTTTGGGCCCCAAAACGCGAAAGCATAAATTCGGGAAAAAAAGTTTTTGTGGCCCTTTTTTATGTTGTCAAAAATTGTTCCCCCCAGTTTGAAACCAAAATGAAAAAACCAGACATTAAATTTTACTACTCTGCATCTAGCGTGTCTGTTGTTAGGAACATTTTGCTTTTAGTAAAAATTTGTTTTTTATTTTTATCTTATCTATTTTCTGTCACCTAACGGAGCTCCCCAAAGTGTCCAATGTTCTCAGCTAGAGATAAATCTCGTCAGAGTGAAATGAATAGACTGAGACTAAATTGGCAACTTTTTTGCAAATATGATTTTGGCCAAACGCGTAAGGCATAAATTTCTGCAAAATTGTCACTTTGTGGTCATTTTTTTATGTTATCTCAATTGTTTTGCCCAGATTGTACAAAAATGCCAAATCAGACATCGCAGTTTAACTACTCTGCATCTAGCGTGTCTATTCATGTGTAAATAATTGTCTGGGACCTCACTGTTTAGTGGTAGGACACAAACAAGTTGTTAGGAACATTTCTTCGTAAAATTTTGTTTTTCACTTTTTATCTTATCTATTTTTTCCTGTCACCTATGAGCTCCAAAGTCAAAATTGTCACTTGTGGTCATTTTTATGTTATCTCAATTGTTGCCCCAGATTGTACAAAAAATGCCAAATCAGACATCCAGTTTAACTACTCTGCATCTAGCGTGTCTATTCATGTGTAAAATAATTGTCTGGGACTCACTGTTTAGTGGTAGGACACAAACAAGTTGTTAGGAACATTTCTTCGTAAAATTTGTTTTTTCACTTTTATCTTATCTATTTTTCTGTCACCTATGAGCTCCAAAGTGTCCAATTTATCATCTAGAGTATCTCGTCAAGTGTGAAATGATAGACTGAGACTAAATTGGCAACTTTTTGCAAATATGATTTTGGCCAAACGCGTAAGGCATAAATTCTGCAAAAATTGTCACTTGTGGTCATTTTTATGTTATCTCAATTGTTGCCCCCAGATTGTACAAAAATGCCAAATCAGACATCCAGTTTAACTACTCTGCATCTAGCGTGTCTATTCATGTGTAAAATAATTGTCTGGGACTCACTGTTTAGTGGTAGGACACAAACAAGTTGTTAGGAACATTTCTTCGTAAAATTTGTTTTTCACTTTTATCTTATCTATTTTTTTTGTCACCTATGAGCTCCAAAGTGTCCAATTTCTCATCTAGAGTATCTCGTCAAGTGTGAAATGATAGACTGAGACTAAATTGGCAACTTTTTGAAAAATATGATTTTGGCCAAACGCGAAAGGCATAAATTCTGGAAAAATGTCACTTGTGGTCATTTTTATGTTATCTCAATTGTTGCCCCCAGAATAAACCAAAAATGCCAAATCAGACATTCAGTTTACCTACTCTGAATCCAGCGTGTCTATTCATGTATAAAATAATTGTCTGGGACTCACTTTTTAGTAGTATGACACAAACAAGTTGTTAGGAACATTTCTTCGTAAAATTTGTTTTTCACTTTTATCTTATCTATTTTTCTGTCACCTATGAGCTCCAAAGTGTCCAATTTATCATCTAGAGTATCTCGTCAAGTGTGAAATGATAGACTGAGACTAAATTGGCAACTTTTTGGAAATATGATTTTGGCCAAACGCGAAAGGCATAAATTCTGCAAAATGTCACTAGTGGTCATTTTTATGTTATCTCAATTGTTGCCCCCAGATTGTACCAAAATGCCAAATCAGACATTCAGTTTACCTACTCTGCATCTAGCGTGTCTATTCATGTGTAAAATTAATATTCTGGGACTCACTGTTTAGTGTTAGGACACAAACAAGTTGTTAGGAACATTTCTTCGTAAAATTTGTTTTTTCACTTTTATCTTATCTATTTTTCTGTCACCTATGAGCTCCAAAGTGTCCAATTTCTCATCTAGAGTATCTCGTCAAGTGTGAAATGATAGACTGAGACTAAATTGGCAACTTTTTTGAAAATATGATTTTGGCCAAACGCGAAAAGGCATAAATTCTGGAAAAATGTCACTTGTGGTCATTTTTATGTTATCTCTCAATGTTGCCCCCAGATTGTACAAAAATGCCAAATCAGACATCCAGTTTAACTACTCTGCATCTAGCGTGTCTATTCATGTGTAAAATAATTGTCTGGGACTCACTGTTTAGTGGTAGGACACAAACAAGTTGTTAGGAACATTTCTTCGTAAAATTTGTTTTTTCACTTTTTTCTTATCTATTTTTCTGTCACCTATGAGCTCCAAAGTGTCCAATTTCTCATCTAGAGTATCTCGTCAAGTGTGAAATGATAGACTGAGACTAAATTGGCAACTTTTTTGGAAATATGATTTTGGCCAAACGCGTAAGGCATAAATTCTGCAAAATTGTCACTTGTGGTCATTTTTATGTTATCTCAATTGTTGCCCCCAGATTGTACAAAAATGCCAAATCAGACATCCAGTTTAACTACTATGCATCTAGCGTGTCTATTCATGTGTAAAATAATTGTCTGGGACTCACTGTTTAGTGGTAGGACACAAACAAGTTGTTAGGAACATTTCTTCGTAAAATTTGTTTTTCACTTTTATCTTATCTATTTTTCTGTCACCTATGAGCTCCAAAGTGTCCAATTTCTCATCTAGAGTATCTCGTCAAGTGTGAAATGATAGACTGAGACTAAATTGGCAACTTTTTGAAAAATATGTTTTTGGCCAAACGCGTAAGGCATAAATTCTGCAAAATTGTCACTTGTGGTCATTTTTTTTATGTTATCTCAATTGTTGCCCCCAGATTGTACAAAAATGCCAAATCAGACATCCAGTTTACCTACTCTGCATCTAGCGTGTCTATTCATGTGTAAAATAATTGTCTGGGACTCACTGTTTAGTGGTAGGACACAAACAAGTTGTTAGGAACATTTCTTCGTAAAATTTGTTTTTCACTTTTATCTTATCTATTTTTCTGTCACCTATGAGCTCCAAAGTGTCCAATTTCTCATCTAGAGTATCTCGTCAAGTGTGAAATGATAGACTGAGACTAAATTGGCAACTTTTTGGAAAATATGATTTTGGCCAAACGCGTAAGGCATAAATTCTGCAAAAATTGTCACTTGTGGTCATTTTTATGTTATCTCAATTGTTGCCCCCAGATTGTACAAAAATGCCAAATCAGACATCCAGTTTAACTACTCTGCATCTAGCGTGTCTATTCATGTGTAAAATAATTGTCTGGGACTCACTGTTTAGTGGTAGGACACAAACAAGTTGTTAGGAACATTTCTTCGTAAAATTTGTTTTTCACTTTTATCTTATCTATTTTTCTGTCACCTATGAGCTCCAAAGTGTCCAATTTCTCATCTAGAGTATCTCGTCAAGTGTGAAATGATAGACTGAGACTAAATTGGCAACTTTTTTGGAAAATATGATTTTGGCCAAACGCGTAAGGCATAAATTCTGCAAAATTGTCACTTGTGGTCATTTTTATGTTATCTCAATTGTTGCCCCCAGATTGTACCAAAATGCCAAATCAGACATTCCAGTTTACCTACTCTGCATCTAGCGTGTCTATTCATGTGTAAAATAATTGTCTGGGACTCACTGTTTAGTGGTAGGACACAAACAAGTTGTTAGGAACATTTCTTCGTAAAATTTGTTTTTCACTTTTATCTTATCTATTTTTCTGTCACCTATGAGCTCCAAAGTGTCCAATTTCTCATCTAGAGTATCTCGTCAAGTGTGAAATGATAGACTGAGACTAAATTGGCAACTTTTTTGCAAATATGATTTTGGCCAAACGCGAAAGGCATAAATTCTGGAAAAATGTCACTTGTGGTCATTTTTATGTTATCTCAATTGTTGCCCCCAGATTGTACCAAAATGCCAAATCAGACATTCAGTTTACCTACTATGCATCTAGCGTGTCTATTCATGTGTAAAATAATTGTCTGGGACTCACTGTTTAGTGGTAGGACACAAACAAGTTGTTAGGAACATTTCTTCGTAAAATTTGTTTTTCACTTTTATCTTATCTATTTTTCTGTCACCTATGAGCTCCAAAGTGTCCAATTTCTCATCTAGAGTATCTCGTCAAGTGTGAAATGATAGACTGAGACTAAATTGGCAACTTTTTTGAAAATATGATTTTGGCCAAACGCGTAAGGCATAAATTCTGCAAAATTGTCACTTGTGGTCATTTTTATGTTATCTCAATTGTTGCCCCCAGATTGTACCAAAATGCCAATACTCTGTCATTTAGCGTGTCTATATCATGTGTAAAATTAGTTGTCTCGACTCACTGTTTAGTGGTATGGACACAACCTTGTGTTAGGAAAATTTTCTTCGTAGAATTTTGTTTTTCAATTTTATCTTTACTATTTTTCTGTCAACCTATGAGCTCCAAAGTGTTCCCATTTATCATCTATGAGTATCTCGTCAGGCGTGAAATGATAGACTGAGACTCACTTGGCAAGCTTTTTTGCACATATGATTTGTCCCATAAACGCGTAAGGCATAAATTCTGTCACAAATTGGCCACTTGTGGGTATTTGTTATTTTTATCTCAATTGTTTGCTTGTCAGATTGTACCAAAATGCCAAATCAGACATTCAGTTTACCCTACTCTGCATCTAGCATGTCTATTCATGTGTAAAAATAATTGTCTGGGACTCACTGTTTAGTGGTAGGACACAAACAAGTTGTTAGGAACATTTATTCGTAAAATTTGTTTTTTCACTTTTATCTTATCTATTTTCTGTCACCTATGAGCTCCAAAGTGTCCAATTTATCATCTAGAGTATCTCGTCAAGTGTGAAATGATAGACTGAGACTAAATTGGCAACTTTTTTGGCAAATATGATTTTGGCGTAGGCAAACTGCGTCAAGGGTCATTTATATTTATCGCAATTCTTTGACAAAAAAATGCCAAATCACTTGTGGTCATTTTTATGTTATTCTCAAATTGTTGCCCCACAGATTGTACAACTTTTGGAAAATGCCAAACGCGAAATCAGAAATGGGCATTGTTGTCAGTTATCTCAACAACAAATCTGCATCTAGCGTCTAGTCTATTCATGTGTAAAAATAATTGTCTCGGGACTCACTGTTTAGTGTAGGACACAAACAAGTTGTTAGGAACATTTATCTTCGTAAAATTTGTTTTTTCACTTTTATCTTATCTATTTTTCTGTCACCTATGAGCTCCAAAGTGTCCCAATTTCCTCATCTAGAGTATCTCGTCAAGTGTGAAATGATAGACTGAGACTAAATTGTCAACTTTTTTGGCAAATATGATTTTGGCCAAACGCGAAAGGCATAAATTCTGCAAAATGCAAATGTCACTTGTGGTCATTTTTATGTTATCTCAATTGTTTGCCCCAAGATTGTACCAAAATGCCAAATCAGACATTCAGTTTACCTACTCTGCATCTAGCGTGTCTATTCATGTGTAAAATAATTGTCTGGGACTCACTGTTTAGTGGTAGGACACAAACAAGTTGTTAGGAACATTTCTTCGTAAAATTTGTTTTTTCACTTTTATCTTATCTATTTTTCTGTCACCTATGAGCTCCAAAGTGTCCCATTTATCATCTAGAGTATCTCGTCAAGTGTGAAATGATAGACTGAGACTAAATTGGCAACTTTTTTGCAAATATTATTTTGGCCAAACGCGAAAGGCATAAATTCTGGAAAAATGTCACTTGTGGTCATTATTATGTTGTCTCAATTGTTGCCCCCAGATTGTACCAAAATGCCAAATCAGACATTCAATTTATCTACTCTGCATCTAGCGTGTCTATACATGTGTAAAATAATTGTCTCGGACTCACTGTTTAATGGTAGGACACAAAGAAGTTGTTAGGATCATTTCTTCGTAAAATCTGTTTTTCACTTTTATCTTATCTATTTTTCTGTCACCTATGAGCTCCAAAGTGTCCCATTTCTCATCTAGAGTATCTCGTCAAGTGTGAAATGATAGACTGAGACTAAATTGGCAACTTTTTGGAAAATATGATTTTGGCCAAACGCGAAAGGCATAAATTCTGGAAAAATGTCACTTGTGGTCATTTTTATGTTATCTCAATTGTTGCCCCCAGATTGTACCAAAATGCCAAATCAGACATTCAGTTTACCTACTCTGCATCTAGCGTGTCTATTCATGTGTAAAATAATTGTCTGGGACTCACTGTTTAGTGGTAGGACACAAACAAGTTGTTAGGAACATTTCTTCGTAAAATTTGTTTTTTCACTTTTTATCTTATCTATTTTTCTGTCACCTATGAGCTCCAAAGTGTCCCATTTCTCATCTAGAGTATCTCGTCAAGTGTGAAATGATAGACTGAGACTAAATTGGCAACTTTTTGGCAAATATGATTTTGGCCAAACGCGTAAGGCATAAATTCTGCAAAAATGTCACTTGTGGTCATTTTTATGTTATCTCAATTGTTGCCCCCAGATTGTACCAAAAATGCCAAATCAGACATCCAGTTTACTACTCTGCATCTAGCGTGTCTATTCATGTGTAAAATAATTGTCTGGGACTCACTGTTTAGTGGTAGGACACAAACAAGTTGTTAGGAACATTTCTTCGTAAAATTTGTTTTTCACTTTTATCTTATCTATTTTTCTGTCACCTATGAGCTCAAAAAGTGTCCAATTTCTCATCTAGAGTATCTCGTCAAGTGTGAAATGATAGACTGAGACTAAATTGGCAACTTTTTTGCAAATATTATTTTGGCCAAACGCGTAAGGCATAAATTCTGCAAAATTGTCACTTGTGGTCATTTTTATGTTATCTCAATTGTTGCCCCCAGATTGTACCAAAATGCCAAATCAGACATTCAGTTTACCTACTTTGCATCTAGCGTGTCTATTCATGTGTAAAAATAATTGTCTGGGACTCACTGTTTAGTGGTAGGACACAAACAAGTTGTTAGGAACATTTCTTCGTAAAATTTGTTTTTCACTTTTATCTTATCTATTTTTCTGTCACCTATGAGCTCCAAAGTGTCCCATTTCTCATCTAGAGTATCTCGTCAAGTGTGAAATGATAGACTGAGACTAAATTGGCAACTTTTTTGCAAATATTATTTTGGGCAAACGCGTAAGGCATAAATTCTGCAAAATTGTCACTTGTGGTCATTTTTTTGTTATCTCAATTGTTGCCCCCAGATTGTACCAAAATGCCAAATCAGACATCCAGTTTACCTACTCTGCATCTAGCGTGTCTATTCATGTGTAAAATAATTGTCTGGGACTTAATGTTTAGTGGTAGGACACAAACAAGTTGTTAGGAACAATTCTTCGTAAAATTTGTTTTTCACTTTTATCTTATCTATTTTTCTGTCACCTATGAGCTCCAAAGTGTCCAATTTATCATCTAGAGTATCTCGTCAAGTGTGAAATGATAGACTGAGACTAAATTGGCAACTTTTTTGCAAATTTTTTTTTGGGTAAAAGCGAAAGGCATAAATTCTGCAAAATTGTCACTTGTGGTAATTTTTATGTTATCTCAATTGTTGCCCCCAGATTGTACAAAAATGCCAAATCAGACATCCAGTTTAACTACTCTGCATTTAGCGTGTCTATTCATGTGTAAAATAATTGTCTCGGACTCACTGTTTAGTGGTAGGACACAAACAAGTTGTTAGGAACATTTCTTAGTAAAATGGCAACTTTTTGGAAAATATGATTTTGGCCAAACGCGAAAGGCATAAATTCTGGAAAATGGCACTTGTGGTCATTATTATGTTATCTCAATTGTTGCTGTCAGATTGTACCAAAATGCCAAATCAGACATTCAGTTTACCTACTCTGCATCTAGCATGTCTATTCATGTGTAAAAATAATTGTCTGGGACTCACTGTTTATTTGTAGGACACAAACAAGTTGTTAGGAACATTTCTTCGTAAAATTTGTTTTTCACTTTTATCTTATCTATTTTTCTGTCACCTATGAGCTCCAAAGTGTCCAATTTCTCATCTAGAGTATCTCGTCAAGTGTGAAATGATAGACTGAGACTAAATTGTCAACTTTTTTGCAAATATGATTTTGGCCAAACGCGTAAGGCATAAATTCTGCAAAATTGTCACTGGTGGTAATTTTTATGTTATCTCAATTGTTGCCCCCAAATTGTAAAAAAATGCCAAATCAGACATCCAGTTTAACTACTCTGCATCTAGCGTGTCTATTCATGTGTAAAATAATTGTCTGGGACTCACTGTTTAGTGGTAGGACACAAACAAGTTTGTTAGGAACATTTCTTCGTAAAAATTTGTTTTCACTTTTATCTTATCTATTTTCTGTCACCTACTGAGCTCCCCAAGTGTGCCCATTTCCGGCATCTAGAGTATCTCGTCAAGTGTGAAAGATAGACTGAGACTAAATTGGCAACTTTTTGGAAAATAGTATTTTGGCCAAACGCGAAAGGCAAAAATTCTGGAAATATGTCACTTGGTAGTCATTTTTTATGTTATCTCAATTGTGTTGCCCCCAGATGTACCAAAAACTGCCAAATCAGACATCCAGTTTACCTACTCTGCATCTAGCGTGTCTATTCATGTGTAAAAATAATTGTCTTGGACTCAATGTTTAGTGGTAGGACACAAACAAGTTGTTAGGAACATTTTTCGTAAAATTGTTTTTTCACTTTTATCTTATCTATTTTTTCTGTCACCTATGAGCTCCAAAGTGTCCAATTTCTCATCTAGAGTATCTCGTCAAGTGTGAAATATAGACTGAGACTAAATTGTCAACTTTTTTGCAAAAATGATTTTTGGGCAAACGCGTAAGGCATAAATTCTGCAAAATTGTCACTTGTGGTAATTTTTATGTTATCTCAATTGTTGCCCCCAGATTGTATAAAAAAATGCCAAATCAGACATCCAGTTTAACTACTCCGCATCTAGCGTGTCTATTCATGTGTAAAATAATTGTCTGGGACTCACTGTTTAGTGGGTAGGACACAAACAAATTGTTAGGACTTTCTTCGTAAAATTTGTTTTTCAACTTTTATCTTATCTTATTTTTCTGTCACATATGAGCTCCAAAAGTGTCCAATTTCTCATCTAGAGTATCTCGTCAGCGTGTGAAATGATAGACTGAGACTAAATTGGCAACTTTTTTTTGCAAATATGATTTTGGCCAAACGCGAAAGGCATAAAATTCTGGAATAATTTCACTTGTGGTCCATTTTTATGTTATCTCAATTGTTGCATCCAAATTGTACAAAAATGCCAAATCAAACATTCAGTTTACCTACTCTGCATCTAGCGTGTCTATTCATGTGTAAAAATAATTGTCTGGGACTCATTGTTTAGTGGTAGGACACAAACAAGTTGTTAGGAACATTTTCTCGTAAAATTTGTTTTTCACTTTTATCTTATCTATTTTTTCTGTCACCTATGAGCTCCAAAGTGTCCTCATTTCCACCTCATCTAGAGTATCTCGTTCAAGTGTGAAATGATAGACTGAGACTAAATTGCAACTTTTTTGCAAAATATGATTGTGGCCAAACGCGTAAGGCATAAATTCTGCAAAAAATGTCACTTGTTTGGTAATTTTTATGTTATCTCAATTGTTGCCCCCAGATTTGTACCAAAAATGCCAAATCAGACATCCAGTTTATCTACTCTGCATCTAGCGTGTCTATTCATGTGTAAAAATAATTGTCTGGGACTCACTGTTTAATGGTAGGACACAAAACAAGTTGTTAGGAACATTTCTTCGTAAAATGTGTTTTTCACTTTATATCTTATCTATTTTTCTGTCACCTATGAGCTCCAAAGTGTCCCATTTCTCATCTAGAGTATCTCGTCAAGTGTGAAATGATAGACTGAGACTAAATTGGCAACTTTTTGGTAAATATTATTTTGGCCAAACGCGAAAGGCATAAACTCTAGAAAAATGTCACTTGTGGTCATTTTTATGTTGTCTCAATTGTGCCCCCAGATTGTATAAAAAATGCCAAACCAGAACATCCAGTTTACATAACTCTGCATCTAGCGTGTAGATTTCATGTGTATACTAATTGTCTGGGACGCACTGTTTTATTGGTCGGACACAAACAAGTTTTTAGGAACAACAATTTCTTGTTAAAATTTGTTTGTTTTTCACTTTGTATCTTATCTAGTTTTCTGTCCACCTATGAGCTCCAAAGTGTCCCATTTCTCATCTAGAGTATTTCGTCAAGTGTGAAATGATAAGAATGAGACTAAATAGGCAACTTTTGCGGTAAAAATGATTTTGGCCAAACGCGAAAGGCATAAATTCTGGAAAAATTTAACTAGTGGTCATTTATGTTATCTCAGTTGCTGTCCCCAGATTGGTACCAACAATGCCAAATCAAACATTCAATTTATCTTACTCTGCATCTAGCGTGTCTATTCGTGGTGTAAAAATAATTGTCTGGGGACTCACTGTTTTAGTGGTCGTAGGACACAAACAAGTAGTCGGGAACAGTTCCCTTCGGAATAATTTGTTTTAATCTTTATCTTATCTATTTTTCTGTCCACCAACGGGCTTCCAAAATTTCCCATTTCTCATCTAGAGTAATCTCGTCAAGTGCCGAAACTGATAAGGACGGAGACGAAATAGCAAAACTTTTTTGCAAATATGATTTTGGGCCAAACGCGAAAGCATAGATTCTGGAAAATGTCACTTTGTGTCATTGTTAATGTTGTCTGCAATTGTTGCATCCAGATTGTACCAAAAATGCCATATCAGACATCCCGTTTTACCTGACTCTGCATCAAGCGTGTATATTCATGTGTAAAATAATTGTCTGGGACTCAATGTTTAGTGGTAGGACACAAACAAGTTGTTATGAAAACATTTCTTGGTAAATGTGTGTTTTTCTACTTTTATCTTTTCTATTTTCTGTCACCAACGAGCTCCAAAGTGTCCAAGTTCTCATCTAGATTATTTCTTCAAGTGTTGAAATTATAGACTGAGACCTAAATTGGCAACTTTTTTGCAAAATATTATTTTTGACTAAACGCGTAAGGCATAAATTCTGCAAAAAGTGGTCACTGGTGGTATTTTTTAGGTTTATCTCAATTGTGGCATCCAGATTGTATAACAACTGCAATATCAGACATCCATTTTAACTAGTCCTTGCTTTTAGCGTGTGTATATCATGTGTAAAAAAATTGTCCTGAAATAAGGTTTTAGTGGTGGGACCACAAAGAAGTTGTTAGGAACAGTTCTTTGTAAAATCTTTTTTTCACTTTTTATCTTATCATTTTTTCTGTCACCTATGAGCTCCAATAGTGTCTAATTTCTGATCTAGAGTTATCTCGTCCAAGTTGGACAATGATTAGACTGGACACTAAAATGGGCAACTTTTTGGATAATATGATTTTGGCCAAACGCGTAAGGCATAAATTCTGCAAATTGTCATTTTTTGTGGTCATTGTATGTTATCTCAATTGTGACCCAGATTGTACAAAATGCAAATCAGACATCCAGTTAACTACTCTGTCTCTACGTGTCTATTCATGTGTAAAATATTGTTTCGGAATCAACTGTTTATGTGGTAGGACACGAACAAGTTGTTTAGAAACATTTCTAGTAAATTTGTTTTTCAATTTATACTTATCTATTTTTCTGTCACCTAATGGCTCCCAAAATGTCCCATTTCTCTCTAGAGTATCTCGTCAGTGTGAAATGATAGACTGAGACTAAATTGGCAACTTTTTGGAAAATATGATTTTGGCCAAACGCGAAAGGCATAAATTCTGGAAAAATGTCACTTGTGGTCATTTTTATGTTATCTCAATTGTTGCCCCCAGATTGTACCAAAATGCCAAATCAGACATTCAATTTTAACTACTCTGCATCTAGCGTGTCTATTCATGTGTAAAATAATTGTCTGGGGACTCACTGTTTAGTGGTAGGACACAAACAAGTTGTTAGGAACATTTCTTCGTAAAAATTGTTTTCACTTTTATCTTATTTCTCATCTAGAGTATCTCGTCAAGTGTGAAATGATAGACTGAGACTAAATTTGGCAACTTTTTTGGAAAATATGATTTTGGCCAAAACGCGAAATGCATAAATTCTGGAAACATGTCACTTGTGGTCATTTTTATGTTGTCTCAATTGTTGCCCCCAGATTGTACCAAAATGCCAAATCAGACATTCAATTTACCTACTTTGCATCTAGCGTG
>CAJHNH020006472.1:0-12236 GCA_905116865.2 Candidula unifasciata | reverse complement strand
CAGTTTGCAGTGATATACTTTGTGCATCTACAAAATACCTTGACCACATATAGGTTGTCATGAATCACTCAGTGGTACAGAACCAGCCAGTCTATGCCCCTTTTTGTTTCCCAGTACACCTGCATTCCCTGGAGAAAAGATCCAAAAGATAAAACCGCTCAGAAACTTTGAAGGGGTGATTAAAACTCTGCATGGAACATGCTTGTCTTCATGTTTCTCAGCATGTGGGTGTGCATGTGTATGTATGTGTATGTGAGTGCAGCTGGTTCACAAGCCTGTGGAAAGCTCTATAATTGCCTCAACCTCCATTCTGAAACTAGACGTTGAAGTATTTTATACTAGGCTTTGTACCACCAAGAGTTTGTCCTTTCGCTGTTGCAAGGAACTCCCATGCACTACTTCCAGTCTAAACAATGCTGTTTATATACATAATCACATCACTGGGGCTGGGATAGTCATGAATCAGTTGTTGAATTTCTGATTCTGCGGTACTTGCTGGCCAGTCCTTGCCCTACCAATGCAGTGTGATTAAAACCACACACAAGTTTGATTTTTTGGGTTCTCTGAAACTTTGACTCACTTCTGTCCTCACCCATTTTTATTATCAAGCATACATAAATCCCTCTGTCTTCTGCTTTCACATTCCAAGACTTCCTCTCATTTGTTTATGACCCATAGCTGTATACGGAGCTTCATAAAGAAGTTGTTTTTGTTGTTGTTGTCTGCGACTACTCTGAGGGATATCCTTGCTTGCAGCTAAATGAGCCTGCCTGTTTATGAGTGAATTCATTTAATATAAAATGAAAACATATTATGTTAGAGATGTGTTCTTGACCTTTATTATTTCACTTAGTTTGCTATGAGATTCTACCTGCACATATTAAATCAATCTTCCAGATTATTTGTGTCTTGGAGCACTGCACCACGTTTGCTCCTCTGGAGACCTGCACACTTGAAGGGATTGATAATCTGGCTAATCGGTTTAGTTCCCTCTTCAGCAATCTAAGGAAAAAAGGCTACGACCTACTGAACTATCGGAACAATGCCTTTGATGAAGATTTTGACAAATTCCTGGAGCTGGCTGATGATTTAAAAGTAAAGTATCACTAGGTTTACAATGCATTATTGATACTGCTATTTTTCACAATGTACTGTGTACTGTTGGAAAACTGCACTGAAGATTGCACAGGACAGGAAAGCATGGAAAGTCCTTTCTGAAGCCTCATGTGCCACTAGCCATAACGAGAACTGATCATAATGGTTGTATACTGTTGCTGCTTCATTTTTGTACTCGAATTGATGGTCAAAATAGAGGTTAGACCAGTGCACAGGTTTCACCACACCAATGCTTATGCAGCTGAGTTCTGTTTTTAGTTCTCCAGCAAACTGATCTCTGTCTTTAACCTGCCGATACACTAACAGATCGTCAATGTACGACAGTGATCTGCTTACTTGTGATTCTCATGCTATAAACGTTAACAGCACAGGAGATAATGGTGATCCCTGTGGCAGGCTGGGATGTATATGTAGGTCTGGAAGTCCAACTGCTGCATCTAAAAACTACCTCTTGGTAGAAGAGGGCTGCAGAGATCCAACTGAGAAAAAATGGACTTATTTTTAGTTCAAGAAGCTGAAACATTAAAAAGTCTGACAGTACTCTTTTGTATGCATCCTTAAGATCAATAGCCGCAGTCACACGTTTCAATTCCTGAATGGAAACTTTGATATACATCATGGGCAAAAACTGCTGCACTGGTCCAGGTTTCTCTGTTTGGACGGTACCCTCCTAAGGGTAGATGAAAGAATGCTTTGCCTCTCCAGCTAGCATGATATTTATGCTTTGCCTCTCCAGCTAGCACAATATTTATGCTTTGCCTCTCTAGCTAGCACGATATTTATGCTTTGTCTCTCCAGCTAGCACGATATTTATACTTTGCCTCTGCCAGCTAGCATGATATTTATGCTTTGCCTCTCCAGCTAGCACAATATTTTTCTGGCACTTACCTTCTGCATCAGCTTACGAATAGTAGTATTCTGCATAGTGATTATCCAATAACCCTGCATTTTTAGTGGACTTTGCCAGGCTTTGGCAGACTTATTAGATAGCTGTGTACCCACTTTTGGTTGATACTAACGCTAGCTATACTGAGATCCATGAACAAAACCAAAGTTTAGAAATGGATGAACAACCAGGATTTTCCTCTGGGGTTCACAGCAGGTGAATGCACACAAATACAAACCCCAGAAATAAAAGGATACATTTTTTCAACTTTCTGCTCTGGGTTGATTTAGGCTCATAAAAATGGATATCAAAAACAATTCTCCAGAAAGTTCTTGTAAAAAAAAAATGTGATGAGGTATGGAACTGGCCACCCCAGCTCATATGTAATGGTTTAGAACAGCGGTTCTCAAACTTTTTTTCGCACCCACCCTTGTTGGACAACATATTTTGGCGTCACATTTATCATTAAAGTGGTTCGAATACTTAAAAACAAAAAAATAAACATTACACCTTTAGTGTTCAGTTGTCTTAATGTGATGAATGAAACAGTTTTTTTTTATTTTTCATTATTTTCTTTATATATATATATATATATATATGGGAAGTTAGATTAATTTTACCCTCAGATCACTTGACCCAGAAAGTTTTCTCCTGTATCTGTTTTTACGTTGAGAATGCACCATAGCCATGCCAATAGCATTCTCTTCTGAATACACCTGCTACCAGAACTCTTCTGGGCTTCCTTCAAGGTATTTATGTTTTAAACTGGTGTCTTCGCTGATCTCAAGCAGATTTTGACAAAATTCATCATTTTTGGCACCCCTGGTATACACTAGCAGCACCCCTGGGTGCCGCAGAATTCAGTTTAAGAACCGCTGGTTTAGAATATGTAAGTTAGTTAATGAAGGCACTAACATCCCTGCAGTCAGGACAGGATGCCCCATAACTGCTCCAGTTCTATGCCAGTGGAAATCACACAAATTGTCCTTCACTGTCTCATTCAAAAGCTTGTGAGTCCCAGCAGCAGAATGAAGCTTGCAGGCACAAAGTAAAAATGCATAAGGCAGATGTGCCAACACTAACTGGGCCCACCAGAATTACAGCTCACTGTTGGCACAAATGGTCAGTCATGAAAGCAGGCATTGCACATACTAAATTACACGCCTTATGCAATAATAAATAACAGCGTGTGAAAAGTATGACATTTCACCTCCCAGTGGCAGTATCTGCTATGTGATTACCATTTTTAAAAAATTATGTTTTACAGTTGTTAATTTACATCTGTTGACAGATTCAGATTCAAAAGTTCATGAGTCAAACAATGTCTAACTTGAAGCATAGTATGGACAGACTAGACATGATGAAAAGGTATTGTGCTACCCTTGTTACGTGATGCAATATTAAAGTGACTGCAGATGGGTTAACTCTTTCAGTCCCATAAGGTCCTAGCTAATATCCGAGGGAGTTTTAAATGGCAGAACTAAACTCATGGTTTTACTACTTCCAGAGGGGCCAAATATACAACCTTTTCAAGAAGCAAATAGGTTGTCGAAAGTTCTTCAGAGTCCCTCACTAAACATAACATGTGAAAACATAATAACATTTTGATTAGTACACTTGAATAATACCCAGTCACGTTTAGTGCATTGTTGGGGCAAAAAGAGTTAAAGAGTTGAGTTTCTGAGAAGAAGTATGTAATATACACTTGTATCAAAATACATTCTGATATCCCTTTTGTTAACATGAGCAGGTCTTGCTAGGCACACTCTACACGGTCTTTTACTAGTATTCCTATTAGGGCTGTACTGAATATTCGCTTCGGGGCCGAATAGTGGACCTAATAACTATTCGGTATTCGGCCAAATAGTTGCGGTCGGGCCGAATACGAATAGTGGTTACCTTACACCCGTTTTTGGATTGGTGGAAAATAAACACATCAAGATTTTCCCACCTTGGTTCATACTGTCAAGCGTTATTTTTGTGCACCACCTACGAGCGTACCAAGTGAACGTCTGTTTAGTACAGCTGGAAATACCTTCAGTGAGACAAGAAGCTGACCTAATGCTGACAACATGGAAAGCTAATGCCGGTTTCATGGATTAACTAAGCTGTCAGTGACAATTTATAAGTTTAGTTACTTGTTATAAAACTAAGAATACTTTCATTCCTATGTATTAGTTATCACAGACTGACTGACTGAAGGATGCAAAAACATGAAATGTTTTTAAATGTTTACTATTCTGTACCACATTTTGTGAAGTAAAATGTCAGCGTACATTTAACATTATGGATGTTTTCTATTTAGATCTATTTTATACACGAAAGTGGAAGAATGGGCCTTAGTTTGAATAATGGGAAGACAGAAGTAATGGTGGTATCAAAGAAAAAAATTATTCCTAAATGTGTAATAAACGTCAATAGTTTTATTTTGGGACAAATACAGAAATTTAAGTATCTGGGCACATTGATAACATCAGAATAAGAAACAGAATAGGACAGACAAAAACTGCATTTTATAAAATAAAGAACATCTTATGCAATATATCTTTGTCATTGAAGGTTAGAAAAAGAATTCTTGCTTGCTACATACATCCAGTTTTAACATATGGCTGTTAAGTCCTGGACAATCAGTAGGCAGGACGAACAATTTCTTGAGGCCTCAGAGATGTGGTTTTACAGAACAATGCTTAAAATACCCTGGACAGCCAAAAAAAATCATTTTTCGGCCGTGTTAAAAGATGAGGGAAAATGGAACATGTGGTGACCACTGGAAAGATCTGTGGAAGGAGGGATAGAGGAAGACAACGAGAGAAGATTCTTGACAGTCTTGTTGTGGAGGTGTGTCAGCACATGAACTAATACATGCTGCAGGAGATCGCAGATTGTAAAGAGGCATAATCGCCCATGCCAGTCTGCAAAGCACCTGATGATGATGATTCACTATTCGTATTCGTATTCGGCCGAATAGTTGGTCCAACTATTCGTATTCGGCCGAATAGTGAAAATCACTATTCGGTACAGCCCTAATTTCTATACATCCTTTCAGCTCAGTGGAACACTTTGACTGGAAAGACTTTGATGTGCCAACAACTACAAATCACAACAGAGTTGGCCCTATCAGTTGGCTTGCTTTCTTTATTCTCATTTATTGTCAGACAAATTATCATAGCAATTATTGTCTCACGGCTGTTAACTTATATTTTTTTCTTTCTCCTGTTTGCTTTCTTCCTCTATGTGTAATTCAGATTCATACACAAACTTTACCTTTTTCTGAGGGTTTGTAAATCTCTGTACATATTTTCATGGATCCATAAGAATCCGCAAATAGACACATTTTACAAATTCAAGACCCCACCAGCCTAAGTTCTAGCATATTTCCTTGAATTCTTTGTAAGATGGATCACATATGAGTTTAGATCAGTTTGAAACCAAGGATGCTTGTTTTGTGTTTCATTTTACAAGGGGCATTCAGAAAGTTATTAGTAACCACTGACTTGAGATGTCTGAGAATGGCTGCAGGAGTGACCAAAAAAGATCAAATCAGGAATGAGGTCATAAGAGATAAAACAACAGCCAACACATAACCAATTGTAAAATACACACAAAGACAGCAAATCAAATGCACTGAGACACTTTTCCATGCATGGCATACACCAAAAGAGGAGAAGGACGTAGAAGACAAGAAAGACCATGAGTAAGATGGAAAGATAACATTAGATCAACTCTACAATTGCAAAATGTGTCTGTGGTCAAGGTGGTCAGAAGGATAAGAAGCAAAACCTTGTATTTCTCTCAACACCCGAAACAGTAAATTGATGAAGTAAAGAAGAACAGAAGATTCCAAAAGTGTTGCCCTAGGTTGTGTCCCCTTACCAGCTGAAAAATGTTTGAGATTTATTAACAGTAAAACTCATTAGGCTCTTTACAGGTTATAATTTTAATATAATTTCTACCTATTTCTGTAACATAATACCAACAAGCCAACAATGTCGCATACCAGCTTGCTCCAATTTTAAAACACTCTGCTGTCCCAGCTGAGATAACAAGACAAATTATAAATACAATCTTTATACCGACATTAGGTTAGCAATTTCAGACTTGGACATTAACAAAAGAACACGAGAGAAGACTAACCACCTGTGAAATTAGATGTTTGAGAATGGCTGCGAATAAAACCAGAAGAGATCGAGTGAGAAACGATGTGATTACAAGAACTATTGGAACCATACCCATCATTAAATTTATTGAGAAGCAAAGAATGAAATGGTTTGGTCACCTAATGAGAATGGAACCAACGATGCCAGCATCAAGAGCATACAACATGAAAATCGAAACACCAAGAGGCAGGGGAAGACCTAGAAGAAGATGGATTGAAGGAGTCACGGACAACTTGAGACTTCATAACATCACGGTATATGAAGCGACTGAGCGCGCCCTGGCTCGGTTGCCGATCATCTGATAGACTGCGACGCCTAGCGGCACAAGCAGATTTTGACAAAAGAAGAAAGAAGAAGAATACTAACATAAAACAATAGCATGTTGTTTCCTGTTCACGGAGACATTTCTTCACACGAATAATAACTTGCTCAGGTCCATCTTTCAACTTTGTGAAGCTTTAACTCTCTGAATTCTACAATCACCAGTGCACCTATTGTTTGCACAACTTCCATATACAGCACACACAAATTTATGAATTTTCACAATTTTTTTTTTTTTTACAAACATAAATTTAACAGAAATTCACTGTTTGTAATGCACATTGTTTATCCCTTCTATTTTATTGATTTAGTGCAACCGTTATTTTTTGCTGAAATAAGTTATTTTGTGTGAATAATACTGACATTTAAAATTTGAAAACACACATAATCTCATGTTTCTGTCTTCGTTATTCACCGAGAAAAGTGTGGGACATTACAAAATATCCTGTCATCCCCTTGTGGGATGCAATTTTTCGTTATTTGAAGCCCTACTCTGGCTCTTGCCAGGGGCCGCAATATAGCCTGACCATAAATATGGTCTAATGGCTGAACGCAGTTTCTGGGACCTCTCCAGGGTTATCCTCACCCACATGGTGGCACTTTGTGTCATCGGGTGTTTATCGCTTGTGTAATGTCCTGGTGGGGTAAACATCTACTACTACTGCTAGGACATTGTCTTCTGACCCTGACATGTTGATATTAACTCTGTAGTTAAAGGTTAGAGTCGAGAGAATCGACTTCATTGCACCAGGTTTTATCCCATATGGCTGGGTCTGTCTCCACAGAATGGAAAGCCGCCTACTGAGAGGGCTGTACAGAGCATGAACTCCATAGCTCCAGTGACAACCCCCCTGGGATCTCCAGACCCAAAATCCAGGAGTGGATGAACATCCAGAACTTTCCACCAGAGTTTACAGCCAGGGAATACTAAGAAGAAGAAGAATATTGTATCACTGCTGGCATCCAGTGTGGGCATCAAAACCCCCCCCCCCCCCCCCCCCCCCCCCTTCCCTTCCCACCCTTGTCTACCCCGCAAAAGCAGTAAATACAGGCGGTAATTGGCAGTTGGCTGGCATCTGCTGAGAGTCTTTTATAAAGCTACAGCTAACCTATTATAATTAGTCATTAAGCAATGTATAGGTTAGCATTTTTTTAGAATTTCTGAGAGATAAAACTTGGCAACTTACTGGGTATCTTACATAGACGACAGGGTTGCCCATTGGCTGGCCAGTAGATGCCACTTTATCATCGGTGGGACAGTATTTGGGTCTGTCTCCTTGGATCGCATCAACACTGCAAGAGTCCTTTTCAGGGCTACTTGGTGGCAAGCAGTGCTAAGCCATTTTATATGGCGCACATAAACCTAGTCACAGTTATAACCAAGAGCACCCCCCCTACCCAAATGGGTATCTTAAGGGGTTTCTCTGTGATGAAGTTGTTGCATCATCTGTCTTGAACTGTGATGGTCAAAGATGTTTTACAGATGAGCCATTCAGTTAACAAATGCAACTTCTACTGAGATCCCAGGGGCTCATCCCTGGAGCTACAGAGTTAGTGCAGTGCTCTCAGCAGGCAGATAGCCATCTGCAGACAGAGAGAGAGATATAGAGAGAGAGATAGACCAAACCAAATGAGGTAAAACCCAGTACAAATTGATCCTCTTGAATTTAACTTCAACATTACCCAGATATTAGAACCCTTATTCTTCACGTGTGACACTAGTTTTTTTACTAGTTCAGCCACTTAAGATCTGTAAAATGAGATAGGAAAGATGAATATAGAAAGCATTGTGAGGCAAGGAAAATTGTAATATTTGTACATACTTTTATATTTCAGGTTTGAGAAGCTAAAGTTAGACTTTTTGGATATTGAAAAAGGCTATGCTGATATTGTTGCCATCTATAACTACGAACTGGAATCCATGCATGTTGTGAGCATTTTTTTTTGTAATTAAAGAAAAAAAAATTTTGTTAGCTTATTTGATTGAATCTGCATCAAGGTGGATTTTTTGTTTTTGTTTGTTTTCAAAACTGACATTGGCTTCAGTTTGACCCAGATTTTAAAAAAATGAGTACCAGGTAATGTCCTGGGAAGCAAAGGTGGCAGGTGTGAGGTTGACCACATTACCTGCTAAGTGGTGATTGGTCGACAATAATATAAGTCTAGCATCATATGCCGCATGCACCACAGGTGCAGAACAAAAAAAGTCCTTTACTTACTTAATTTGGTCATTTCCATTATGAAGTTGATTTGGGAACAATGTGAGACATACTTGTTAATAACTGGACAGCCTCCTTACAATTTTGGGGCGCTTTGTTAGGGGAAGGGGAAGTAAGTAGCCTATGACTTATTTAAGTGCGTAATAATAATAACATAAGGTAAATAAATATGATATATCTGAAGTTATATGAAAAGTGTCAGACAATATTTAAAAAGAGATTATTCTATTATTCTGTTGGGTGAGGGGGTCCGATTGCTATAGACCTACAATTAAATTTGAACAATGTCTCTGTGTGGGGGTAATGTATTTGTCGTTTGATGTATACTTGATTCCTGTCAATATTTCAAATAGGACAAGTGTGGGGTGTGGAGAAAATTTGACAGACTGCAGTGAAAATCATAGGCACGTCTGTGGTTAGAAAAAAAAATGCTTAGTTTTTATATTCTGTACTGAATATTTCATTAATTCAGCATTTAATTAGTCGATAATTTGAATTTCTTTGTGTTAACTGGATACGACACACATTGCAGATTTATGATAGAGACAAAGAGGAGCCACCCATTCCATGGAATTTACCCCCAATTTCAGGTCGGATTTATTGGGTTCGACAAATGGTGAATCACATTTATGAGCCTATAGCTCTGCTTCAGGTGAAGATGTGTTTTTTGTGTGTGGTGTTGTTGTTTTTTTTTTGTATTTTCATAAACATATTTTTGTTCTTTTCATTGTCATCACTCGGCATGTCCGTTACAGAAATTTCACCCTAATCATGGCATACCTGAAAGTCTCTCTTTCTGTAGCCAATTCTCCAGCCCTGTGTGCTTTCATATTCTGTTTAGAGTTTCTAGGAATATATAATGTGTTAGTCTAGCCTTGCTTTCCACCACCACATGGCTAAGCACCTTCTTTTTCTTAAAGTCCATGCGGTGTGGTGTTGGTAGTCATGTCTATCCACAACCAAGATTAAAATTATAATGTGCAAAGGACCTAAAGAGTTATACTGTACTTTCAATCAACTCTGACACAGACGATCTTCCATGACATGATGTCAGACCGTCCAGCATCTTTCCTCTTGGTCTCCCTCTGCCTCTCCTTCCTACCAACTTTCCTACTGTCACGATGTACTCTAGTTTTCTCCTTCTCATCACATGATCAGAAAATGTTGATTGTCTCTTTCTGTTGTTAGTTTTTTAAGCACCTTAACCTTCAGTAACTTTTTAGATTGCCAGGGTATGTGAGTACCCTGCTCTGCACTGCTAATAGCAGATAGAACTGCAGAGTTGTCTCACTTATCCCGGCGATACTGTTTTTATTCTTTTACTTTATTTTTAAACAAAACCATTATCACTGCCTGTATGTAAGATGAAGGGTCTTTAGCCAAGGAATTTAAGGCTGCATTCTAGTGCTGTTACTATGATCTTGTTCTGATTAGGACATTTATTTTGACAGTTGACAAAAAAAAAAAGCCTCCATCACCTTACCAAGGATTCAAACCGGGCTTTCTTGCATGAGAGCCCAGCGTTTTGACTATTTGGCCTGATAAATAGGACATTTATCTGCACTGGGTCCACCTCAGAGCCATACTGGTTGAAACGAAATCTCTCCACTTCAGTGGCTAAAACTCAGACCACTGTCTTGGCAGGCAGGCACACTCAATACATGGGCAGTCATCCTTGTCTACATCTTGAAAGAAAAAGCATGAGAATGTCTTTGGTGCAGTGACAACCATTGTGATAACATAACATGTGTAGAGAATATAATTGATAAGACTGTCTGCTAAGAATATAATTGATAGGACTGTCTGGTTAGATTATAGTTGACAGGACTGTCATGAGAGTTGTAGTTGATATTTTGGCATCAGCTGGTTGGAGATCTATACTCATTTGAGAGATGAGAAGATCGTATGACAGCATATTACCAGTATACTTGTAGAATATGAAGTCTTGTGCTCATACAAAATTGTGCCCTCCCAACAGAAATGCAGACCGTCAGTAATGAAGACTCCAGAGGCTAAGAAAGTTGTCTATCGCTACAACAAGTTTGCTTATGTCTTGGTCAAAAATGAAATTCTCTACCACATTGCTTGGTTCAGATCTGTGGATGCTGCCAATAGCTGTAAGCAAATGCAGTTTTGTTCGTAAACTTTTAAAACTTTATTAATTCTTTGTGTCCTGCAGTTTCTTTGAAGCTTGTAAATGTATAGCCCAGGAAGAGTTTTAATACTATAAATTATTCAGCCCCCTTGTAGGATGCAATTTTTCGTTTTTTGAAGCCCTACCCTGGCTTTTGCCGGGGGCCCTGAATATAGCTGGGCCACAATTGTGGCCATAACAGCTGAAAGGAGTTTCTGGGATCTCTCCACAGGTGATCCTCTATCTGCATGAGTTATATTGGACATTGTTGTTTCAGTGGGTGTTTATCGCATTGGGAGATGTGATGACCTGTATACTTGTAGGGTTTAACAAGCCCTCCCAGCAAGCAACCGTACCATAAAAATCGCTACAACAAGTTTAATCCTCTACCACATTGGTTGGTTCAGATCAGCCCTAAAAGCAGATGCATTTTTGTTGTAAATTTTTAAAACTTTTTATAAATTCTTTGTGTCCTGCAGTTTCTTTAAAAGTAGGGAACAGAAAGAGTTATAAAACCTTACATACTTCTGATGCCGACCTAATATAGGATGCAATTTGTCGCTATTTCAAAGCCCCACTCCGTCTGTTGCCGGGGGTGCTAATATAACCTAACCTATAGGTTAAACATGTTTTCTGGGACCTGTCCCTGGGTGATCCTTATCCGAATGGTGGCACTTTGTGTCACCGAGTGTTTGTCGCTCGGTGTGATGTCCTTGTGGGGTTGAACATAAATCAATCATACCATACATGGTAAACCCACTTGGATTGGACTGCAGGGAACTTTCTAACTGTAGGGTTCCCTAATATTACTATATTGCTATACAGTTGAACAAGGTTTACTGTGGGTTTGGCCCCATTTGATTCTCATCCTACAGACTGCAATACTGGAGGGGAACACAAAGATAAAATAAAATGCTAACTGCTCTACAATAAAAAAAAGAGTTTCAGAAAGAGTGGCAAGCTTATTTTCTTAATAAAAAACACACACACACACAAAAAATCAACTCTGAAAGGCCAGGTGATCAGAATTTGCGTAGAATACTTTAATCTTAAATAAAATACTTTTTTGTTTTTCAGAGACTTTATATACAGACATTAAGATCACATCATCATTTTGTGCTGACTGGAATCATAGTAGTCAGTAGACTTGCTTACATTGGCAGTAGTTTAGATTCAAACCCCCATTAGTGGCCTTATTCCCCCCCCACCCCCCCCCCCCCCCCCCCCCCCCCCCCCCCCCCACAAACATTGTTGACTCAACCCTATAAAATGTGTTAAATAAAAGAATGTTGTGGCAGTCAAGAGGGAGAGACTCCACTGAAACAGCTAATGAGTGGCTGGTCAAGCAGGTAAGAGTGCTACGTTCTCATTTAGAAGACCCCATATTTAAATTTTCAGTAAGG
>CAJHNH020006471.1:0-12243 GCA_905116865.2 Candidula unifasciata | reverse complement strand
TCGGAAAAGGCGGTGAGTTTGGGGGGTCATTTACATATGCTCTTGACCCCCACCATATTTTTTTTTTCAAAGTATGTAAAAAAAATTATGAAAAATCGATGTACCATCTTTATCATTACAACCATAAAACAAGGCACCAACTCCCCCAAAAAAGAAAAATGAATAGTCCCCCCTTTCCCTTACCCGCTGCGTTTCTGCCCCCTGTTTAATCTTTCCTTTTTAAAATTTTGGTGGGGGATAAAACATGCACCATCTTTTTTTTAATCTTTTTTTTTTCATTTAATTATTTTTGCTTTTGTAAAGTATAAGATTTTTTGTAAACTATTTTTTTAAACCAATAAACAGTAAAAAAAAAAAATGAATCACTTCATGTAACGACTTAAAACAAATTTTACCAAAGGGTGCTGGGTTTTTTCGCCTGAACTCCGGGTCCGGCTTCCTATATCAACTCTTTTCTTCCCCATTTTCTGTATCCCCCTTTCCCATAACTACTTGCCACCAAAAGATGTTATTAGGTACAGTTTGCGTACATTTTTGGTAGATTAATTGTTGTTGCTACATTTAGTAGATTGGCTGTTGTTGCTACACAGTTTGATAGATTTATTGTAGCAACACAGTTTGGTAGATTGATTGTTGCTGTTACAAAGTTTGGTAGCTTAATAATTTTTGCTACATCGTTTGATAGATTTTTTGTGGTAGCAAAAATGTATGGTAGATTTTTGTTGCTACCCTGTTTGATAGATTGATCGTTGTTGCTGCACATTTATAAAGATTGTTGTTGCTGCAAATTTTGGCCGACTGTTGTTACACTGTTTGGTAGATGGTGACTCATCTCGGTAGATTATGTCATAAATGGAAAGCCCCTTAGATTTCTTGGTAGATGATACAATGTTGATAGCTTATTATTTAGTTAACTATATTTCGTTAGCTAGTTAGCTAGCCAGCTAACAAACAAACAACAAACCTAAACCAGCCACCACCACCCCACCCACAAAAAAAACCACCCCCACAACACCACATTTCTCCTATGATATATATATATATATATATATATATATATATATATATATATATATATATATATATATATATATATATATATATATATATATATATATGTGTGTGTGTGTGTGTGTGTATTCAAATTCAGCCTCATAGGTGGAACATTAATTGATAATGATGACAAATTCCAGTGGCCTAACTACCGCTTTGTACGCGGATGAATCCCCTCCCGCCTCTAGCTGGAGAGACGCTTAGATTTGGGACTCATTCTTGACTGAGCTTCCAGACTGAGCAGACGGTTCGATAAGGATAGAATTTAGTACTTAGCCCGACATCTGGACACATAAGTACCAACAGACTATATACCTTCAGAGGAACGTCCAAGATTTGAAAGTGTCTCATTTACTGTATGCATGTTCAAGGCGAGAGAGGTGTGGGCTGTCACGCCACAAGAAAAGAAATCTAGCTTTCCCAAATGGTCACTACCACTGTGTATATTGCCCTTTCAAAGTTATTGCTTCATGATTTTGTTATCATAGTTTTACTTTATCATAGTTTTTTTCTTCACGTGGGAATCTCATGTGGTTCCAAAAGAGTTAGAAACTGACTGATCGGTCCTGGAATTATAATTTATACTACAAATTCAATATGGCCTATTGTTTGAAATCATATTTGTACAAATCTCTTAACAAAAGCAAATCAATAAAGTGATATGAAGAAAATGATGATGGTTTGTACCGTTTCTCAGTAACATTTAACAGAGAGAAGAGACAGTGGGAGGCAGAGAGGACCGGGCGGTTTGAGGAGAGCTGGGGCTGTGGGGTCTGTCAGCGGAAACGGTACATTTCAATGGTAATGTTTTACAGGACTCAGGGTTGCCAGATTAAAAACTTCATTTTATGCCAAACCTACACCCAAAATATGCCAGAAAATTGTCAAATAAAGTGTAACATTGTACCCACTTCACATCAGAAGCTCTAGATTAAATTCTTCACTGTCATCCTCACTAGAACCAGCGGAAGATGCAGCTTTAACCTTTTTGGGTGTAAAATCTTTCAGCAATTTCTCAGATGGAATGAAGTCTTTGCAACATTTCTTTGATATCAGTAGTTCTGGTCTTATTCTGACAACTACATCAAGAAAATCCAGTTTTTTTTTTTCTTGCTTTTGATTTAGTTGAAGTAACAAGAGAGAATATTCTCTCAACTACAGCATTGCTAACTGGCATTATATAGCAAGTAAGGGCGACAGTGACCAACTCTTTAAATGCCTAGTGTCGAAGTACGCCTATCCACAAATCTTCCCCGTTTGTAGGTAGTCCATCCTTCTTAAATGTAGCTCCTTCTTTCCAGTTGACAACAATCAGTTTTCTGCACTGTTCTTCTATAATACTGAAGTTGTTTTCTGCCAGGTGTAAAAATGGTAGCTCTGAAAACTGTGTCCTTGATATTTGATTTAAAACTGCCAAAAGGCTCAATTTATGACAGATTTTTAAATATATTCTCGATGGGAAGTTTACACGTAATTTGGTTCTGAGCTTCCTCTAGCACAGACATGCATCTTTCATTAACATTGTTTATTTCTATCTGAACTTCAGTCCTGTTATTCTTATGTAGGAACGCATTACATTCCGTTAGGAATTTAGTACCAAAGTCAACGTAATGAATATTTTGTTTCTGCTCATTGACGTCATACAATTGACGTCTGCTCTTAAGATGTTTCTGGTGCATGGACAATTCTTGGTGTAGTTCATGAAGATCAGCTTTTGTTTGTTGAAAAATACTGTTCAGTCTTTCAAATTCTTGTACAATCGGTGTCGCAAACACAAAGTACAAAAAATTATTGTGGTCTAACAGCATTTCCTTTAACAATCTTACTTTATATTTTGTGTTAAACTTTGTCTGTGCTAATTCAGCACATGTGAAATAAGCTTTCAGTTCTTCCCAGTTCACCAACATATTGAACATAATCTTTCCACGTACAAGCCACCTAGTAGATTACAGTTTCTCAAATGGAAAAGGAGCAGTTCGTTCTAATTCAAACTCCGTAGATGTGTTCACACTCTAAACAGTTCTTTATAGGCTTCTCGTCTTAAATCACTATGACCAAACCACTGAGGTATTTCTGACAGTACGAAACCTATATTTGATGGCAGCATGGTAATTGCAATAAAAATGCAGAGTGCTAGTAAATGGCAGATACATCTGAGCTGTACACAAAAAGGAGACACATCTTTAATTCTGGACCATGTTTGAAGCACCATCTGACGCAAACCCAATGCAGTTTGTAAAACTCTGACCACACCTTTTGATTTCCTTATCAATCAAATTAAATAAGTTTTCTCCTGCAAGGAAATTAAAGCAAGAATTCCAGTAAATATTTCATTTTTCCTGTCACTGAAAAAACTAACTATAATGCACAAGTACTTTTGAGTTGAAACGTCAGTAGACTCATCTATAATGATAATAAGAGAGGAGCCATGAAGAAAATGTGAGCACATCTTTATTGGAAATGCCAGGAAAAACCCAAATATGCCAGAATATGCCAGTTTACTATCTTATGCCAGTTCAATTTAAAATATGCCAGGTTTGTGGAATCTGGCATAAAAAATGCCAATATGGCAACCGTGTTACAGGTTTTAAGATATATATATATTTATACAACAGCCGAATGAGTAGAAAAAAGAGAAAGAAAGAAAGAAAGAAAGAAAGAAAGAAAGAAAAATAGAAAGAAAGAAAGAAAAAGAAGAGAAAGGGACACGAAAGCGTAGGCTGACTGATGACTGATTTTCTACCCAACCAGGACATCACACAAGCGATAAACACCCGATGACACAAAGTGCCACCATGCGGATGAGGATCACCGTGGAGAGGTCCCAGAAACCGCGTTCAGACATTTGGCCATAATGATGACCTGCCTATATTGCGGCCCCTGGCAAAAGCCAGAGTGGGGCTTCAAATAACAAAAAAAAAATACATCCTAAGAAGGACCGAAGTAATTAGAAAGCGTAGGATTGGATTGGCTTTCTACCCCACCAGGACATCACACAAGCGATAAACACCCGATGACACAAAGTGCCACCATGCGGATGAGGATCACCGTGGAGAGGTCCCAGATACCGCGTTCAGACACTTGGCCATAATGATGACCTGCCTATATTGCGGCCCCTGGCAAAAGCCAGAGTGGGGCTTCAAATAACAAAAAATTACGTCCTAAGAAGGATGTAAAGGATAACAGTTAATATAAACTAACATCAGAGAAAGAAAGGGGACACGACCACGTAAGCGGACAGGAGTGGGGAAGAGAAGGATGATAGTTAGGGCCACTCGTCATATTTACATTGGCCAGCAGAATTTTCTCCCCTCGAAACCCCACCGGGACATCGCACAAGCGATAAACACCCGATGACACAGAAGTGCCCCCGTGTGGGTGAGGATCACCTGTGAAGTGGTCCCAGGAACCGCGTTTCGCCCTAAGCCATTACGGCCGGGCTACTCTGCGGCCTCTGGCTCGAGAGCCAGAGTAGGGCTTCAAGGAGAGACCAACCCGCGACGCTTCACGTTTAAACAAATTCAAAGCATGTCATTCATTTTGCATTTTAGATAATAAATATATAGCATCAATTTATTTATATGAGTGGATAATACTAAAATGGACTGTACAGACATGCAAACTAACATCAGAGAAAAGAGGGAGGCACAACCACGTAAGCGGACAGGGGCGGGGAAGAGAAGGATGACAGTTAGAGCCACTCGTTATATTTAAATTTAGCATAAACACAATCCTAAAGTTGACAGAGGGTGTAACAAAAAGGACAGTCTATATCTGCCTCTCCTCAAAAACCACACCAGGCCACAAACACCCAATGACACGAGTGCCACTATGTGGGTGAGGATCGCCCGTGGAGTGGTCCCAGAAACCGCGTTTCGCCCTAAGCCATTACGACCGGCTACTCTGCGGCCTCTGGCCCGAGAGCCGGAGTAGGGCTCCGAAAGAAAGGACGACACAGAGTGCCACCATGAGGGGATCCCCCAAATCCCGTTCAATGTGTGAATGGGGAAGACGAGACAGGGATGTGAGGAAAGTTGGGAAAGAAAGGTGGCCGGCTCAAAGGATGAACGGAGCAAGCCCCGGGTACCTACTCGTTCCCGCCACATTTGCCTGTATTTATGGCACACTTGGGAAAGACCCGGTGTACCAGTCAAAAATATTCACAATTAAGTTTAATTATTGCTGCTTTACATTAGTAGTAGTAGTAGTAGATTTTTACCCCACCAGGACATCACACAAGCGATAGTCTGGTAGTCTGGTAGTCTTAGTTTCAGCTTCATAGCAAACGGGTCGCCCCATCTTTGCTCTGCTCCTGTGCCAGCGAAAAACACCCAGAATGTTTATCACAGTCCCTTGTGGAAAGATTGACAGACTGCTGTCTCAGCATATCTAGCATACACTCGCATTAAAGCATAAGGTAGCCATCCGAAGTGCTAACACAAACAGTCCAACATTAGAAATGCAGTTCATCATTGATGATAGCAGAACTTGTCGCCAACAGATCAGCAGTTTCCCACGCGATCAATTGTAATCACACACGGGCACCGCCAACATTGACGACCGGCATCGCGCCATTCTGAATCTACAATTCACACCACGTTTGTCACAGTCGAAAAAACATTCCAAATGCAATCCGCAGCTCACAGGGTCACGCCATGCATTCAACTCAGAAGCTGGGCGACGAAACTATATCCAGTCTACAAATGGAGCAAAAATACTTCGGCCACCGTCCGGCAGAAGCAAAAAATTTGCCTCCGCTCCGACACAGCGCCGCTGTCTAGCGTCCATTTTAACCGGATCACACACAAGTGATAAACACCCGATGACACAAAGTGCCACCATGGGGATGAGGATCGCCGTGGAGAGGTCCCAGAAACCGCGTTCAGACAATTGGCCATATTTATGACCTGCCTATATTGCGAGCTTCAAATAACGAAAAACTTCGTCCTAAAAAGGACAAATATAAAGTATATACGAACGCTTTACATGTACTGTCGTACGGTGTCTGTTCTCATCGACTTGTACTGTTCCGCTTTCAGTGTGTAGCGTGTGTGTACTTTGTATTTTTGTGGAAGTGTGAGGGTGGGTAAGGGAGGGTTTGTGGGTTTCCTCTTCGCTAATTGACTTTCTGCCGAAAACCAGTTGCTTAGTTTCTTTGGGATGTCCTGTGGTGTTAGCAAGTGGGCATTCGTTGTGTGTTAGTACATTTGTGTTGTTTCCCTTAGTGTTTGTTGTTCTTTGTTTTTAGAGGTGATTGATGTGCTGCGTGTTCGTGTTTGTGTAGCCACGCGACACCGGCTTTATGTAAATCAAAGTAAGTAGGTCTTGTCTTGTCTTGTCTTGTCCACAATTGCCTCACAGCGTAGTGGGGAGTCGCAGTTTTCTATCCTGGGCCAGATGTGTTGCACGTGTTGTTGTTAGTCCGTGTTGCCTCAGGATCTCTGATATATTGTCTATCCATCGTACTCTCGGTCTGCCTCTTGCTCTAGAGCAGTAGTGCTGTTCGTTGTATGCTCGTAGAGGCAGTTGGTCTGTTTGCATTCGCATCAAGTGGCCAAACCACTCTCTTTGTTGCTTCTTTTTGTATTGCAGGCATAGTGTGGTTCCTACAATTGATCCAATGTTCTCGTTTCAAACTCTGTCTCTAGTAAGTAGGTAATGAATAAATCAGTGTGTGTGTGTCGGCAAGACAGATGTCGTCTGCTGCCTCGGGGAAGATACATTTAGAAGAGTTTAAACAATTACAAATAGAGGTAAATAAAAGAGGACAGACCCCAATGGGGAGAGAGGAGTGAAAGATAACCCCTGTTCGGGGGTAAGGCAGGGTACAGTGAAGAAATAAGTGGGGCGGAAAATACCTCCTTGGCGAGGAGCGGTGTAGGAGAAGAAAAGGGACTGTGCAAAAACACTGTTCCCTATCTTCTTTGGAGGCTCACCGGGACATCGCACGTGCGATATGCCTCGGTGACACAAAGTATCGCTTTATGCAGGTAGGGTCACCTGTGCCGCAGTCGGCTCTGCCTATTACGGCAAAAGCGGTGTGTTACGGCTTCTGGCGGAAGCTGGAGGAGGCTTTCAGTGCCGAGATGTGTGTTCGTGCTTGTGTAGCCTTGCGACATCGGCTATGTGTAGGTTGTGCAAAAGGGTGGGGGGGGGGGATGTTTACATTAGTTAGCCAAAATAAATAGATAACTGAGTATTTAGGAATCATTTGAAATAATTTGAAACATTTACAAATTAAAATGAATAAAGGGATGAGAAAGTGGACGAGGGCAGGCTTCAGTGGGAGGGGAGAGGTGGAAGACAGCTCCGTTCGGAGGTAGAACGGGGTACATCAGGGGAGAAAGGGGAGCGAGGATGTCTCCTTAGCGAGGGGCGATGTAAGGTAGGGAAAAAGAGGAAAGTATCACCATTTTCCTTATCCTCTTTGGAAACCCAAACAGGGTATCCCACATGCGATAGGTTCACGGTGACGCAAAGTGTCACCTTATGTAGGTGGGGTCACTTGTAGAGAGTCTCAGGAAACCGCGATCAGCCTTGCCTATTTCGGCGGCCCGCTGTGTTGCGGCCTCTGGCGAAAGCTGGAACGGGCGGCATTGGTAATATGTAGGTTGGTGTGACGTTACGGCCCACTCCCTTGGAACTTACAACACTTTTGTGTGACGTCCTGGGTCGTGGGTTCTCTGGATTTGGGTTTAAATGATTTATATGTTGAGTAGGGATTTTCCTCTCAACACATCCCCTCCACCAGATTAACTGAACTATTATCTGGGCTATGTTGCTCTCAGACAAAGTCCTGGATATCCAAGAAAACAGCCATATTGGCTCGTTATTTATATTTAACTTTAGCTGAACTTGGTACCCACAAGAGAAGGAAATGGGTTTTAGATGTCTATATATTATTATCTTGAATTATTTACTAGACAGGGCAGTTGACCCAATCCGTCGACCTTCTCTTGGTACAGACTTATTATTATTATTTAATGAGCCCCCACCAAATGCTATTCTATCTTAACAGTTTAATTAAACATGTAAGAACAGACACACTTGGAATTACAAAAACTGATGCAGGATAAGACCATATATTTGATTTATTAACCTAGCAATCAGAGTATGACATTAGTCATCATTATTGTTATAATAGATAGTGATGGTATGGTGGTAATGAGATGCTTCAGCTAGATAACTGAGCACCTAAGATTCGACTGAATGATAATGGTGGTGTTTAGTTACATAAATACATGTTACATAACTTTAGAAAGTGGAACCTCTGAGAGTCCTCGTGTTGAGTCCCTTCTTAGCTGTTCCAATCTTTCCGCCCAGTTCTCCTGGTCCTTCCACCTGGTTCCCTGGTTCCCACCTGTTTCCCAGCTGGCCGAGTTCTAACACAATGTAGTCTCGTGACCGTGATGACCCTCTATTTCTTTTTTGTAGAAAAGACTGATCCTCACCCACATGGGAGCTGGAAACTTCCAGCTATCGCCAAACTAGAATCAAACCATTAGAATTACCTCTAAGGTCGACCTGTTTGTTGCCTCTGGCAGCAATTATGACAGAAATTCCAGGGCTGCTCTTATTAATACCTCTATCTGTCTGCAAGGTTTAACTCCACCCTCTACTAGGTTATACCCAACCCTCAAGGAGATGACTTAAGCCCCGCCTCTGAGGTACCTATTAGATCAACCTAGCTATCAAGGGGCCTGTCACTCACAGTGAACGGCCTACAGTACGACCTTGACCAAGATTAAACATTCCTAATTGCCAAACATCTGTTCTCTTGAGAATTTCACTATCAGGTGTGAAAACTTCAGACGCTGGACGCCGGCCTGTCTAGAAATGTCTACCTGACCACTTAATTCCCCTGATCTATCCTGTTCAAAAGGAGCCCCTCAGTCTGTGTTATGTAACTTTTTATGACACTACGGTCGGATTCAGGGGAGCTAATCTTCAGGTGTGATACGAAGTTATCTCCCCCTTTACTTGCCTCTACAGACTGGGCAGGAGATATGACATGGGCATGAGAAAGGAATTCCTGGCCAAGGTAATATTACCTAAAGCAAGGTTGCTTTGTCTGGCTAGAGATTGGAAACGCAGTTTAAACAATTCTCAAATCCCTTATAGTGGTTTTAGAACTATTTTAGGCTCAGTGTCTATTGCTTTTAATTCTTTGTCCTTCTCTGAACATAAGAAATTATTAAACACAATATAACTTCTGAGACCACTGAGGTCATTTCGTCACAGTTGGGCGGGGAGGGGGATGTTTACATTAGTTTGCATAAATAAATAACTGAATATAATAAGAGCATTGAAATAGTTTAAAACATTTACAAAATGAAATAAATAAAGGGGTGAGAAGTTAAAGAGATGGCAGGCCTCAGTGGGAAGGCAGATGTAAAAGATAGACCAGTTCAAAGATAGAACAGGGTACAGCAGGGGGGGGGGGGCGAAAATCCTCCTTAGCGAGGACCGATGTTAGGGAGGGGAAGGGACAATGTGTAAACATTGTTCTCTATCCTTTTGGAAGGCAAACGGGACATCTCACAGGCGATAAACTCCCGGTACAAAGTACCGGTACCGGTACAAAAAGGTATCGGTATCCAGTAAGTAGGATCACCGGTGGAGAGGTCCCAAGTGACCGCAATCTCCTGTGCCTGTTACAGCAACACGCTGTGTTGCGGCTTGTGGCAAAAGCTAGAGCGGGCTTAAAAAGTGGCCAGATGTTTGGTCTCGCCGGAGAAGATTATTAAAGTGGTGATGAATGGAAACATTTATTGCGTTAACCACAAAATGTTCTTCTTCTTTTGTCAAAATCTGCTTGTGCCGCTAGGCGTCGCAGTCTATCAGATGATCGGCAACCGAGCCAGGGCGCGCTCAGTCGCTTTATATGCCGTGATGTTATGAAGTCTCAAGTTGTCCGTGACTCCTTCCATCCATCTTCTACTTGGTCTTCCCCTGCCTCTTGGTGTTTCGATTTTCATGTTGTATGCTCTTGATGCTGGCATCGTTGGTTCCATTCTCATTAGGTGACCAAACCATTTCATTCTTTTCTTCTCAACAAATTTAACGATGGGTATGGTTCCAATAGTTCTTGTAGTCACATCGTTTCTCACTCGATCTCTTCTGGTTTTATTCGCAGCCATTCTCAAACATCTCATTTCACAGGTGGTTAGTCTTCTCTCGTGTTCTTTTGTTAATGTCCAAGTCTGACATTGATAACCTAATGTCGGTATAAAGATTGTATTTATAATTTGTCTTTTTATCTCAGCTGGGACAGCAGGGTGTTTTAAAATTGGGGCAAGCTGGTATGCGACATTGTTGGCTTGTTGGATTCTTGCTTCGATCTCTCTGTCTATTTTACCATTGAATGTAAAGATACTTCCCAAGTATTTAAATTCTTGCACTTGTTTTAGGCTGTGATCTAGAATCCTTATGTCGATGGTCTGTTGCTCTCTGCTTATGCTCATGACCTCTGTCTTTTCAGTATTGATCTTCATATGATGCTTGAGGCAACTGTCGTGTAGTAGGTTTATGAACCACAAAATGTTACCGTGGGAGAAAGGGGGGGGGGGTGGGAGTTGGACGTAAGTCCACCTTAGTAGTCGCGGATAGTGAACCCACCTTAGTAGTCGGGGATAGTCAACCCACCATAGTAGTAGGGGATAGTCAACCCACCTTAGTAGTCGGGGATAGTCAACCCACATTAGTAGTCGGGGATAGTCAACCCGAGTTAGACTTAGTAGCCGGAGAGAGTCAACCCATCTTAGTCTCATTGCCGGGGATAGTCAACCCATGTTAGTCGTCTGTGCTTAAAAGTAGGATAGACTACACTGTGACTGTTCTCGGATTTCCCTACAGACCTCGATATCAGGCGGGCGAGTTTGAATCTGACTCATGAATATTTCTGGCGTGTGCCAGGAGTCGGTTTCACTGCTACACTCATTGACGTCACTAATCTAGGCCGACTAATCGAGGCCGCGTTGAAATGACGAGAGCCTAATTTCCATCGACCGTGCCGATCTTTGTTTTGTATGTGGAGTCTCGCTCGGGGCTGTGTGCACTTACTAATCAGAAAGTGACGCATGACTGGTTTTTTGTACTCGCCTGCTGTGGGAGACTCTATCAGCTGTTGTATTGTGTGTTCTCCGATTCGGCAAGAGCGAGAGAAGCAGTTAGATAACCGAAGTTTGGTATCAGTCTCACGTAGACACACCACGTAAGTGTAGACTGTTCTCAAGTGTATATGTTAGTAATTAAGACGTCCTCGCTGACACAGGGTTGCCGGTTTCATCGATAGGCCGTACAGGTGGTCTCAATAAAACATCCTGGAAAGTCGAACTCGGTATTTGGGAATTACCCTGTTGGTCTGCCATCGGCACTGAGATTCTTTGAGCCTCACGATGTCAGTCCTTCAGTTCCTCTTGGTCTGTCATTGTTTCAACCTTTCCATGTAGAAGTCTGGAGACATAAATGGCACGCACGCAAGTAATTAAGTAAGTTAAGGACCATTATTTTGGACTAGTGGCGCTTCGGTCATTGGCTGCAACTCATATTGCTATAGACCAGTCGATGTCTGTGAGACTCCTTTCGTGTTGTTATCCCAGAGTTCAGTTAAATAGACTAGCAGTGGTGTCGACAACTGAACGTTCTCGGACCTCTTGAAACCTGTCAGTGAAGGAAAGTTCTCGGGTAATACCTAAGACTAGCAATATTAGTTCCTTGCCTCTCAGGCAGATGCACTCCGTCTTTTAAGGAAGCTCCCATTTAGTCGACTCTTACGACATGCTTTAGGGTAGGCAGTGGGTCTATTCTTGTTTTCCGTATAACAGAGCCCCGTAAACCACATGGAGAGTTATGATTCAGGGTATTGTCACGGCACTCCGGACACGTCCATAGGTAAACATTAGCATCCCGTGGTTGATAGTCCCTCTCCTATACTGGCTGACAAGACAATTCGTCAAACGTATACGGAGCGGTGTGTTAAAATAACAAGCCAAGTTTCTATAGTATGTTAATAAGGCACATTCCAGATGGTGCGGTGTGTGCTGCTGAAAGAGTCTATATCGTATAAACACACATTTGGGTATAGGTACCTTCAAACACACAATCTTGTGTTAAGTGTAATCTAATTTTTTTCTGTCACAGACCTCTGGTTGACCTTGATGGTCCGTGGCTCGTAACTGGGCCTATGAC